>CP136065.1:246171431-246690596 GCA_032622095.1 Siphonodentalium dalli
AAATGACTTGCAGATCGATTGGGTTTTGACTGGCAGAGTAATTAAACAAAGTGTGGAACTTAGTTTAATTACTCTGCTGGTCAAAACTAATGCCCCAACGATCTGCACGTCATTTCTTATAATCATATACCAGTTTTTAGCTCAACTTTACTTTGTGGGAAGAATAGGCGGCTTACAAGGTCACTGTAATTATTGTTAGGCCAGTGCATTCTCTTATATATGCGACGCTCCCTATGGAAAACTCGCATATATAAGAGAATGCACTGGCACTTGGTCTTTAATGCTGCACCAGCACAGCTCCCGTCATGAAAGAGTTAAATATGGTTAGATAATGCAAGATTCATTCACGATCTCTTATGATGATGTTTTCGGTTCATTACATCAAACTATTTAATTGTTTCCTAACTGTTCTGTGTCTTCACTCTTGATACATACGAGACAATGATTCGATTCAAGATTAGATGTGATTTCGAATCTTTTGCCCGATTTGAGATTTGAGATTTTATTCGAAATGTAAATCCCTGGTTTAGATGGCCTTAGTTATGAGAATAAGTATTATTAAGAATGCTCTTTATTATTTCTGCTTTTGGGAAACACAAACATATTGCATTTTATATGTGATATTTTGACTTCGTCGGTGCCTGAAAGAAAGACAAAACCTGGTAAAACTGCCTACAGTAATGCCCAAAGTAATTGACCACTTAACCACAGCAGAATTATGGGTAATTTTTCAGGATTTAGTCGGAAATATGGCTTGTTGCCATTCATCGGAAAGCTCTCGGCGAGAGCTTTCCAATGAATGGCAACAAGCCATATTTCCGACTAAATCCTGAAAAAATTAACCATTATTCAATTATTAATTCTGCTGTGGTTAAGTGGTCAATTACTTTGGGAATTACTGTATTTTCAAGTTTGATATTTGGCTATCAAAACTTTCAATGAATGAGCGTATAGCTGTATCTCATTGGGAATAGAAAATGCACAAATAGTAGTATTGTTGTTCAACTAACTTGATACAGATTAACTTCTATTTTATTTTTCAGCCATTTGGAGGTCATATCAGTTTACAAGAATCTGTTTACCTAATATCACAGGGCACCACAGGTCTCAGTACATGGCAGGTAGGTTTATATTAATATGTCAAGTGTCAGTAGGTTGGGCGGCAGACATATTATCTGGTAGTCGAAGTCCGTTCGTACTAAAACCAGCTAAGATATTGGGATAGTGACATGCTAGTTTTAGTACGAGTATGTCCCGTTACTATTTGTATGACATGAATTATGCCCAGGGTTGGTGGCGGGAATTGTAGTCTATTTTACTAAGTTTTACTTAACAAATCAATACCTGATGTAGGGGCCCTGGAAGCTTTGAGTATTTGATTCGATTCGAAATCGTCATGAACCTTCGATTCTATTCGATTCATTGGCATTGTTTTCAAAATTTTGAATTCTGGGGTTTGGTTTTCAAAGAAATATGTGCGACAGAATGTTTCGCGCTAACCAACGCTTATGGCTACAAATCGCGGCACTTCCAGATCTCGCACGAATTTGAAGTCTAAAATGTACATAGTGAATGTAATTACCACATAAGGGGCACCTCTCATCCTCAACTTATCACCACCGTAAACAGAAGAATATTAAAAATATATATATTTTGTTTTTATAGTGACTTATACCAATCATAAATATCGTGTAGATTGCAAGCTATCGCCAAGAGCTGCACAGTGGATGGACCAGCCAGGCTGAAAGAGCCTAGGTTGTCGGTCAGTGATCAATGTTAATTTTTGAATGTTTATTTGTATAATCTATTATAGTTGAAAGTTAGTGGAGTCATATATATATTAAATATGATTGAAATGCCCTCGTACGAGTTTAAATTCCATGTTACATGCACCATGAATCCATGATATACAAAACTCTCATAGAAATCCATACAAAACTCTCATAGAAACCCATGAGGCAACAATACTCAGGTATTGAATAACTAATCAAATTAATTCAGTTTACGACCATGTTAATTAATTCAATTTATGACCACATGGTTTTGTTTATGTTTACCTTCTGATTGCCAGAATATTTTCGCCGGAATATGCCGATGTCACTTTGTGAGGTCAATTGAGTTCGCATACTTTTAATAATATGTAAACACTGCAGAAATTTCTTTATTTCACATTAAATTACCGCTTTCAATTTACAACAGATGTGGTTTTCAGAACAATTATCTATGGAATTAACCCGTTTATTGTCCCAATTGTTTAATAACATTTAATTGTGGTTTTATGTGAGCTGATCACTAATGTGTAAACCATGTCATACAAATGGTAACAGGATGTACTTGTACTAAGACTAGCATCTCGCTATCCCAATATCTTAGCTGGTTTTAGTACGAGCAGATTGGACTACTTATCTGGTGGCCTCATGTCGCATTGTACCACAGGTCTTAGTAAATGGTAGGTAGGTTACCTCATATCACATGGTACCACAGGTCTTAGGCCTAAAAAAATAATACCTTTGTTTCCGCTAACGAGCTAAAAAAAATTAGGATAGGTAGGTAGGCTTAACTCTTTTTTTTTTGTTAACTTTTTTTTTTCAGTATCTTTAAAAATAACTGTATAATACTTGTCAATAACCCAAACTATGCACTTCTTGGCCCCAATCAGGTCAACCCAGATGACAGAGGAACTAGAAACTCCAATTTAATCTTACATATGTTTTAATATTTACATATATACTAGTCTATATACTAATATAGTCTTTGATAATCCTAATATTTCCCATATGGTCTGGCGACAACTGGAGTCAGTCCAGCACCACTGCACTGTTCACATATTGGAGTGACCGTCTTGTACCGATCTCTTAAGGATGGCTTCACAACACCACTTTCTCCGCATTCAGTGAAGGATGTAGGTATTGTTTGGGGACACTTGTTTTTAGGCAATGATATGCCGAAGGCATAACCTGAAGGCCTGAGAGGAGGAATGTTTGGGAAGAGTGACCCCCTGATGATGATGGGGGTTCTCCCCCTGGAAAAAATTTGAAAATCCATTGCATTTAGAGCTAATCTATTATAAAGGCTCTTTGAGTCAGTATTTTTAATTTTACTGAGAGGTAAATTTGATCAAGTTTCTCAAGCATAACTTTTGAACTTTTTATATATGTATGGATTGTAAATGCTTATAAGTTATTGTCAGATATCTTTTGGTTCAATGGATTATGCTTATCCTGCTTGAAATGAGACTTGCCATTATCACTCTAATTCATAAATAGGCTATTTTATAAAATTCAAGTGAGACACATACCGTACATAATATACTACGTGTACATGTAGTACAGAAATACTACATGTACATGTAGTACAGAAACAATGTACATGTATTAAGGTAGTAATGACTATATATGGTACTAATCTCTATGTTAATTTTTCATTTGGTATTATGAGATCCCACTTGATAACCAGGTTGATTTGATCAAATTGTTAATGTTCCTGTGCTGTAATTGATTGAAATACTGAATGCTGAATGATAACACACCTGAACTCAAATTATTTGAAGTTTTCACAGATGAAAGCTAGATAAAGCCAAACATACTTTACATGTCAATATATATATAAATATATAAATGTTTTGCATCTTGTTACGATATGAATTGGGACCTAAATTAAAAAAAAAAATTAAATTTTTATTTTTTTTTATCTTTTTTTGGTCCAATTTTTTTTTTTGTATAAATGACAATAAAAAGTTTAGGGTCGGGGGTTTAAAATAGGGTCGGTCGGGTTAGCGGAAACAAACGTATTTTTTTTTTAGGCCTTAGTACATGGTAGGTAGGTTACCTCATATCACAGGGTACCACAGGTCTTAGTACTTGGTAGGTAGGTTACCTCATATCACATGGTACCACAGGTCTTAGTACTTGGTAGGTAGGTTACCTCATATCACATGGTACCACAGGTCTTAGTACTTGGTAGGTAGGTTACCTCATATCACAGGGTACCACAGGTCTTAGTGCAGACTTTAATACAGTATGTTTCATGTCTAAACATCTGGCGAGAACTGTTGCATGGATTTTGTTCGGAAATATAGCTTAGCTTCTCTTTACTGAATATGAAATTACATTGACATTCTCTGGGCCTTGCAAGTATCATGCACTGTAGGAGGAGTCGGTAGACCTCATTTTCACATGACAATATCATCTGGTTAACACTAATACACTATTAATTTTACTACACATGTGTTAGTATTGCCCTGAATGGTGGCATATTTTAATTAATTAACTATTTTAATTTCTAATATTTTAAAGTTTTCAGATCTAGAATTCTGATCATCAATATTTATCAGTTGAAAATGGAGAATACATATATTTTCAACAAACATTATTTCATGATATCGATCCATTCATTTCCTTTACAACTACATGTATGTATTGCAACATTTGGTAGATCATTTATTTTCAAGAATTCTAGCAGTTAATGGATGTAAAAATGACAAATTTCCAAGCAATCCATTGAATTTCTCACCAGAATCTGTTTGCTTCAATATGAACCTATCTAAAGTTGAAACTCTTGGCAAATTCATGCTAAATTTGCATCTAAACATTATCTCTGAGGAAATCTCTATTTATTGATTGAGGTGCCTAAACGGTTTTATTATTTATCTGAATATGCATATTTTAACCACCATTACAGGCAGCACAACATCTGGCGGAGTACTGTATCGAGAACAAACAGATGTTCAATGAAAAGTAGGTATAAATAGGCTAGACCTTACTACTCATATTTAAATATGGGCAGTATTTTTTTTGCTCAGTTTTGAATTTGCGCACTTTGAATTTCTTGATTTGTTGCACAAATTCAAAGCTGAAAAAAGATTTGTGTAAAATCTTGTAGCTGATGACGGTTTCAGTTCTTTATCATTCATGACATTATAATTAACTCAATGCTATATGACAGGGTTGACAAAGTACCGACGGTACCACAACTTTCGGTACCGGTTCCGTACTGATGTTCAGTACCGCAAACCCACGTCGGTATCGGTACTCATTGAGTGGACTTTTATACTGCAAATAACTTTGGTTTCGTGGGATTCCATCATCAATTATTCGTTAAGTTCGAAAATAAAAATTGCAACGACATTTACAATTAAATTGTTGTCTGCGGCGGTCTCTGGCAAGTCGCAAAGGGAGGATTTTTTAAAAGTGGAACAAATGTAGACATATATGTTTGACTACTGGGCCGGTTTAAGAAATACAGTTATCACAAGCGCCCACACAATGCATGCATTCAGTCAATTTCGTAACAAGTTGTCATAGTGCGGCACACTGTGCCTTTGATGTTTGAATGCGTTATGCTGAGCTGCTTTATTAACCTTTATATTCGTTAAGAGGTATATTAATAGAAATCAACAATCAGTACCGAGAACCGTCGGTACTCGACATCAGAACCGATACCGATTTAATTCCTGATTACCGCCGGTTCCAGTACCGGTACCAGTACCTATTGACATCCCTGCTATATGACCATGGCTCCTGAGTTGTGGATTAACCCTTTACCCAACAGAAGGGCCCTGTGCCAATGCATTCTCTTATATATGCGAGTCGACCATAGGTCGCCTCGCATATATAAGAGAATGCATTGGCTTAACACATTAAAAATTATAAAATTGTTAAAGAATGTAAGAAAAAATGGTAAAAAGTGTTAAAAAAAGATTTTTTTTAGGCCAATGCATTCTCTTATATATGCGAGGCGACCTATGGTCGACTCGCATATATAAGAGAATGCATTGGCACAGGGCATAACTGTAACTATCACAATGTGGTCAAGGAGCCGGTTCCAATGATATCCATATTTGTATGGTTCTATTGAGACAGACCGAAGATATTTTAGGCTGTTGAAGCTTTATTTGGCCGGTTTGTTGGGTAAAGGGTTAAAAGACATGTTTTAGTACATCTTCAGCCTCTTATATATAGAGGATCTCACATGAGTTTCTATTTTATACGGAATTTATCAACCGAGTTCACTAAATTCGATTTGAGCCGAGGTTTACCGAGGCTCAAATAGAATTTAGAGGACGAGGTTGATAAATTACGTATAAAATAGGACGAGTGTGAGATACCTTTTATCACATGATCAAATAAACCCGAAGCAACGCGAAATATTCATCGAAAACAACAATCATAAACTACAGCGATCGCAAGTTATTTGAAGAACGCCGTGACGTCATCGCACGCGCTGATATTAAACGTGTCTATTACCGATAATTATGAAACTGCTTTTATGGCCAAATTATGTGATAAATGTAGTTCTCACAAGCAGGTGTCATTGATTCATATCTATTAGTTCATACCCTGTAACCCTGGAAACTATATAAAACTTGTTAGGAAGAGATAGACCATCTTTATTATACCCCCACTTTCGCAGAAAAGGGGGGGTATACTGTATTGACTGCATCTGTCCGTCTGTCCGTCGTACCGTCCGTCACGCTTTCTCCGTCCGTGTGTCGAGCCGTCCGTCCGACCTCATAACTCGAACAACTATGAACCAATTTCAATAATTTTGTGTATGCAATCTCCTTGGGACTGCCTCTTCGCATGATGCTAATTGCGGTTCGGTCCTCTTTTTTTTTTTTTTAAGTTACGCCTCATTTTCGACTTATTTTGACTTAGAAAATTCTGTCCAACTTAATAACTATAAAAAATATGAACCGATTTCAATAATTTTTGGTATACATGCTTCTCACAATACCCTCTCTACATGATGTGGCTAGGGTTGGCTCAGACTGTTTTTCGTAATATTACACTTCATTTTCAACTTATTTTGACTTAGAACATTCTGTCAGACTTCACAACTTTAACAAATATGAAGCAATTTGAATAATTTTTTCTGTACAAGCTTCTTGTGACACCATATCGATATTATTAGTCCGAATTTTTCTTTAAAGTTAAAAATCTTTTTTGTTGGGTTTACGGATAATGCGGGTTGAATTTGCCACGGTGGGGGTATGCTAGCACTCGAGTGCACACCTCTTGTTGAGTATTTATTAATAACATACTATTATTTTTCCTCCATTTTAGGAGAGTCCTTGAACTCGGAAGCGGACTCGGCTTAACAGGAATCGTCGTTTGTAGCTGCTGTTCACCAAAGACTTACGTATTCAGTGACTGTCACGAACAAGTTATATATCTGCTGGCCAAAAATATTGAAACAAACTTCTCTGTAATCTCATCACCACTCCACAAACATTCACAGTGCGAAGATTCCGACCGAGATACGAAAATCATGAAGAACTTAAAACGCAAACTCAGTCTCAAAAGCATGAATTCTGCAGTTTCTAGTGCAGAGGTATGTAAATCTCCGACGTCCCCTGAGGAGGAGGAGTTTACATCTGTGGAGGCAGAGCTTACAAAAGACCTGTCAAGTTTCAAGCTCAGTACGAAGCATTGGATTATGAGTAAAACAGAGCATTTGAACTTCCTGAAGAATTCTAATTCCGTATGTTTGGCGCGATTAGATTGGGAGTACCTCGATAAAGGATTGATAGAAACGGTCTGTCCAGATATCATTCTAGCAGCGGGTAAGAATTAATCAGGGGCCTTAGTGGGCTGGGATATATAGAGGCTTCCAGTGCATATAAGCCTGAGTTTAGTGTGCCTGTTATTTGCAGAATGAGGTCCCCAGAGGGTGAATTTAGTGACGCTATCCCTCATAGTGGGCTAGTATCACTATATTCACCCTCTGGCGACCTCATTCTGCTTAGGCCTCATCTTCTCTGGAAAGTTTCTTTATTATCAAATTTCTATAGAAATTTCTTCACATAGATTCTATTTTGTTTTAGTTTAGTTTCTCTATATCCCCAAATTGGCAGATGACACATTGCATAATCGAGGTTCCCAATGGGTGTACATCACAATATTTGCGAACTTCAATCTGAGTCTATGTCTCCCATAGCAGCTGAGGCCATGCAGAATGAGATCCCCATTGGGTGAATTTAGTGATGCTAGCCCGCTATGCGGGATATCATCACTAAATTCACCCTCTGGGGACCTCATTCTGCAAATGACAGGCACACTAAACTCAGACTTGAGAGCATAAAATTCCGAGATTCACCGTAACCTACACGCGGTCTATGTGGTTTGTTTATGGTTAACCTGTTGTTCGATCATGCAGAACAAAATGGTTCACCCAAATTTTTGGGCCATTTCCCCTTTAAAGAACTTCTGCAACACTTTTGAATAAGTATCGTATTAAATTTCTCTTGGGCGAATTTTATCAACTCATTCAAAGTGTGTTCTATAATACTACCAATAATGGTTTAACCCTTCCATGACTGGAGCTTCCTGAAATTTTTGCGGAAACCCTGTGCCAATGCATTCTCTAATATATCCTAGTCTCCCATAGGGAGCCTCGCATATATAAGATAATACAATGGCCTAACAATATTTACCTTGACCTTGTAAGCCAGGGCATTCTCTTATATATGCGAGGCTCCCTATGGGATACCTGCATATATAAGAGAATGCATTGGCACAGGATCTTTAATGCTGCACCAGCGCAGCTCCCTTCATCAAATGGTTAAATTATAATATAATTATAATATTTTATATAGTATACCATCTGTCTTTCTGGTTTCAGATGTAACCTGTGATATATCCATTGTTCTAGCTCTCTTATGTTTTCAGATGTCGTCTACGATGTGTCCATTATTCCAGCTCTCGTCAATGTTCTACGAATACTGCTGAGTAAGGAGACCAAATCAAAGCCATTTGCACTGATCGCGTCCACGATTAGGAATGAAGATACTCGAGATAACTTCATGGTTGCACTAGGTAAATAGTTATAAACCCACATGGAGCCCCACAGCCCATATGTTAAAGCATTTACTGCTGAATGTTGTCTGCTGAATGTCATGTCGTGTGGCTATCTAGGGGTGCAACTGATCACATCCACTATTTGAGCCGAGAGCTTTCCGATGAATGGCAACAAGCCTTATATCCGACTAAATCCTGACAAATTACCCATAATTCTGCTGTGGTTAAGTGGTCAATTAATTTGGGCATTACTGTAGTTAAGCCAAAGGAAAAGATATTTGTGTATTTAAGAGTAGGGTTTTAACCCTTACTATACTAAATACTCATTAATGAGTAGTTTCCTTAGCAAATGTTCAGATATTAAGTTCAACAAATGGCTTAACCATTTATTGAACTTAATATCTGAACATTTCCCACCAATGAATATGAATCCTTCTGCACTTAAGGTAGTATCTGTTCGTCTCTTTGTCATTTTAAACAAATAAACTCACATTAATTTATTACTTGTTTTTTGTTTTCAGGGACAGCGAATCTTGCATACAAGATAATTGATGGACCAAACCACCAGTATTTCTGCTATGATAGATCGGTTCCCATAGAGATACTGAAGATATACAAGACTTGAACTGACCAACATAACACTGCTGCTGACAGAGATACTCTGAGCAACAGAAATGATTTATTTGTCAAAATAACAATAGGATACAAACCTAGGCCCCTGCGATATTCATTTTGTTATTTGATTCGACCTCGATATTCGATTCTAATTTTATTTGACTTTAAAACAACGAATAGTAATTTCAACACACCAAACCACTCCGCGTGAACGTAATGCACTTATCGGTATTATTTGAATATTCACAACTGCGAAGTATAAAAAGTAGATACACTTGCAAGTATACCCTCACAATCTGTCATTTTAGGTTAAATTTAACTGTTCTAACCCTCTTGGTTCGCAACCACAAATATTACAGTTAAGTCATAATTTATTCTGTGGACTTTTAACTGGAGATTGACGTATAATGATACTTCGCAATTGCGTTGAATGGTACGTCACATGACTGCACTATTAGATGCATTATCTTTTCATCATTTGATTGTGCTTGCTCAGTTTTGTCTTGCATTCGCAAAAGTGCAGGCCCTTTAATAAAACCCCCATTTTATAGTTGAGAAAGTTGTGATAGCGTAATTCTGTTATGGCCCATCTCCTGTTCCGCGATTTGAAACAATGTGGAATTCCCCACTAATGACTTTGGAAATTTGTATTTATCATGCACGAAAAGCGTATTTTCCTAATTGTTTGCTATATTTTGAAGAAATGGTGTCTTTAATTATCGATCCACTGTTCACAAAACAAGATGACAACATATTTTATTTAATAGATAATTCTAACATACAGACGAAAACAGAAAACATTTCTTTCTCTTATCATTTCAGCGAGCAAGATTATGAAATATTCGATTCGATATTCGATTCGTTTTGTTTTATTTTTTTAGAGCTATTCGATTCAAAATTTGATTCTATGAAAACCCCACTACTCGCAAGAGCCTATACAAACCATGTGTGAAACTAATGCCTCATAAATCTCAAGAATGAGATGGATTTGGCAACTTGAAACCAATAGTCAAATTTATATTCTACGCTGATGAGATTAGGGGCTAGTCGAATGACGACAAAGATCCCCAGATTTTTCAGGTTTCTTTATGTGCTGGATAATATATGTCCCCCTAAACCCCAAACCGGCCAAAAACGGCCAAATAAAGCTGCAACAGCCTAAATTATCTTGGGTCTGTCTCAATAAAACCATACAAATATGGATATCATTGGAACCGGCTCATTGACCACATTGTGATGGTTACAGATATGCCCTGTGCCAATGCATTCTCTTATATATGCGAGTCGACCATAGGTCGCCTCGCATATATAAGAGAATGCATTGGCCTAAAAAAAATCTTTTCTTAACACTTTTTACCATTTTTTCTTACATTCTTTAACAATTTTATAATTTTTAATGTGTTAAGCCAATGCATTCTCTTATATATGCGAGGCGACCTATGGTTGACTCGCATATATAAGAGAATGCATTGGCACAGGGCCGTTCTGTTGGGTAAAGGGTTAAACCTACCAATTTTATTATAGTAAATTAGTATCAGCCAACAGTATTGATGACAGATGTTTAGTACAGACGTTGTAAACATGTCGTAACAGTATTGAAAGAATTGACATGAAATTCTACAAAAATTATTTCCCTCACAACATCATGCTACTTATATTTAAATTCATAATTTCATGTGTTAAGTTGATTGGATATTCTTTAAAGACATATTATGGACTTGGTCGAGTGCGTGAAATTGATAAGTTGTACTCAGGTGCAGTGCCAACTGGGGGATGTAGAAATCTACTAACATCGCCGAAAATCTCAAAGAAATTGACCATACCATGCCATAGAAAACATATCTGAACTACGAGCAATTGTAAATATTTACATCTGGATTCAGGATGCACTATCGGAGATAAACCAACGCAAATGATTTCGCCATCGAGAGTCATTGCAGATATTTTATATATAAGAATGGCGGTGTGTGTTGTAAATTTGGATTAATATTTGTAAAAATAACTACTTTGAGGAAGATTATTATGCATTACTATATGATCACCCTACTGGAGTGTTTCACATCACTTTAAAGTAATTGTATATATACCACTCACCTCATGATACTTTAACCCTTTCATGACGGGAGCTGTGCTGGTGCTGCAATAAAGATCCTGTGCCAGTGCATTCTCTTATATATGCGAGTCTCCCATAGAGAGCCTCGCATATATAAGAGAATGCACTGGCTTACAAGGTCAAGGTAAATATTGTTAGGACAATGTATTCTCTTATATGCAAGGCTCCTTATGGGAGACTCGCATATATAACAGAATGCATTGGCACATGGTTTTCGTAAAATTTCAGGAAGCTCCAGTCATGGAAGGATTAGAAATATGTCATCCAATTTGAGTATCCCCATGTCGTCGTGGGCTTCTAAAACGTTGTATATTCCATGTCGTCGTGGGCTTCTAAAACGTTGTATATTCAAAAAATCAAATATTACAGGAGACACAAAACATTTATCTCTTGAAATAAAATTTGTATCTGCCGATAACTTTGCATGATAATAATACTAAACTGTATTATTCATATCTGTCCTAGTTTATGAGAAAAATATGATTTTATGGTTTTACACAACATTTTCGAAGTAAAAATTACTAAGTCGTCCGATACGACATTTTGACAATTTCCACGGGTTCGATGAGTCTTTGTGGCTCAGGATAAGAAGGAAACACTCTCCGGCCATATCTCTTTAAAAAAAATATAATCAGAATTATCCTACCGGGAACGGTTTCAAAAATAGGACATTCAACATTTTAGAATTAATGACAAAATTTTGCGTGAAACCCTGATACGACATTTCAGAACATGATTTTTTCGTTGATATTTTCATATTGATATTTTTCACTGTGATGTAATTATAAGTAATATCTTGTTACCCTACAGGGATATTGGCGACATGGGAGGGGGTTGTGTCTAACCCCCCCCCCCCCCCCCCCCCCCCAACTTTGGTCAAAGGGAAACCCTCTAACCAAGTCCCTTGTTCCCTAATGTATAAAGAAAGACAAGCGATTTTTATAGGCTCATTTTAAAAAATGGGATGTATTATGTTTTTGGTCTGTCTGTCTGTCTGAAATTTGGTATATAGGTTCACTACCACTAAATACAGATCAAGTTCAATTATGGAATTGTATATTTCAAGGCTTGCTTGTTAACCCTTTCAGTGCCAAGTCCGATTTTTGTATCAACCCATATTTCCATCAATGTATCACATTATTATAATCAATAAATTTGAAAAATGATCAAGGAAATATGGGTTGATACAAAAATTGGCACTGAAAGGGTTAAGTTTGTGATTGGGCACAATGCCTTTTGACCCTTTCATGACAGGAGCTGTGCTGGTGCATCATTAAAGATCATGTGCCAGTGCATTCAGTTATATATGCGAGTCTCCAATAGGAAGCCTCGCATATATAAGAGAATGCACTGGCTTACTAGCTACATGTAATTATTGTTATGGCAATGTATTCTCTTATATGGGAGACTCGCATATATAAGAGAATGCATTGGCACAATGTTTTCACAAAATTTCAGTAAGCTCCAGTCATGGAAGGGTTAAACTACCCTTATGGAGCCTCCCACAGACGCGAGCAGACGACACTCAGCAATACAAGCTACCACATGTATGGGGCTCCCTGCAGGAAAACAGAGATTATTCCTTAAATAAATATATGATTGTATGTTTGACTGCATTATATAGAGGATCTCACATGAGTTTCTATTTTATACGGAATTTATCAACCGAATTCACTAAATTCGATTTGAGCCGAGGTTTACCGAAGCTCAAATAGAATTTAGTGGACGAGGTTGATAAATTACGTATAAAATAGAACGAGTTTGAGATACCTTTTATCACATGATCAAATAAACGCGAAGCAACGCAAAGTATTCATCGAAAACAAGAATCATAAACTTCAGCAATTGCAAGTCATTTAAATAATGGCGTGACGTCATCGCACGTACTAATATTACACGTGTGTCTTACCAATAATTATGAAGCTGGTTTTGTGGGTTAATTATGTAATAAATATTAATTCCAGTTATGGCAGGTAATGAATGATTTCAGAAGAAATATCAAAAATGGCTCGAGCACCTACATTCCCGGCACCTCTTCCTTTATTTACTCAAGGGTTTTGTCTAAATCTAAATATTTTTGTAAAATAATTATTATGTCCAGTCCCAGAAACCTGCATTAACCCTTTACCCAACAGAACGGCCCTGTACCAATGCATTCTCTTATATATGCGAGTCGACCATAGGTCGCCTCGTATATATAAGAGAATGCATTGGCTTAACACATTAAAAATTATAAAATTGTTAAAGAATGTAAGAAAAAATGGTAAAAAGTGTTAAAAAAAGATTTTTTTAGGCCAATACATTCTCTTATATATGCGAGGCGACCTATACTCGCATATATAAGAGAATGCATTGGCACAGGGCATAACTGTAACTATCACAATGTGTTCAAGGAGCCGGTTCCAATGATATCCATATTTGTATGGTTCTATTGAGACAGACCGAAGATATTTTAGGCTGTTGAAGCTTGATTTGGCCGGTTTGTTGGGTAAAGGGTTAAGAATGCTGGGATCTTGAACAAAATGGCATCAGGTAATGCTGATTCAACTGATTGAAACTTCACCGACTAATGAAACCTGACGACCAATCAAAACCTCAATTCAACTGATTGACAACTTCACCTACCAATGAAACAAAAGTACCAATCGGTACCCTCAATTCAATTGATTGCCAAATTCACCCACCAATGTACCATGACTACCAATCCGATTTGTAGTCATGTTTCATTGGTGGGTGAAGTTGTCAATCAGTTGAATTGAGGTTCTGATTGGTATTCATGTTTCATTGGTAGGTGAAGTTGAACAACAATAATCCCCAGAACATTTTCTTAACCATTTCTGCCCCACGAATTCTTGACTTCAAGATGATGAATTAATGTTAGATAAGTGTATGGTGTTAAATGCAATCAGGGTCAAAACTTAAGTGCTGAAATTATATTTTGTTATAAGTTTTAGTGCAGTATAAGTGTAGAAAGTCCACATATGTACAGTAATGCCCTAATTAATCGACTCCATAACCACAGCAGAATTATGGGTAACTTTTTAGGATTTAGTCGTAAATATTGTTTGTTGTCATTCATCGGAAAGCTCTCGGGGACAAGCCATATTTCCGACTAAATCCTGAAAAGTTACCCATAATTCTGCTGTGGTTATGGTATGGAGTCGATTAATTAGGGCATTACTGTATCTTTGATGAAGATGATGTGTTTAGCTATTGTCCAATAGAACTAATAGACTCCTGATACCAGAAGATACTTCCTATAGTAACGATGATGCAAACATCGACTGAACTACACTCAATTGTATATATTTACATCTTGATTCGGGACGCAACTGTCGACGATAAACCAACACAAATGATTCGCCATTGAGAGTCATTGCATTCAATTAATGTATCAGAATGATGGTGTGTGTGTTGTCAATTTGGATTAATATTTGTAAAGATAACTACTTTGAGCAAGATTATTCTCCATTTATATTTGATCACCCTAACGGAGTGTTTCACATCACTTTAAGCAACATTTGTTCTGTCATGTAGCTGATCCATGTATTAACCCTTTCATGACTGGAGCTTCCTGAAATTTTGCGAAAACCATGTGCCAGTGTATTCCCTTATACATGCGAGTCGCCCAAAGGGAGCCTCGCATATATAAGAGAATACATTGGCCTAACAATATTTACCTTGACCTTGTAAGCCAGTGCATTCACTTATCCCAATGGGAGACTCGCATATATAAGTGAATGCACTGGCACAGTATCTTCAATGCTGCACCAGCGCAGCTCCCATCATGAAAGGGTTAAAGACATATTATGGACTTGTTCGAGTTCATGAAACTGATAAGTTAGTATTCAGGCATTATGCCAACCTGGGGAATGTAGCATTTTACTAACATCGCCGAAAATTTCAAAGAAATCGACCATACCACTCAATAGAAAACATTGTCAAAACTACGCTCAATTGTAAATATTTACATCTGGATTCGGGACGCAACAATTTGCGACAAACAAACACAAATGATTTCGCCATCCAGAGTCAGTGCATTTAATTAATATATCAGAATGATGGTGTGTGTTGGCAATTTGGATTAATATTCGTAAAAAGAACAACATTGAGAAAGATTATTCTCCATTTCTATTGGATCACCGGAGTGTTTCACATCACTTTAAGAAAAAGCATTTATTGTCTTTTATTCTTTGTTATTGTATGAATATTTACTGTTTTGATGTCAAAATTTTCTTTTTAGCCATGTCTGTTGATTGTTGGTAAAATAAAGTATATTGTTTTTCTATCTCAAATTTATCTGTTTATCGAACAAAATCAGTGAGATCAGTTAATTTCTTATTCTTTAAAGCCGCATGTCAATTATCACTCCAAAATACACCTAATAATATTTGGTTTTGAATTTTTCCCAGCATCGAAATAGGTCGATAAATTCATGAAATATATTTCTCCAAACATTATATGTTCAGGAAAGATGCATTGAAATTGAAATCATAAAAAATTACCACTTCGAAAACAATGTTTTGGGTCCAAGCACTTGTTACGCCAATTGTATTCATTGAAGTTCGGGAATTAGAAACGGAATAATGCGCGATTGTCTGGAAAACATATATTTCATTATCTAAACTGGAAACTATTTTAACTTCACGCATAGTCTCTTTGAAAAGCCGACAAAAATCATATATGGGATGTATGTCTCATTGGTTAATGGCACAGCAGATCACATCAGAGATCAGAGGTCAATGATGTGTTGGCAATTTTCCCATGCATTGTCAAACTCAACTATTGTTTGAAAACTGAATACAGGCGATATATCCATAATTAAACTGAATACAGGCGATATATCCATAATTAAACGGAATACAGGCGATATATCCATAATTCATTTTACTCATCGCAATATAGGAGACATCATCTTTGAGCTTTTTTTTTATCAGATAAATGTTATTCATGATTGATTATTATTTTGCGTCTGGTTGTATTTATAACTATTTCTGAATACTATGATTCTCACAAACATTTACTACACCAGTAATTCACTCCATATTTGGAAATTGTTTATTACGTCATGTTGGGAATGCCGTGTCATCGTAGATATTAAATATTATGGACACGTCTAGAGATGTACATCCATTAGGATATTCGTCTGCTTTTCAAAGAGACTGCTTCATAAACTACTTTCTCTTCATTTTAATCATCAAAATTATGTAGCAACACAAAAGTTGCATAACAACGACAGTTCTAGATTTACATACCATCGTCAACAGGTGGAAATTTTACGCCACCACTGATTTTAAAAAAATTTAACAGCACAAGCAAAAGAATCTCAAATTTACTAAAAATGTAAGAAACAAAACATTTTTCAGCTCTATATCGAAAAGATTGTTTGGAAATCTTCCATGTAGTTATGTTTTGAGATACCTCCTTCCAAATTATGTATATATAATTTTGGGGTTCGAATGAGCCATGTCCATTTAAGATCATATGTTTTACACTTTCAAGATCATTAATATTACACGTTTAACCCTTCCATGACTGAAGTTTCCTCAAATTTTGCAAAAACCCTGTGCCAATGCATTCTCTTATATATGCGAGTCTCCCATGGGGATAAGTGAATGCACTGGCTTACAAGGTCAAGGTAAATATTGTTAGGCCAATGTATTCTCTTATATATGCGAGGCTCCCTTTGGGCGACTCGCATGTATAACCCTGTGCCAATGCATTCTCTTATATATGTGAGTCTCCCATAGGTAGCCTCGCATATATAAGAATACATTGGCCTAACAATATTTACCTTGACCTTGTAAGCCAGTGCATTCTCTTATACATGCGAGGCTCCCAATGGGAGACTCACATATATAAGAGAAGTCACTGGCACATGATCTTTAATGCTGTACCAGCGCAGCTCCCGTCATGAAAGGATTAACAACATGCACATTATTTTTTCAAGGTCATACAATAGGCGATATTGGTTGGATGCACAAATTATGATATGCCCGGACTCCACATGAGCATGTAGTATGTCTTGAATGAAAGTCCATTATAGAAATGCAATGGGTCGGGACTCGGTCCAAAAACAGCATCATTGCACCCGATATCCCAAGCTGTTGTGGACCAAGAAGACTTGGTCTATATTCCCTCTGCTTCTAAGACTACAGTAATGCCCTAAGTAATCGTCTCCTTAACCACAGCAGAATTATGGCTAACTTTTCAGGATTTAGTCGGAAATATGGCTTGTTGCTATTCATCGGAAAGGATCACTGAGAGCTTTTCGATGAATGGCAACAAGCCATATTTCCGACTAAATCCTGAAAAGTTACCCATAATTCTGCTGTGGTTAAGGAGTCGATAACTTTGGGCATTACTGTAAGATGCCATATTTGATCGTTTAAAACAAGAACCACGTCATGACACACATGCTGTCATGCCATAGAAGGTATGTGTTGCAGTTTTCTTTGCATTGAAAATAGATTTGATCCATTAGATGTGTCAACAGATGCAACTTAACCCTTTACCCAACAAACCGGCCAAAACCGGCCAAATAAAGCTTCAACAGCTTAAATATCTTCGGTCTGTCTCAATAGAACCATACAAGTATGGATATCATTGGAATCGGCTCCTTGACCACATTGTGATAGTTACAGTTATGCCCTGTGCCAATACATTCTCTTATATATGCGAGTCGACCATAGGTCGCCTCGCATATATAAGAGAATGCATTGGCCTAAAAAAAATCTCTTTTTTTAACTTTTTACCATTTTTTCTTACATTCTTTAACAATTTTATAATTTTTAATGTGTTAAGCCAATGCATTCTCTTATATATGCGAGGCGAGCTATGGTCGACTCGCATATATAAGAGAATGCATTGGCACAGGGCCGTTCTGTTGGGTAAAGGGTTAACAGATGCATCAGAGCCATCTAAACGCCTCAGTGGTGTTGCCTATATTCCAACTCAACACAATAGATGCAAGTCAACAGGATTCAAGGTCATCACAGTGGGTGAAAAGTCATGAACGTCTGTAAAACAACCATCATCAACAACAAGTCTTGAGTTTAGTGTGCCTGTCATTTACAGAATGAGGTCCCCAGAGGGTTAATTTATGGCATATAAGAGCAATAAAGAGTGTTTCTTATCAACTTAGAATAGAAAAGGAATTTGCATGGTCACATGGCCTGGGGAATGTCATGGGATAGGCTCCTTTGACCTCAGATGACTTAAAGGGGGACTGATAAATTTCATGATTAATATGTTAAAGAGCGTTTATTATCATCTCAGAAAATATGTGGGGAAATTGGTGCAAAGAGGTAAAATGAGGGAAATGTCACTGGATAGGTGCCGTTGTCGTCAAATGACATAAAGAGGCACTAATAATTAGCAATAAAGAACTATTATCAGCTTAAACTAATTCTGCAATCTGCACACAATGATTCCTGCATGTCATGTTTGTCTACCATCATTTTTGATGGGCAATCCTCTAGTGTAATTATAATATAACATAAATATTAACACCAATATGTGACCCGCCATAT
This sequence comes from Siphonodentalium dalli, assembly GCA_032622095.1. Taxonomy (NCBI): domain Eukaryota; kingdom Metazoa; phylum Mollusca; class Scaphopoda; order Gadilida; family Siphonodentaliidae; genus Siphonodentalium; species Siphonodentalium dalli. Next base: position 246,190,490 of record CP136065.1, read on the forward strand.
CAAATCCAGTCGGAAGTCGGGATTTTTTTACCCTGTGCCAATGCATTCTCTTATATATGCGAGTCGACCATAGGTCGCCTCGCATATATAAGAGAATGCATTGACCTAACAATTTTTTACAATTTTAATAATTTGTTCTTGTATTCTTTAACAATTTTATAATTTCACCCATACAGAGCCCCAGACAAACATGAGCAGACGACACTCTTCTATGTGCTTCTATATATGTGTGGCGCTCCCTGCAGGGTAATGGATGTTTTTTTATTTTATGTCCTAAAAATTGTAAGAACATTTATTTAAAAAACATGATAAAAAATTGTTAGGCCAATATGGTCGACTCGCATATATAAGAGAATGCATTGGCACAGGGTAAAAAAATCTCGACTTCCGACTGGATTTGATATGGCGGGTCACAAATTGTTTACATTCATTTTATGTGAATAAAGCATCTGTCTAGGGACTAAGTCTAAATGTTCCTATCTGAATTTTCACAAGGTACACTCATTGGGACAATCAAATTCTATATTATTTTCTGCCTAAAAAGGAAATGTATCAATTGATGCTAAACATAAAATATTTTAACCCTTTCGTGGCTGGAACTTCCTGAAATTTTTCGAAAACCCTATACCAATGCATTCTCTTATACCTGTATATGTGAGTCTCCCATAGGACTATAAATTTATATTATCTATTGATAAACTCTACATAACATTGAGGTTGAATTGTTACTCATTAATACTGACTATAATATGTCATGTCCCATGTCTCACTTACGGCAACACAACTGTGGAATGTGGCATGTTTGAACATAGTTTTCTCACTACTGCATAATATTTTTCCACCACAAATATAGGTTTATAGTCTGTGGATGGTCAAAATTAGAAGTTTTATCAATCTGATCCTCACAATTAATGCAAATGTGCCTTCAAAACAAGGTTCATATAATTTTTGTTTGTTTTTGTTGTTGTTGGAAGTTTTGCTGTGGAGAGAGAGAGGGAGGGGAGGGAGGGAGGGGATAGAACAGATGGAGGAGGGAGAGAGGGGAGGGGGAGAAATAAGAAAAAGGGGAGGGAGGAGAGTGGGAGAGAGAAGAGAGGGAGGGGAGAGAGAGAGAGAGAGATTATTTCCTACATAACTATTTCCCCAAATATATTTGGAACAAGATTTTGTAGTTAACACATATTCGATTGAAAAACAATATCATTACAATTAATTGCAGTAACAGAATATTTTGGTAAATACGTCGCAAGAGACATATTCACTCTTCACAGTGTCATTGTAATTTCCATTGAGATAATATAATAATACATGCAGGTAAATTCAGGTTAAACCTAGTTCCTTCTCGGTTAAATTCACCATTTGTGCGGTCTTTCCTCCTCCCATGCATAAACTGACAACATTGTGATATGGCGACTGAAGCGACGATAAAGTCCAATCAATAAAGTATATTATAAACCAAATCTTATACACCCACCCTTCTCACCCACATCCACCACTTACATGTACACCCACCCTTCTCACCCACATCCACCACTTACATGTACACCCACCCTTCTCGCCCACATCCACCACTTACATGTACACCCACCCTTCCCACCCACACTTCCCGCCCACATCCACCACTTACACCCACCCTTCCCGCCCACACCCACGCTTCCCGCCCACATCCACCACCCTTCACATCCACCACCCACCCTTCCCGCCCACATCCACCACTTACACCCACACTTCCCGCATACATCCACCACTTACACCCACCCTTCCCTCCCACATCCACCACCCACCCTTCCCACCCCACACCCACCCTTTCCTGCCCACATCCACCACTTACACCCACCCTTCCCGCCCACACCCATGCTTCCCTCCCACATCCACCAGGACCATCACTTACACCCACCCTTCCCGCCCACATCCACCACTTACACCCACCCTTCCCGCCCACACCCACCCTTCCCTCCCCACACACACCCTTTCCTGCCCACATCCACCACTTCAGGCTTCTGGGCAATATGTCAGTGCTGTGTTTCAATTGTCATATGTAAAATTGGACTGCACTTAACTAATTAGCTTTCACAGGCATCCCATATAATCGACTACCCATCATAGTACCGGTCCACGTACTGTGTACGTGACATTATAGTACGGGTCCACGTACTGTGTACGTGATCAGACGATTTCCTGAATTTGACCCTGACAGAAATTTGACCCTGACTGAATTGTTCTGATACTTAGACGATTGTGCCAAGCATTACACGTCCGCGACTTATCTGTGACATTCGGGGTCGCTGATATCAAACTGTCTTCTCACCCATATAACCAGATTGTGATCATATCTATGTTCCCTTTGTCGCTAATTGGAATCTTACATGCGTCTTGGGTTTCTTCAAGGGGATAAATCGGCTAATAAATAAATTACAGTGGAACTCGACGAGCTTAGACTGATATATGTTAATTCTTATTCAAAGGGCTAGATGGTGGTGATTAGCATGGAGAATGTCAGACTGCATGACCCATCCCTTACTCTAGCTGGCCTCTGGTATAAATTCTCGTATTCGTGATTACCTTCACTGGAGGCGACGTGACATTTCCCAGCCTCAAACTAAACCTATATGTCCTATATGAATTGCGTAAGATCCTTCACCGACGAAGATCCAAACCATGCATCTCATCTCAATTACTGGACATAAAGTCCCAAAAATAAGGTTTTAATCGAATTTATAAATCGGTATCCTATTATAAGAGTCGGATACCGATCTATAAATTCGAATAAAACCTTAATGTTTGGGACTGTATGTTCAGTGACTGTGATCTCATGCATGGTCACTGTTTGGAATATATATTTGCAGCTCCTCTTCTTCTTCTACCGATTTCAGTCACCATCAACAGGCTGATGATTATGACTAATTTATTTTGGCAACGTCTGGCGATAATTTCTCTTCCTGTTTAGGGTTTGTGATAAAATATTTGATTTGAATTTGATTTGAATTTTTTTTTTTTTTGTCTTTTTGTTTTGTTTTGTTTTAATTTTTTTTTGAATTTGGAGGTCATGATTAGTTGATTGGATTCTTTACTGGGTCGATTGGGTTTTCTGGGACGTCCAGCATGGATATAGTTGGTTCATCATCCTGGTCCTGAACTCATCGACTGGAATGATGGTGACTATTTCTGTTGGTATAGCATTCCATTCTCTTATGGTCCGGGGAAAGAAAGAAAATTTATGGTAATCGTAGTTGGATTGTGGAATTAGGTAGCCAGCCGCATTAGTGTGCCTGGATTCTCTTATTCATCAATTTTTATTGCAGCATGTTGATGGTGAATTTTGTGCTACATGGCCATACACGTGGAGTGGTCGAACTTCCCATCCTATATATGACCCTATATTAGAAATATATACTAGCTCCGCCGATGCACTTATAGGAACTCCTTACCCACGTCAGCCAGGGATGCTAGCTGTGCTATGTGAGGCTATATATGATAAGACTACACGCTAAGCACGCTTCCAGATTTGAAGGATATTAAACGTGCACATATGCACGGAGCATAACAAACTAAAATTGAAAACGGCAGCGCGATAATAAAATCGACCAAATGATTCATTCTTGATCGCATTTGTCGTTTTATGCATTTATCAAACTGCAATTAAGGCAGAGTTCAGTCCCCTGATACACTGGCGTGATCGCTGCCACCACGTACACATGATTATGTGAGGAAATCACTCATTTATTTATCTAAGACTTTTGTCAGTTACAATATAAGTTTAATTACTAACCCGCGGCCATATTGGACCCATCCAGCCACGTTCAGTGGTTATAGTGCTAGCCTACATGTCAAAGTTCTGGAGTAGCATGTCCATATATGGAGATTTTGACTATTCATGACTCCCATATATGGAAATGCTACTCCAGAACTTTGACATGTAGCACTAAAACCACGAAACGGGACTGGATGGATCCAATATGGCCGCGACTCAGTGACAAGGCGTATTCATTCTGCGTTATACCGAACAGTTAATGTCTATATATATATAATTATATACATGTATATACATATTCATTATAAAATTAGCTAGACCAAACCGGAACGAATTGTAACTGACATTTTTTTTTCAAACGGACATCGATAGCTGTCTGAGAGTTGAAATATATTATAGTTTGCAACACTAATATAAGTGCACATGAACCATACTGCATTTAACTTATCCGTGACACTACAATACGTAAATACAAACCATTGTTGGCTATAAGAATGTGACGCAATTGACCGTGTTTTTTTTTCCATTGCGACTTCTCTCTTTATTATTATATAACATATGCATGTTTTGTCTGCCCTCTACACACACGAGTCAATGCGAATCGCATACGGAACCAATAACCTATGCCATTATACTGTTAGTAAACAAGAATGTGATTCGATCTTATTCTACTCTGGGAATGATCGGAAACAGCATTGTTTATAATCTGTAACTTCTCGATCTGGGTCGTCGATCCAATTATTTTATTGCCTGTAACAACAGTTGTTGTTTGCCATTGATTGAGTCCATATATATAGAGTTCATTCCCGATGTCCATTGCACATTGCACACCTCTTTCGTTTTTGTGATACATGGTGATATATCTTGATTTTATGTTGATTTGAGGTTCACTCGCCTTCTTGTGTATAGTATAAGGTGACCTTAAATGCAATTTGGATTAATATAGAAATGCCTGGGATGTCGATCTGCATACACATAAGTTCTAGATTCTAAATAGGATTTTCTTTTCAGAGAAAATCAATTCGGTGAGTATAATAGAGATCTATATAATTATGTAGTAGCTAAGTCAAACGTATACATTCTGATTTTATGTGGGTCGTGAGAAGTTTATCCATGTATCCACGATCGATGCGTTCGTGATGGGTCATGCATTTGGGGATTAGACTTTTTATTCAGATTCTATGTGTTTATTGGATTAACATACAATATAACAAAATAAAATATTGTTTTACAAATTAAAATGTGTATTCTTAAAGGCCCACTTAATGTTCGAGTCACCGAATATTTTTTGTATAGTGCCTATATAAGTTTTAATAACAATCTATGCCATAAACTATGATTAAAATACTATAATTCATCAACATTTGGAACGTCTGTGTCTCAGAAAGTGCCCATAGAGTAATAGCAAATAACTGAAATCTTAAATAAATTTCCCCGTTATGGCTCCCAGAATGCAACAGAATTTAAACTCTAGTTTTATTTTTAATGGAAGGGGAATAACTGTATTTCTAAATATATAGAGTTATCACCTCTTCCACTGAAAATAATAGACTTTGTGCAGAAACGTGAGCATAGAACTGACGTCGGTAACTCAGCAAAAACAACACGTTCACAGTTTATTACATCGAATAAGTTGAAAATACAATATTTTGGAGCTTCCTCTTGGCATATATTTTATATAATGTGATCTGGGACTTTGAAGATTAAGTGGGCCTTTAACATATGCATGGTTGCTCATTTTAGACTACCGGTATATAGTTGAGCAATACAACATTCTAGTTTGGTAACGTTACAGTGTGAGTCTGTGGGAGTTTATTTGAGTAGCTGGGCCTATATTCTATAGCCAGATAATAAGACAGTGGATATACTAGCCATCCTATAGCTACTTTCTTTGGGGAAAAAATGTGTATAAATTCTACACAATATGTGTTACATTTGATCTTAAACAAAATTGTGCAGAAATGACACACTCATGACATATAGGCCTATGTGTCGGTGGAATTTCCTCAACGTTGAATATGATTGTAACTTGAGTGTAGCATGGTTATTAGATGATATGTGTTCTATTGGAGACACAAAACTCGTAAAGACTAACACAGAACAAAACACCAACAAAACATTGGCAGCAGATTAAACATTTTGTATAGGCCTACAGTGTTTATGTGAAAAAAGACGGTAGTATATAGACCTATATATGTCATATATGGCCACACAAACATTGTCGATAGAAGAACAAAAATAAATAAAAACAAACAAACAAAAACACCATAAAATTAAAATCAAACGAAACAAATGCAAGATGTGCCTACTAATATTTGACACTCGTTGGCCATTTATAGCTATATATAGTTGTTTTGAAAACGAATGCATTTGCAGTCAATATTAGCATATGGATGTCCTGCAATGTGCATGCACCTTTAAGACGATGTTAATTATAGACTATATATAGTCATTAATTTCTCCAGCAAGAGTTTTTCTAGTTCTGTTGTTGTTGTTGTTTTTTTTTGTTTTTTTTTTCATTTTCCCTTTCATTTTATTATTATTTTTTCTTCTATATATTTCTCAGATTAACAGGTGTAATATTTATATTCAAAACCACAAAATTCTTATAAAGTTGATTTTTCATAGATAAGATAAAGTTCTAGTGACAATATGAATTTCCCGCCATTCTAAATCATTGTCCAGCATGTCAAATCACGTGTGACAGTCACTGGGAAATTCCGAACATGCTGCTTGTAAACGATACGCATAACGCACGTGGGCGAAAAGGGAGGTAAACATAAACACGTGCGAATCGCGCTCGGTACATTGAGTGCGAAGTGATGCAAGATTCCCCATTGCCACAAAGAACCGCGCGTGTTTCGCTGGTTTAGCCGTTGGTACAAGATAGTCTCTCATTGAAGCTGTGTACATTATTTATAGTGGTCGGGTTAGTATCTTTTAGGTGAGTTCTAATGATTTCATTGTCATTGTTAGTTCTTTTATTTGTCATTTTAGTTGAACTTGAAGATTTATGCTATTAATGGAATCGATTCTGACAATCACAGAAAGGTGAAGGTCATAAAATCCACGTTTAAAATATGTCATGTTGTTTTTATTAGATTTCATCACCGTTTCGCCTTGCTGCTGGTCGAGTGGTGGTGTCTGTGATAGAAATGATATTTTGCTTTCACTATATGACACTTTGTGTGAAGATACAATAATATTCCACACACCAGTGACACCAAAGTACATACTGTGACATATTCCAAGTCTGCATGCTATCCGGCTATCCCAACAATGGCAATATCTTAGCTGGTTTCGTATGTAAATCTACTGGCGCTATCCCAATATCTTAGGTGGTTTATGTACAGCAGATTTGGACTAACCACACAGTACTACTCCATTGACTGGCACCATACTATATAGTCTACTGTCAATACTATTAGTCTACAGCATACCATATCAATTTATTTTATAGCATTATCTTGGCATCACCAATTCATTTCATCATAATTTTCCTTTATTATTGAATGGAACTATTGCTGGTCTAATAATCAAGCCTGGTTCTATTTAATAATAATACGCTATATTTATTCCTACATAGGTGTATTCTAGCCTGTCATCTGTTTTAAATATTATATAATTTTGAAGTTATATTAATTACACAGTGGCTGGAAATTATTATAAAAAATCCAAAACAATATAGTCATTATAATTATTAAAGACTCTTACTCATCCCTTTAATTAATATAATAATATAGACTAGTCTATATAATTATTAACGGAATTGGTATGTGCCTTCATGAGTGAATTTTAAAAAGAATTTTCAACAACTGATTATTTATTTCTTTGAATGTCACTATTTTTATTTTTTCTTTCTTTTTCTTTGTAAAGTCTTCATTGTTGTTTGGTCTATGGGTGAGTTAACCTAGAACACAGCCTTTCACAGGCATCTGGGAACTTTTAAACAACATTTATTACTGGTATATATAAATAAAAACATTCAAAGTTCCTGGACTGCTGTGACATAGAATGAACAAATGAGAAATAATCCACAAATGTACATGTAATACCCAATATATCATTGCACAAAAACAGTATTTTTCATTTGTACATATTAACTTTCTCAAGATCATGAAAGGAAAGTTGTGTCCATATCAGTTTTAAATAGTGTATATTATTTATTTTGAGTTGAGTGATAAAATAGTCTAATTTCTCTTGGGCTCCAAATAAACATGCATGCACGTTTATTATTTTATTGGTTAATTTCCCCCCTGCACAGTGCTTATTTGGGTCTGCATGTTTATTAATTTTGATGCTATGAAAATTGAAATCAACACAAACTCAAGATTTCTATGATTCAGATATCAAAATGTTGAGCTTACCGGTATTACTTTATGCATGTACATGTATATGGCATACATGTGAACATTTAAATATTGAATAAAACACCACATGACACACACTGTCTTGATTCCTATACTTGACCTTAGTACAATACAAATACTTGGTTTAACCACAGTTAATGTGTTGATGTTTTGCTCAGAGTTTCCCCCTGCACTATTATTTGGGTCTGCACGTTTATTAACTTTCAATGGAATTTACCCCCTGCACTATTATTTGGGCCTGCACTTTTATTTGGAGCCCAAGAGTACCTAGTCAGCTCTCATAATTGGCTACGGCAATCAGCAATGCTGAAGCCATTTGCTGAAGCAAACTGGGCCATGGCAAAGGGTTGCTGTAGTGGATTGCAGAAGCCAAACAATCTGAATTAAGAGGGCTGAGTTAGTTTAGTTTAGTTTAGTTTATCAGTTGAGTAGAGTAGAGTTACTGTATTCTAATTGTATTTGAGAAGTAACAGATATAAAGTACATGTTGGTTGTTTTTTTTCAGTTCATGAGCTGGTCTGCCAACCCCAGGGTGTAAATAATAGTTCACTTGATATACAATTTAAAGTGTGTCACCAACGTTTCAAACAGTACATTGTGTTTGTATTAATTCTATTAAAACATAATTAAACATAATAGCTTAATGAAAAGAAATTGTTTGTTTCCCATCCATTAAATTTGCATACCATTACAGTAATTGTGGGTCACATTTAATAACAACTGTGGTGTTTTTTATTTTAGGAGTGTCAAGAGCTATAAACACAAATCTAACATGACCTGACATTTGCATAACATTTCATGTAATTACTTGACCTGGCCAATGACTTACTAGGAGTTAGAACAAGCATGTAATCAGTTTAATGGATTATAGTGCCCCCTCTAACACTGAGATATCGAATTTATGTTTCTGTGAATTTATGCTTCTGTGACCGCATTCTCAGTGAGCTCTTTGGAAATATTTGTTTTCTTCGAAAAGGTCTGCTTTTGAATGAACTTCATATACATGTATAATTGTATACCTATCTTCGATGTCCAGACTAAGTATGTCTCTTAACCCTTCCATGACTGGAGCTTCCTGAAATTTTGCGAAAACCCTGTGCCAATGCATTCTCTTATATATGTGAGTCTCCCATGGCAAATGGTTGCTGTAGTGGATTGCAGAAGCCAAACAATCTGAATTAACCCTTTACCCAACAGAACGGCCCTGTGCCAATGCATTCTCTTATATATGTGAGTCGACCATAGGTCGCCTCGCATATATAAGAGTATGCATTGGCTTAACACATTAAAAATTATAAAATTGTTAAAGAATGTAAGAAAAAATGGTAAAAAGTGTTAAAAAAAAAAATTTTTTTGGCCAATGCATTCTCTTATATATGCAAGGCGACCTATGGTCGACTCGCATATATAAGAGAATGCATTGGCACAGGGCATAACTGTAACTATCACAATGTGGTCAAGGAGCCGGTTCCAATGATATCCATATTTGTATGGTTCTATTGAGACAGACCGAAGATATTTTAGGCTGTTGAAGCTTTATTTGGGCGGTTTTGGCCGGTTTGTTGGGTAAAGGGTTAAGAGGGCTGAGTTAGTTTAGTTTAGTTTAGTTTATCAGTTGAGTAGAGTAGAGTTACTGTATTCTAATTGTATTTGAGAAGTAACAGATATAAAGTACATGTTGGTTGTTTTTTTTCAGTTCATGAGCTGGTCTGCCAACCCCAGGGTGTAAATAATAGTTCACTTGATATACAATTTAAAGTGTGTCACCAACGGTTCAAACAGTACATTGTGTTTGTATTAATTCTATTAAAACATAATTAAACATAATAGCTTAATGAAAAGAAATTTGTTTGTTTCCCATCCATTAAATTTGCATACCATTACAGTAATTGTGGGTCACATTTAATAACAACTGTGGTGTTTTTTATTTTAGGAGTGTCAAGAGCTATAAACACAAATCTAACATGACCTGACATTTGCATAACATTTCATGTAATTACTTGACCTGGCCAATGAGTTACTAGGAGTTAGAACATGCATGTAGTCAGTTTAATGGATTATAGTGCCCCCTCTAACACTGAGATATCGAATTTATGTTTCTGTGAATTTATGCTTCTGTGACCGCATTCTCAGTGAGCTCTTTGGAAATATTTGTTTTCTTCGAAAAGGTCTGCTTTTGAATGAACTTCATATACATGTATAGTTGTATACCTATCTTCGATGTCCAGACTAAGTATGTCTCTTAACCCTTCCATGACTGGAGCTTCCTGAAATTTTGCGAAAACCCTGTGCCAATGCATTCTCTTATATATGTGAGTCTCCCATAGGGAGCCTCACATATATAAGAGAATACATTGGCCTAACAATAATTTTCAATATTTACCTTGACCTTGTAAGCCAGTGAATTCTCTTATATATGCGAGGCTCCCTATGAGAGACTCGCATATATACAGTGTAAGAGAATGCACTCCCACTGGCACAGGATATTTAATGCTGCACCAGCACAGCTCCTTTAATCAAGAGCAATAGTAACTATATATTTGGTAACTCTATTGTCAACTGACTGAAATTATCTTTTTTTCACTTTTATGCTATGATAGTTTATAGCAGTCATTGCACACAACTTATCAATCATAGTAAGTCATTTTTTTCTGAATAATCGATTGTCAAACTAGATAAACGTTACAGTCCTAGATTTACTAGACCCACATGACACTGCAGATATCTTGGTGGGTCTGATTTTGAATCATAATATTTTACATGCACCTTTGGGGTTCTTACTCGAAATTCAGACTTCTGTACAATTTTGGTAATATATATGTTTTCAATGATATTATACATGCATTTAGATACGGTATCCAGAAATCTACCGTTTTTGAAATCTATAAGATTCTCAATTGTTTTTTTAATACTAATTTTGACCCATCTGTTATCTTAACACTTTCATGACTGGAGCTTCATGAAATTTTGCGAAAACTCTGTGCCAATGCACTCTCTTATATATGCGAGTCTCCTATATAGAGCGTCGCATATATAGGAGAATACATTGGTCTCACAATATTTACGTTGAACTTGTAAGCCAGAGCATATAAGAGAATACATTGGTCTGACAATATTTACCTTGACCTTGTAAGCCAGTTCATTTTCTTATATATGTAAGAAACTCACATATATAAGAGAATGCACTGGCACAGTATCTTTAATGCTGCACCAGTACAGCTGCCGTCAGGAAAGGGTTAACTTCAAACTGGGCTGAGCTTTTTAAATTCAGGTATCAATTGTAAAATATTGTTCAACTCATTGCAGGTAGCAAATCTAAGACACGCAGAATATCAGCGATGGCCAAGGATGAATATCAAGTTAACGGAACTCATCTGGAAAATGGGATTGATTCGAAACCTGAAAATAAGGAAGTAATCAAGCTCGAAAGACAATTAAAACTACACCATGGAGTTGCCATCATCGTCGGAATCATCGTCGGGTCGGGAATATTCGTATCTCCTGTGGGAATTCTATTAAACGTTAAATCTGTTGGACTATCCTTCGTGATATGGATCGTGTGCGGTTTGTACAACACATTATGTGCCTTGTGTTACGCCGAGCTTGGGTCATGTATGCCAGAATCCGGCGGTGAATACATTTATATAAAGCGTTCCCTTGGTGACTATGCTGGTTTTGTGTGTTTGTGGATAAACTTCCTCCTCATCTGCCCAGTTGGTATTGCGGCTATGGGACTGATTTTCTCCGAGTATATTATAAAGCCGATGTTTCCTGAATGCGATATTCCGGTTGTTCCACTCAGGTTTCTGGCAGCTCTTATAATGTGTAAGTAGTCCTTACTTTAATTATTGTACCCCCCAACATGAACAAGTCTGAGTTTAGTGTACCTGTCAATAAGGCTGTCATTACAGAATGAGGTCCCCAGAGGGTGAATTTAGTGACGCTATCCCACACAGCGGGCTAGCCTCACTAAATTCACCCTCTGGGAACCTCATTCTGCTTTGGCCTCATCTGCTATGGGAGATATGGACTCAGATCTATTGAAGTTCCCAAATGGTGAATATTGTGACGTATACCCATTGGGAACCTCGATTATGAAATGTGTTGTCTGCCAATTATATCTGTCTGGACTGCAATATTCTGGTTGTTCTACTTACAGTAATGCTCTAATTAATCGACTCCTTAACCACAGCAGAATTATGGGTAACTTTTCAGGATTTAGTGAGAGTGAGAGCTTTCCGATGAATGGCAACAAGCCATATTTCCAACTAAATCCTGAAAAGTTACCCATAATTCTGCTGTGGTTAAGGAGGCGATTATTTAGAGCATTACTGTACTTAGATTTCTAGTGGCTCTTATCGTGTGTAAGTCCTTACTTTACATATTTTATTACACACCTGTCACTGAAAAGTTGAAAACCATAGGGAAATATGGCTTGTTGCCATTCATCGGAAAGCTCTCCTGAAAAGTTACCCTTAATTCTGCTGTGGTTAAGGAGTCGATTATTTAGGGCATTACTGTACAATAATTATTTTGTTAAAAATGTTGCAATATGCTTCGTTTTCCCTGACCAGTGTTTTGAGCAGCAGAATGAGGTTCACAGAGGGTGAATTTGGTTTGCTAGCATGCTGTGTGGGGTAGCATCACTAAATCCACCCTCTGGGGACCTCATTCTGAAAATGACCCACACACTATGTCAAGGATTGCTAACCTTATACCAGTAAGTAGTGAAGAGTGACATAAATTATTTATTGCCAAGTTATGTTTGTATTATTTGCAGCAACATATTTTTGCACTTGAGGCACTCAAAGATATGGATCAGGCCAAATAAAAAAGATAATATGTTTCCGTACATCGACCGACCCTAAAAATAACCCGCCGACCCTAATCTTTTTATTGATATTTTGAGAAAAAGTCAAAATTTTCTATAAAAAAAAAAAAAAAAACATTTTTTTTTTTTTTTAATGTTTTTACCGCCAATGCTCATAAATATTGATAATCATTAGGTGCAAAACACATCGTTTCTAACATAAGCCTGTGATAAGTGACATGAAGTGTGACAGTTGTCTCAAAAGCCACAGGTGTGTGATGGGTTGTGGATTGATAGGCATGAATCTTGCAATTTTAATTTCAAGAGAGTGGATCTCATGCCTGCTTTACCATTATGCCTTGTTTGGGACTTATGGAACATATTCATGAGTTCCAAATAAACATGCATGCCCATTTATTATTTTCTTGACAGCATGAGAAATGTACATTTTACTGGTACACTTCATTGCTTCACCCACCATGTTTCTTTTGCACACATTTAAAAATGCTGGGTGCTATCTAAAGGGGTACTGAATCTGCCAATTATGGGACCATCTCCTTTTATACTCAAGAGAATATATGCAACAAATTAATGCATTTGAGCCATGGATTAGTGCCAAATACACTGATGTGTTCTATGAGAACGATGCAAACAACATGGTAATTTATATGACTGGAGTCATAAATTCATTTTCAATATACCATGATGTTTGCACCATTCATAGAGCACATAAGTGTATTTGGCATTAATACATGCCTCAAATTCATTCATTTGTTGCATATATTCTGTTGAGTATACAAGGAGATAGTCCTACAAATAACCGGATTCAGGGTACAGTACCCCTTTAATATATTATTTTGTTCAAAATAAATGTTTTGTTTTGATAAACTTGCTTTTATAATTGACACCAACTAATGCTACACAGGTTTTGAAAATGTGCTGAACAGTATATTCGTGTCTTGTCATTATTTCTGTTAGAGGATCTTTGTATAGGTTGCAAGGAAATTTAAAATTAACTGAAGACGAACTGCTGGTGGCTGCCAGACTTTCGGGAACACACTTAAAGTAACTGCATTAGTGCTGATCACAAACCCTGTGTACCCTTCAGCAGATTTTCAAAACCTGTGTACCGTAAAATACCCTTCAGCACTTTTATTTGGTGAGTGACCACCTTCAGCCCAACTGACATCTTCAACAATCAGGCAGAATATCCCATATGAACAATTCAAATATATAGGTTCTAAAATATTTTCGGACATAAATTCCGAGCCCCATCCCTCTGAGTTTATGGCCAAAATCAGTATGTGAATACTGAAACACACTATTAAGAATAACAGCAAGTTTGATATCTTGTACAATGTTAATGTATATTTCCACAAGTAATACTTTCCCTACAACACAAGTAGGCATTTTATGTCATTTCGGTCGAGGTAGTTCAATATTTCTGCAGCTGGAAAAAAATATCAAAAAATAATAATAAAAAAACATTTCCCTACCTACCTACCCTAATTTTTTCTCTCCGTTATCGGAAACATATTATCTTTTTTATTTGGCCTCAGTTAGCCATGCTATGTCTAAAATATGACATGTTTCATTTCCAATTAAAAGCTATTTCACAGTCCGTTGAATTTACAACTTTCCCATTGATAAATTAAAAAGTGCCATATAAACTGTTTATCTATTAGATCATATATTATGAAGGCATGTCACACAAATTATCTCATTCATGAACCACTTCAAATGAAACGCTTGTCGTTTATATTTTAACACTCATAAATTCACAGGGGTCCTAGTCATGTTTTCTTGGTGTAAAACATTACACCACTATCACATTACACGTTGTAGTCCGCTCCAGTACCGTAATGTCTTTCTTTACTGAATGGATTCTCCCATTACATTATAAAACAATACATTACGGGAAAGGAGGTATACATGTACATAACTTATGTTTTACACCAAGAAAACATGATCCAATGATCTGCAGTAGGACCCCCCATGGTATATGACATCAATTATTACAGACGTTGGGAGTGGAGTGCAGTTCTCACTTATGTCACATAAGTGAGACCAGCACTCCACTCCCAACATCTGTAATAATTGATGTCATATACCATGTTTTATAGAGCCCATATTCAGAATGAGCAGGTGTGATGCCACAGTATCCTGGGCCCACAGACAAGGTACCCTGCCTTGCTCACCAGAAGCTTATAGTATGCCAATGATGAACAGACAGTCTGCCGTAGGAGCAGTTTTAGCCAGTCAAAAATAAAAATAGTGTAAATAAAATTGTAGAGAATCCTGAATATCATGAATTGCTTACACGAAGGTATACACTTACAAAGCCCAAAATTTACAACTATAAATTCCACAACAGTCGTAGTCAGGTTATATTGTTTATATAAACATCGGAGGTGCCCTTGTTGTAAGCGGGAGGTATCGGAATCCATCGAGATCGCATCGGGCGCATTAATTCACATAAGTGAGACCAGCACTCCACTCCCAACATCTGTAATAATTGATGTCATATACCATGGGAGGGGGGGTCCTACTGTAGATCATTAGATCATGTTTTCTTGGTGTAAAACATTACACCACTATTATATTACACCTTGTAGTCTGCTCCAGTACCATACTCTCCGGCTCCAAATAAAAGTGCAGGCACAAATAATAGTGCAGGGAGGAATTCCATTGAAAGTTAATAAAAGTGCAGGGGAACTCAGAGCAAAACATCAGCATAACTGTGGTTAACCCTTTACCCAACAGAAGGGCCCTGTGCCAATGCATTCTCTTATATATGCGAGTCGACCATAGGTCGCCTCGCATATATAAGAGAATGCATTGGCTTAACACATTAAAAATTATAAAATTGTTAAAGAATGTAAGAAAAAATGGTAAAAAGTGTTAAAAAAATATTTTTTTTAGGCCAATGCATTCTCTTATATATGCGAGGCGACCTATGGTCGACTCGCATATATAAGAGAATGCATTGGCACAGGGCATAACTGTAACTATCACAATGTGGTCAAGGAGCCGGTTCCAATGATATCCATATTTGTATGGTTCTATTGAGACAGACCGAAGATATTTTAGGCTGTTGAAGCTTTATTTGGCCGGTTTTGGCCGGTTTGTTGGGTAAAGGGTTAAACAAATTATTTTTATAGTAGGTCAAGTATAGGAATTAACATACAATGTAGTATCTGTCATGTGTGATTTATTCAATATTTAATATATTCACATAACTTGTATGCCATATACTTGAATATTTTCATGCATAAAGTTATAAACTCATGATTTTGATATCAGAATCATATAGAAATCTTGCGTTTGCTGATTTCAATTTTCTTAGCCTCAAAATTAATAACATGCAGACCCAAATAAGCGGGGGGGGGGGGGGGGAATTTCCCAAGAAAATAGTATTGTTTATTTGGAGCCCAAGAGTAATGTCTTTAATTCTTTCTTACTGAATGGATTCTCCCATTACGTTATAAAACAATACTTTGTGGGAGAGGAGGTATACATAAGTGGGACCAGCACTCCATTCCCACGGTTTTAGGGTGAGTGGTTTGGGGTGGCTACTAGTAACCCTGGGATTGTCGAAAGGGCCGAGAGGCCCGTTTCCTTAATCCCTCATATTTAGAAACAACATGAAAAAAAGGTAGCAATTTGGAATTTCTTTTGGTCTTCAATTTCTTTTTTCTGGTCGTAGAGGTCGCTTCGAGCAGGTCATCTGAGTCTGACCCTTTGTTGTGAATACTGAGGGATTAGCTCCATAATCCTAATCCAAAACCGTCTCACTCAGGCCGGCATGAGGGCAGCTGCACCCGAAGGCGCGACTACACATCTCACTCGTGCTAACGTGCCACAGTCTGTAATATACCATCGGGGGGGGGGGGGGGGGGTGGGGGGGGGGGGGGTCTCAAAGCAGGTAAAATTTGTGTTTTGAACCAAAAATTAGGTGGTCGCAGACTCGCAGTCATGTTTGACAGGGACTGTGGTTGCATATCGGAAACAAGTCAGGTTTTACTGTATCTTTAAATTTGAAAACTTTCGAAATATGACTAGTGGTCAATTTTGTTTAAAGTAATACAAAACTAAACATGACCCTTGTTTATCACTAATTACGATATAAAATATTATTACTGTATAAAACAATCAAAAGAAGTACTAGTACTAGTAATCCCAACATGATACCTGCCGCCTGCAAAAATCTCCTTGATTTTCCTGCCATTTAAAAAACTTAACAGGTCTGAATACCATGTTTTCATGTACTACCTAGTAATTAGGCAAACTGGTATATGCATTTTTAACTACGGTACTAAATATTAATAAATGTAGGCTTCAAAATATGCCCTGTAAGTGTTTGAATATCTTACTGACATAACTAATGATTAATGAACATGTGGGTATGTACAATGTAAATTGATTCCACGGTGTACCGTATACTTAATAGTTGAAGTCAATGGTCTGACCATTAAAACAAAGTCTGTAGAAAATATTTTACACCAGGCCAAAAAAAATAATAGATGTGTTTCCTGTTACATGCTAAAAAAATTAGGTTAGGTACATGTAGGTAGGGATTTTTTTTTTTTATTGATTGTATTATTATTATTATTATTATACCCGTTTTTAGAATCGCTCTCACCAAAGTTTTGCATGTACATTCTATATAAGAGAATGCATTGGCACTAGTGTTGTGCGTCGGATCCGATAATCCGAATCCGATCCGGATTCGGATCGGATTTACAATGTTTAAAAAATCGGATTCGGATCTGGATCGGATTCAGAATTGTCGTCGGATTCGGATTTTCAAAAATGCTGTCAGATTCGCATTCGGATCGTCTGGATCGGACCGTACAATCCGATCTCCATCATGTTACATTTATTGGGTGGATAACTTGGATTCTAAGTTTCTAACTCAGTCTCAGAGTCTCAGATTAAACGTAGGGCCTATATAAATGTAGGCTACTCTTACTGCCATCTTAGTGTGTCAAGGTCAGATGAAATTTCTAGGAAATCTGACGTCACGATTCCGCGAAAACACATTTTCTCAGAAGTTACAGACTACATACTCCAATCCGTCCAGTCGTTTCAGCCTCCATCAACTTAAATTACAGAGCAGTACAGACTACAGAGTACAGAGTACAGATGTTTCGTTAGTTCGTAACTTCGTACCACCATGTCACTTACACTGTACGTACTACATAGTGTCTTACACTTACAGTACTGTCACTTAGGTAAGTTAGGACAAAGTTCCAGATTCCCGAATCCCCAATTCCCGATCATCCCGTTAAATTCTCTAACTTTTCTTATATGTGTCTACACTCTACACTGAGTAGTACACTCTACAGTCCCCCTTCACCCCAATGACCCATCCCTTGACCTCAGCAACAAAAGTTTGATGTTGAGACACACATTTTACACGATGTTGTCACACTATTTGCAATTTATATGTTGCGGATTTGGGTCGGATTTCGGATTGGATTTCGGATAGGATTTAGCGATACACATCGGATTCGGTTCGGATTCAAAATTGACATCGGATTTCGGATTCGGATCGGATTCAAAATAGCCATCGGATTCGGATTCGGATTTTCAAAAATGCTGTCGGATCGGATTTTGGGTTCATGTCGGATCCGACGCACAGCACTAATTGGCACAGATTTTCGCAAAATTTCAGGAAGATCTTGTCATGGAAAGGTTAATGTCATGATGAAACACACTGCACATGGATTCACAATTGTTGACTGCATTGCATGTTTCTATTCATATTTAACATAATACACAATGTGATACCATTGTAGTTACTAATAGCTCTGTGGTATACTGTATACTACAGTAAGTACAATGTATACTCTACCTCACATTACTGAATAAAGTGCACCAAACCACAACATTCAAACAATAACAGTTGCTCATTTTCAAGCCTGAGTTTAGTGTGCCTGTCATTTGCAGAATGAGGTCCCCAGAGGGTGAATTTTGTGACGCTATCCCACATACTCAAGATTTCTATATGACTCTGATACCAAAATAATGAGTTTATATCTTTATGCATGTACGTACTAGTATTCAAATATATGACACACATGTGAACATTTAAATACTGAATAAAACACCACATGACACATACCGTACTATGTTGATTCCTATACTTGACCTACCGGTACACGAACTGTAAAAATAATATGTTTAACAGTTGATGTTTTGCTCAGAGTTTCCCCTGCACTATTATTTGGGTCTGCACTTTTATTAACTTTCAATGGAATTCCCCCCCTGCACTATTATTGGGGCCTGCACTTTTATTTGGAGCCCGAGAGTAGGTTATCTGAACATACCAGTATTCCAGGGGAGCAAACTACGGGTTACCAACCATTACCTAGGCACAAACCAGGGGAACGAAAAATAGGTTGCACAAAATTTTGAAATGTGCATGTCTGCTTAAATGCTTTAGAAATTAGAACGTTTCCTGAGTCCCCTTGGCTTACATGTATGTTCCTCTACAACACACTGTAGTAGGACTGTCTTGTTCAAGTATAGTGTGCTCATTTTCATTTAATCTATTTCATTTAGCCTATGACTGAAATATACCCTGTACATGTATGCCTGGATGGATGGACGGACAGACAGATGGACAAAGTAAATTCAGTATACCCCTTATTTTTCTTTGTATTTTTTTAAGCCTACATGTACCTGCCGTCTTATATTTTTTTACTCTTAAATCCAACCAGACATTAAAGTTTCTTTGACTTAGGAGAGGTCGGTTTATATTGACAGATTTTCAAAATTAGGACCTTGCCATAAAAGGCACAGGGTCATGATTGTTTATGCTTTTATTACCCAAAAGTCACTGAGTAGACCATTCCAATGTATACTTCTATAACTGAGTGGGAGAATCCATTTAGTATAGAAAGGGTTAATATTTACATTGACTCAGAACTAGCTGTATTTACTGTCCTCTTACAAACCCCTGTAATTATGTTTGTGAATCAATCCTAATGCGTTTATAGAGCGTAATGACATCAGGAAATGATGGTTATTACTTGATGGCTTTTGGGCAATAAATCGTACAATCGTGAGCCTATTATGACTTTTATGGCAGGGTCGTAATTTTGATAATCTAACAATGTAAACCTACATCCTTCATAGGCCAAAGAAAATTAAATGTCTAGTTAGATTTAACCCTTTGAGTGCCAGGTCCGATTTTTGTATCAACCCATATACCCTGTGCCAATGCATTCTCTTATATATGTGAGTCGACCATAGGTCGCCTCGCATATATAAGAGAATGCATTGGCCTAACATTTTTTTTTTTAAACAATTTTTTTTAATTTTAATAATTTATTCTTATATTCTTTAACAGACTTATTTTGTAGGTTTAGGGCCGATGAGATCGGCCCCTGGCACTCAAAGGGTTAAAAGTAAAAACAAAATAGGGAGGTAGGTAGGCTTAAAATTAAAAAATTTGAATTAATTTTTATACCCGAAGAAAAATGAGGGGTACTGAATTGTCTTTTTCCGTCTGTACTCACGTGCGATAGCTTAAGTCGTCATTTCTGAATAAACCTTGTTTACAAGTTTTTTTTCTCAATTAATGGATTCTAGGACATACATGTATGTGTTAATGGGTTATGTTGTCCTTATGTTACCAGGGGTTGATTTAATTTTTAAAATTTGTATAGCATTTTGCAGCACTGGGTAGATTTTGTTTAGCATTCCCTACCAATACATGTTTTTTCAATGTAAATTGGTTAGCGGTAATTGCATTGCAAATTGCAATGCAAATCCAGTTAAATCGAGACCTGTATGTTACCACTTAAGCAGTCTTTATGTTGCCCATTATTCCGTTAAATATAAATACTCACTGGACATAATTCCTTTAAGGGGATGAAGTTTGTGTTTTAGGATATTGTCCATGGGTACATGTAGTACGTCCATCCGTCCAGGCATACATTATATTTCAGCCATGGATTTTCGGATCTGAAAGAAATTTGGTATAGAGGTTCGCCATCATGAGTGCTTTCAAAAGAGGTGTTAATTCCATTTGCGTTTTCCATTCCACAGTTTTCCTTCTTTATGTATCTCGGTAATGGTTTAATATTGGATCTGAATGAAATTTTGTATGGATGTTCACAATCTGGAGTGCTTTCAAAAGAGGTCCCAAATGACGTTGTGTGCAATGTAAACCTCCATCTTTCTTAGGCCACAGAAAAATAAATGTCTGGTTGGATTACAAGTTGAAACAAAATAGGCTGGCTATAAGTAGGTGCAAATTTTTTATTTTTAGTCGAGTTTTTCAAAAACTCGACTTATGGTTCGATGAGGGACGGTTGGCGGGCGGACCTAAAGAATGCCGTATAACTTTGACATTTGACAAAAAAAAATTTGGTATGTGAGTTGCTCCCAATATCTATTTACTGCCTGTAGAAAATGGGTCACGTCCGAACTTTTTGACAAGAGTTATCCATCTTTGATCACTTTTTCGCAATTTTATCACCTGTTAGTGTGATAACTCAATAAAATATTAACTGATTACAACCATATTTGATATATGAGTCTCTTGCAACAATATCTCGCACGAGTTCGAAAACCAGGTTTGTCCGAATTTTTTCCCCGGAGTTACGGGCCTTAGTTTGTCTATTTTTAGCATTTTTTTCACCGTTAGCGCGATAACTGAATCAAATATTAACTGATTCAAACCATATTTGATATATGAATCTCTTGCAACAACATCTCTGACGAGTTCGAAAATCAGGTTTGTCCGAATTGTTTCCCCGGAGTTATGGGCCTTACTTAGTTTGTCTATTTTTAGCATTTTTTTATATTTGGTATATACATGTACATTCTATTGCAATAATATCTCAGACGAGTTCGAAAACCAGGTTTGTCCGACTTTTTGGGCCTTGTGTGGCCTTATTGCCGAGTTATTGGCAGAAGTTTTTTTCAACTGCCAATAAACTCGACATAGCATCTTAGATGCGTACCCCTTGTTGAATTAATTTTAATTTTTGATTGGCATAGGGCTTTTCATTTCCTTTCTCTGCAATGTTAACCCTTCCATGACTGGAGCTTCCTGAAATTTTGAGAAAACCCTGTGCCAATGCAATCTCTTATACATGTGAGTCTCCCATAGGAACCCTCGCATATATAAGAGAATACATTGGCCTAACAATATTTACCTTGAACTTGATCTTGACCATGAACTAGAAGTTAACCCACTAAGTGCTGGAATAAAATAATGATGCACACACATGTACCGGTATATGTAAAAGATTGCGTACAACCCAGATAATCTACATTAACCCTTTCATGACACAAGCTGTGCTGGCGTGACATTAAAGACCTTTTGCCAATGCATGCTCTTATATATGAGAGTCGACTATATGTCGCCTTGAGCAAATATCATTTTTATCATTTTTTTTAGAAATTTTCCTTACATTTTTATCATTGTTTTTATCATGTTTTTCTTACATACATGTACTTTAACAATTTTTATCATTTTATTATCATTATTTCTTTCATTTTTTAACAATTTTGTTTATTTTTTCATACATTTTTTAACAATTTAAAAAAATAATATAAAATTTGTTATGCCAATGCATTCTCTTATATATATGAGGCGACCTATGGTTGACTCGCATATATATGAGATTGCATTGGCACAGGGTTTTCGCAAAAATTCAGAAAGCTCCTTACATGAAAGGGTTAATGAATTATGTGAAATTTATATAGTACTTTTAGCTAAACATTCGAAACTGGAAACACAAAGGATTTTGAATATTTATTTGATAAATTCCGTACCATATTCTGCTCTATTTCAGGTCTGCTTGTCGCCATCAACTGTCGGAATGTTGCCTGGGCAACGAAAGTACAGATTGTCTTCACAATCAGCAAAATGTGTGCACTGCTCATGATTATAATCATCGGATTGTATCACATCGCAACTGGTAGGTGCTTCCTTCTGATCATAAATCTTTTAGTGCGAAGCCGACTTGTCTGCCTATAAATACTGGTACATTGTGAATGGAATTCAATCAAAATATAGTACCTCATTTTCTGTTGGAGCCCCCACTTTGTGAGCTAAGAAGTTTGTTTTCCAAGTGTCTTACATAGATAGAACCGCATGAGTGTCTGGATTTTGACGAATTATCGCACGAGATTTGTTGGCGGAGCGATACCTCGAGTGCGGGACGCAGTCCCGCTCGAGAGGTATCGCGTTCCGCCAACAAATCGAGTGCGATAATTCGTCAAAATCCAGACACTCATGCGGTTCTATTTTTATTACATATCTCCGTATCATAGTAAGTTGACACACAATCGCACATCTCCGGTACAGAAAATGTGAATTTAATTGAGTTGTAACGGCATTTTAGGGTTAACGCAACAATCAGACAGGGAGCACGTCTATCCGCGAGTGACCTTGGCCCATCTTTAATGATGTGTTTGAAATTCTGTGCCTCGACAAACATATTCTTGAAATGAAACTACTTGAAACTACTACTCATCGATTGATCGCTTATTGTTTCTTTATTGTCGTGATTTAAAAAGTAAAAATAGTAACGGCGAGAAACAGTCTAATAACACTGAATGAAATAGTTCCGTCGACAGATTGCACTAGTGCGATTCTGAGAATTATCACACACCTGGAAACTCGTGCGATCATGCGAATTATGTTGATAGATATGTAATAAATGTATTTCACTACATATTTAAGGCAATGATGGCCTTCGTTGTAGGTTATAATTTAGAAATAAAAGTTACAAAATTATGAACATTTCCTCAAAAATATACTAAAGTATAGTATAATGATAGTATAAATGGGTCATTATTTCGTTACGTGTGTGACATTCAGAGAACTTTTTGCGCCTTTATGTTGACATAGTTTGCGAAGTATCCCATGTTATGGGTATGCAGTATGGTCATTCTATCCGCAATTAGCCCTTCTATGATATATTTGAGTATAATTGACCAACCTTACATCATGACGGATATGGAAGATTTTAACCGAGCATTACGTGTGTGACCTCAGAAAAATCAGGTTTTTAGATGAGCTTATTTTGAAACCAAATTTCTGTGAATTCTTACACCATCAAAAATTACAAGCTATCTAAAGTTATTGAAGGGATTCTCAATATTGAAAATAATACTTTTGGGATGACTGTAATATTTGAACTGAAGTGTCCTGATCCCAAAATCAAAATTTAGCTGCGTTACGTGTGTGACACAAAAATTGTTACGTGTGTGACCTTCTGAAAAAATCATAAATGGTAACTAGAAAAGCTAGCATTTATTAATAATCAGGGAGATGCTAATTGTTGCGAGTGAATAAAATCTTGTTCCTTTATATATTGACACATTTTAAACATATGAACCATGTTATCTCCAGAAACTGTTATGTGTGTGTGACAGATATACGAATGGTATATTATACAATGAGTCAATCTGCATAAAATGTATTCTGAAAAGCACTAGAGTTTACACTTTTATCCAGATATCAGTTGGTAGGCAAACTGTATAGTACTTCAGTACATGTATCATACTTCATTTATGTTACATCTATATATATATTAAAAACTCCAATTCCAACATGCATACAAGTACATGTTTGTGTAAAAATATGATATAATAAATATGGGATCAATTTTGAATGCCCGTTTTTTAAAATGGGACATATTATGTGATTTGTCTGCCTGTCTGTCCGTCCATCCGTTTGCATCTGGCTTCCGTATGATAACTTTAGATATTCTCACTGAATAACAATTTTTATATGTATGGCAAAATACAGGTCAAGTTCAAATTTGTGTCCCCCCCCCCACCAATATTCAGACAGTTATTGCCCTTTGTTGGAATTACCATGGGTATTTTCTGCCAAGCCCTATAGTGATGCTCTTTTAAAAAATAATTCAATAAACGTTTAGTCTGTTGTGTTGCTTGGAATACAAGCAACCCCCCCCCTGCCCATATATTAAGGGTGTCACATAACTATTGCGCGCTTATCCTGATTATGTTTACATTTGGTCCACAATTTACATGTGAACTACATGACCATATAACAACGGCACTTACAATGGTCACTTTATACATTGACCAATCCTTAACACAATAATTGTATTAACTAAACTTATTTAAAGAGATACGTACAAATCACTCTTTTAGGAGAGACGTGTACCTTGTATGATTTAGGAGAGCCGGAGCATTTCTATAACGCATTTGAGGGCAGTGATTGATATTTCAGCTTGTACCGTATATGTTTTTAGGAGAGATGTGTACCTTGTATGATTTAGGAGAGACGGAGCATTTCTATAACACATTTGAAGGCAGTGATCGATATTTCAGCTTGTACCTTATATGATTTTAGGAGAGATGTGTACCTTGTATGATTTAGGAGAGACGGAGCATTTCTATAACACATTTGAGGGCAGTGATTGATATTTCAGATTGTATTGTGTATGATTTTAGGAGATACGTTACCGTGTATGATTTTAGGAGAGACGGAGCATTTCTATAACACATTTGAGGGCAGTGCTCGATATTTCAGATTGTATTGTGTATGATTTTAGGAGATACGTTACCGTGTATGATTTTAGGAGAGACTGAGCATTTCTATAACACATTTGAGGGCAGTGATTGATATTTCAGCTTGTACATTGTATGATTTTATGAAAGACGGATGGGAGCATTTCTATACCTCGTTTGTACCGTGTATGTTTTTAGGAGAGATGGAGCATTTGAGTAATGCGTTTGAGGGCAGTGATAGATATTTCAGCTTGTACATTGTATGATGTTAGGATAAATGGGCCATTTCTATAACGCATTTGAGGCAGTGATAGATATTTCAGCTTGTACCGTGTATCATTTTAGGAGAGACAGAGAATTTCCAAAATGCGTTTGAGGGCAGTGATTACAGTGCCGGAGCTATAGCATTAGCCTTCTACTCCGGATTCTGGGCGTACTCGGGATGGTGAGTCTAGTTGCTAATACAAATTCGTCAGCATTCCTTGACAAGCCTTGAATAGGGTGTCTGTCATTTGCAGAATGAGGTCCCCAAAGGGTGAATTTAGTGATGCTACCCCGCATAGCGGGCTAGCATCACCAAATTCACCCACTGGGGACCTCATTCTGCTTACACCTCAGCAGAATGAGGTTCCCAGAGGGTGAATTTGGTGATGCTAGCCCGCTATGCGGTGACATGTGGCCTGTCAGCCTTTTATTTTCCTTAAAATCCTTCCAGATGAAAAAATTATAAAATTGTTAAAAAATATAAGAAAAAATTATAAAAATTGTTATGGAATGTTAGGAAAAATAATAAAGAATGATAAAAATTGTTAAAGAATGTAAGAAAAATTTATAAAAATTGTTTGGCCAATGCATTCTCTTATATATGCGAGGCGACCTATGGTTGACTCGCATATATAAGAGAATGCATTGGCACAGGGTCTTTAACCCTTTACCCAACAGAACGGCCCTGTGCCAATGCATTCTCTTATATATGCGAGTCGACCATAGGTCGCCTCGCATATATAAGAGAATGCATTGGCTTAACACATTAAAAATTATAAAATTGTTAAAGAATGTAAGAAAAAATGGTAAAAAAGATTTTTTTTTAGGCCAATGCATTCTCTTATATATGCGAGGCGACCTATGGTCGACTCGCATATATAAGAGAATGCATTGGCACAGGGCATAACTGTAACTATCACACTGTGGTCAAGGAGCCGGTTCCAATGATATCCATATGTGTATGGTTCTATTGAGACAGACCGAAGATATTTTAGGCTGTTGAAGCTTTATTTGGCCGGTTTTGGCCGGTTTGTTGGGTAAACGGTTTTAATGTTGCTCCAGTGCAGTTCCTGTCATGAAAGGGTTAAGTTTATGACTAGTATCAACCGTAGAATGGGTTAATAGTAGAAAAGTGTTAAAATACATAGTTTATTCTGAGGCTGACTTTAACCCTTTACCCAACAGAAGGGCCCTGTGCCAATGCATTCTCTTATATATGCGAGTCGACCATAGGTCGCCTCGCATATATAAGAGAATGCATTGGCTTAACACATTAAAAATTATAAAATTGTTAAAGAATGTAAGAAAAAATGGTAAAAAGTGTTAAAAAATATTTTTTTTAGGCCAATGCATTCTCTTATATATGCGAGGCGACCTATGGTCGACTCGCATATATAAGAGAATGCATTGGCACAGGGCATAACTGTAACTATCACAATGTGGTCAAGGAGCCGGTTCCAATGATATCCATATTTGTATGGTTCTATTGAGACAGACGAAGATATTTTAGGCTGTTGAAGCTTTATTTGGCCGTTTTGTTGGGTAAAGGGTTAAAACAAATTTACCCACCTGAAAGATGTCATTGTTTTTTTAAAAGTAGCAAATATATATGTATACCCCTAGCACTGCAGCGTTTATCAAAGCATCTCGGAAATGTATGCTGCCTGTCTTGTCTGTTTGACAGGTATCCCATTCGAGATGTTAGTTATGTAGCTATCGGGTCTGAAATCGCCTGCAGATGTTAGCATTGTAGTTATCGGATCTGACAATTATGTAAATAGGCTGTCTCGGTGTAATGTAGTAGCATGTCTGCTAATCAGGTGTACCAGGAAGTCGATCTGAACACCCCTAATTTGCAGTGGAGTGAACTTCTGAACACGCCTAATTGACAAAAATAGCTTTAATAGTGAATGTGGTTCATTGTCTTTAGCTGTCATATTTCATGTACAAATGCTTCTCGTACAGTAATGCCCTAAATAATTGACTCCTTAACCACAACAGAATTATGGGTATTTTTTCAGGATTTAGACGGAAATATGGCTTGTTGCCATTCATCAGAAAGCTCTCACTGAGAGCTTTCCAATGAATGGCAACAAGCCATATCTCCGACTAAATCCTAAAAAATTACCCATAATTCTTAGGAATATTTACAAGCATCAAACCCATATACAGCCTGAGAATATGGTGTCAGACATTTGCAGACTGAGGTCCCCGGAGGGTGAATTTAGGGATGCTACCCTGCACAGCTGGATAGCATAACCAAATTTATCCTCTGGGACCTCATTTGGCATGGCTTCATCTTCTGTGGGTGACCTAGATACAGATTTTAGTTCCCAGATGGTGAAGATTGTGATGTGCACACATTGGGCACCTTGATTATACATTGTGTCATCTGCCAATTTGGGGATATAGAGAAACTAAACTAAAAAAGAAAAAGAAACTCTCTAAAGAAGTTTCTAAAGAAACTGAAATACTTGTTATTTTAATATCTGATAATAAAGATACTTTCCAGAGAAGATGGGGTCCCCAGAGGGATGAATTTAGTTATTCTAGCCCACTGTGTGGTGTTGCGTAACTAAATTCATCCTATGGGGACCTCATTCTGCAAATATCCAGCACCATATCCGCAGGGGTGCTGGAGCAAGGGGAGGGGCAGATGCACCTCTTGCAGGGACCAGCCGTGAAGATAACTTGGGAAATGTCTTCTCCCTAAAATGTATCATTATACCCCCCGCAACGAAGTTAGGGGGGGTATACTGGAGTCAGCTTGTCCGTCCGTCCGTCGTCTGTCCGTGGACACAAATTTGTCCGGAGTTTTTCTAAGTCGTTTTTTGATCAATTTCCGTGAAACTTGGCACAGACATCAACCACCATGGGAACCTGTGCACCTGCGATTATGATGTCTGTCGGACTTTTTTTGTGTGGAGTTATTCCCCTTTTTCAACTTAGAATTTTTTTCGCAACATACATAATTTTGTCCAAGCTTTTATTCCTACATTTTTTGGTGGAGTTATCCCCCCTTTTTCGACTTAGAAACTTTTTTGCAACATGCATAATTTTGTCCGGGCTTTTATTCCTACATTTTTCGGTCAATGTTTTTTAATCTTGGCACTGATATTTAGTACCATGGGAACCTGTGCACCTGCGATTATGACGTCTGTCCGACATGTTTTGTGTGAAGTTATTCGCCTTTTTCGACTTAGAATTTTTTTTCCCAACATACATAATTTTGTCCAAGCTTTTATTCCTACATTTTTTGGTCAATAGGTTTAAGATTAGGGTTATGGTTGTACACCTGCAATGGGAACTGTTATTTTATTATTTTAACTAAATGTTTACTGACATGTGAAACATCTTAGTATTTTTAAAACAGGGGGGTATCCGTAGTCCCATTGGGACAGTCACACCTCTAGTTTCTTCCTATTTTTGTCCCTGAGAGAAGTGTCCTCTCTAATATAGCATTATGCATATGTCCCTGTGGCATATTAGAAGTAAAGGTGTTATTACTCACTATAAATTCTAATGTTTTTATAAATGGATTCTTGTGTTGCATAATACTTATTGGATCATTGAAGGGTGATGTTGGGGTGTAAATTGAACTTCAGCCATTGTTACTTCTCCCTGATAACAGTCCACTTCTCCCTAATAGCCAAATGGGAGAAGTGACTGAAAATAAATGAATGGGAATATGGGTGTTTCTCTGCCTATTTCTATACTACCGGTATATACAAATAATCACAGAACTACTAGTAAGTACTTGTGATTAATATTACGAGTCTTCATTTTATGTCATCATCATTTTTTTATTAGGAGAGACCTGTAGTGAGCTATATCATCCGCTTTGTGGCCGGAAGCATCTTGGGACCACAATTAAGGAATTAAGCCTTCTATTTCTTTTTGTGCCATCCCCGGTAGCTAGACGTGCATGTACCCTGTATGATTATTCCAAATTTCAACCTCACCATAAATCCTTTGGTTTTCTTTACAGTCTCATATTTATTTCAAACTTTTTCTATCTATACACAGCTCTATAACTGAAATTATGTTAAAAACTCATTTTTGTAACTAGTATTCATAATTTTTTAATACATGTATTTCTAGTTATCAAAAATCAATCAATCAATCAATCAATAACTCAGTTCCCTTAGGAAATGTTCAAATAATATGTTCAACAACCGACCATCTGAACATTTCCCACAATATAATATAAATTCTTCTGCATCTGTAATAGCTTTTGATCTGTCTTCCGTCTGCTTTTATTACCTGTACATCCCTCCAAATGAATAATAGACCATTCAAATGTATACTTTTCTAACTGGTTGAGAGAATACATTTAGTATAGAAAGGATTGAACAGTGTTTCTATTCTATTCGTCTATTCGCATGGTTTACAAACAAAGAATAGACCATCCCATTGTATACTCTGAGAACTGAATTGGTGAATCCATTCCAAAATAAACAATTGAAGAGATACTGCTTCATTTGATTTCCAGCCATATTCCATCATATTGTTCCAATGGTTAAACAGTGCATGCTATTGATATTGCCTGCTAGCACACTACAAATTGTTTCAGAATGGGGCAAGTCTGACACTCCTAATTGTTTGGTAAGGGAGTCTTGTTAATGAAGAATGATACCGTTCTATGTCATTCCATGTTATAACCAGCGTGAGACACCCGGCTAAATCATACTTCTGTATTTCGCTATTAGCTGCCAAACTGTAGGCTTGGTATCACTTCAACCAGATTCCACATCTGGTGTACAATTTAAGAAGTCTGACCTTTCTGCACTAGTGCTAGTAGTTGGCGAGTTATTGGTAATAATATATCAGTCAAACTCACCACATGGTGCAGAATACAAACAGAAGGCCACAAGAGGTGGGACCGGGCTAAAGACTACTAGTTTAATTATACAAAGTTTCAAATACACTACCCCCCCCCCCCCCCCCCCAACTAAAACCCCAAAAACAACCCATCCTGCAACCAGTCAAAAGGCTCCAGTGTTGCACCTCTATTTGGATACAGATAGTAGAACTATGTGAAATTCCAGTTAGTTTAAACATATTTATTTGTCTAATTTTATGAAACATGTTATATAACCTAAACAATTATATACAGACAATGGGATTGGAGGACAAGTGCTTGTCTCACTTATGGGTACACCCTCTCCCATAAATTCCAATTGCATCATTTAATTTTGGTAAAATTTTTATAGAACACGAATAATAAAAATTCAACCGAGCTCCCGATGGTTGGATGTCTTCCAATCGGGAACTTAACGTACAGTCACAAGTTTGATTAAAAATTGAAAAATATTTAACCCGTGATCTTATAGAATATATACCATAAATATTGGTATAAAAATTGAAATATATGAACAACTTAAAAATATTTTCCAGTTTGAAATGCTCCCCTCTCCCCTTAATGAGTTGTAACATAGCATGCAATGAACCAGGAAGACTTACTCATATCTGTAATGCTGCTGGAGAGTTACTTATGGAGGAAATATACCTTGCACTTGCAGTGCAGACTGGGCATTATTAAAATGCACATGAGACAATTCAGTCAATGGGCAGGATACTCAATCTATCCCCAACCCTTCTGAATAGCAACAATTATTACATGCAACGAACCAGGAAAATGTACTCTTATCGGTATTACAGCTGAAGAGTACACAGGTTCTCATAGAGGAAACGCACCTTGTACAGTGCAAACTGGGCATTAAATACACATGAGACAATTCAGTCAATGAACAGGATACTCCATCTGACCCCCTCCCCTCCTGAGTAGTAACAAATCATTGCATACAATGAACCAGGAAAATGTACTATCGGCATTATAGCTAAAGAGTACACTGGTTCTCATGGAGGAAAATGCACCTTGTACAGGGCAGACTGGGTATTAAATACACATGAGACAATTCATGCAATGGGCAGGATACCCCATCTAACCCCCACCCTCCTGAGTAGTAACAAATCATTACATGCTATGAACCAGGAAAACATATTCCTATGCTACGCTATACAGCCTACAGTTAAAGAGTACACAATCAGCCAATGGGTGGTATACCCCATCTAACCCCCACCCTCCTGAGTTGTAACAAATCATTGCATGCAATGAACCAGGAAAACATATTCGTACGACGTACGCTATGCTACAGCCTACAGTTAAAGAGTACACAATCAGCCAATGGGCGGTATACCCCATCTAACCCCCACCCTCCTGAGTAGTAACAAATCATTGCATGCAATGAACCAGGAAATCATATTCCTACGCTATGCTACAGTTAAAGATTACACATGTTCTCATGGAGGAAATGCACCTTGTACAGTGTATGCTGGGCATTAAATGTACATGAGACAATTCATGCAATGGGCGGGATACTCAATCTGATCCCCTCCCCTCCTGAGTAGTAACAAATCATTACATGCAATGAACCAGGAAAACATACTTCTACACTACGCTACAGTTAAAGAATACACAGGTTCTCATGGAGGAAATGCACCTTGTACAGGGCAGGCTGGGCATTAAATGCACATGAGACACATTAAGTCTGGCATGATTAATCATATAGTTGATTGGTAGTCAAACACAATTATTTGCAGTCATCCATACTCGATTATTTGCCATAAGTCATCTTGGAAATCAATAAACACCATCATAAATTAAGCCATGATATTAAAATATGTGCGCAATAATTGCACAATCTGAAACACATTTGCTAATCTATTCACTTATGTGACACAGACTGTCATACCATGTATGGTTGTAATACTGACATCCGCATCAACCATCTGTCTTTTGTATGTCCATCCGTCTGTTCATCTGCAGACAGATGCTGTCCGATGCGATAACTTGAGTAATTGTCATCAGGTCATGATAATATTTTATGTGCAGGTTTATGACCCATCACTTTATAGTATTTGCTATCGTTCGGTTTAGAAAATATTGACCCTTCCAATCTATCCCATAGACATGTGCTATGTGATGCAATAACTCGGAAATTTTTTACTCATTCAAATCCTGTTGAAATTTCATTACAGGGTTTTAGATGGCACACTCCTCATCAGTATAGTTTTTAGTATCTTTCCATTGATCAGTGTTCACGCTGGACCGAAAATATTTGTGGCCAAAAGTTTAGCCAAATGAAAATTTTATTAGCCAAATGAAAAAAACTTTGGCCAAATGGTTTTTGGCCAAATTAAAAAAACTTTGGCCAAATAAATCCTAATTTTCTGGGCGGTTCACAATTAATGACTAAAATATTTGTTTTAAACTTTATTTGTTACTCAGAATAAAAACATAATTAAAACAACACAAACACAACTTTAAAAACAATATTATACGAACATAGGTATCACACAGGCAGATCAATTCATAAAACATTAATATAGAATACGGATATCGCAAACATGAAACTAAAATTTGATATAATTATAATCACACAATTCCGCTATTGTAATAACTCTTATGTCGTTGACAACACGACGATCGCTAACTATTGCTTATTATAGTAAGGTGATAACTATTGAATACCAGGTTATTAGACCCACACCTATATACTCACTCAAAGAACAGAGGTCGGGCGACGATGTATCCCGTCATGTGGCTCATAGAACGTGTAAAGGTTCATTACAGTGTTTTAGATTGCACACTCCTCATCAGTATATATTTACATACACCTAATATCTCTTCCGATTTCCCCATAGCGTTACGGTAGACACGCCCCTTATCCAATGCGTTCATAAAGCTATGAACGCAACGTGACGTCACTTCCAATGTCGTTCATAGGTTTATGAACACATTGGTCCCGGAAATGACCGGATATTGTCGGACATTGCCGACTGCTTGAGTATCTATATAGTACGTCCGGATTTGGCAAGAAATTTATTTTGGTCTATAATCAGTGTTGTTGCCCCTTGTTACTGAGCGTTGATGTTAAAAAAGCCCGATACTCAATAGCGTTTTACCATTTTCCTTACCGCTACAAATATCCCCCCCCCCCCCCCCCCCCAGAACCTCACAAATATATCATTATGGTAGAACGGCGTGTTGTCGATTTCTTATCCACAGCCGAAACTTAATTGTTAGTTTCAGATATCATTCTTGAAATCAACAGGTCTACATTAGTTACTAGCTAAACAAGACAGTTTGTCATATATGTATACGTAACTGTGAAATTGCGTTTTTCCCCCGTTCTCCGTGAACGGATTCTCAAAATGTTTGGTTTTCCAAAAAAAACACGATTCAAACTTTCTTAACTGGACTCCATGCGTTCATTTAAATAGATGAATAAATAGTGGGAAAGACAGACAATCCTAGTTCATAATGAATTTAAGTATATAAATATAAATAATAAACGGCGGATTCAACGTGG
This sequence comes from Siphonodentalium dalli, assembly GCA_032622095.1. Lineage (NCBI taxonomy): Eukaryota > Metazoa > Mollusca > Scaphopoda > Gadilida > Siphonodentaliidae > Siphonodentalium > Siphonodentalium dalli. The sequence goes on from CP136065.1 coordinate 246,224,570, forward strand.
TCATGGGTTTTGACCGCGATTAAAAATCAGCAAACTCCACATGAACCCCTTCGGGGTTCATGCAGTTTGCTGATTTTTTCTCGCGGTCAAAATCCCATGACCACATTGAAACCGCCGTTCATTTCTTATATGATTGTGTAATTGTTTCATATTTTATTACACGTGTCGATGACTTCGGCATAAATCAAAGCGGTGTAATGATAAGAGTGTCAAACCTTGTGACCCATTTTCCACTGCCTGGAAAACAGTAGCCATATGCCGCTAATCTAAGTGGTTATAATCCGCATGAATCCATAGCAAATAGAATATTGTTCGCCAACGCCATGTATATTTACTAGGCCTGCACGAGCAAGCCATTGTCGAGGAATCCGTTCATGGAAATATCACTCGGATGACACTCGCTTTTTTATTGACTGGCGAAAAAAAGTTTTGACTTGCATCATTTTTTTTAGACTCAGTCGAGCGACCCAAACACAAAATTTATTTTGTTTAGGCCTCATCAATTTTTTTCGTTATAATTCATATCATCAAGTTTGAAGAAAGGCAAAATAAGTACAAATCAGACTTATAGTTTTTGCATCAGGGCTCTATTGAGCTACATATACACTAGTCCAAGTCTTCTCGTACTAAAACTAGCTAAGATTTTGGGATGGAGATGCTAGTATTTAGTCCGAGTTCCAGGCCCATGCATTCCTATGACACGACTTAAGCGTTAGTGACCCGCTCAAATAAAACCACAATTATATGAAATAAAATATCACAATTGCTACAATAAACGGATAGTTTCCGCAGAAGACATGCTATTTGATCTGAAACCCACATCTGTTGTGAATTGAAAGCGGTAATTTAATGTGAAAAGAAACATTTGCCGCAGTGTTTACATATTTTTTAAAGTATGCGAACTCAGTTGACCTTGCGAACTGCGTTCGGCATTTTCCGGTGAAAATATTCCGTAGATTTTCAATCAACCATGCACGATGAATTCTCCATTGTAATCGTAATTATACGTGACAATAAATAAATAAATACATAGATTAAATACATATTGAAGATATAAATGTAATACATTAAATAAATTACGGGAATTACAACCATCTCACAGTTTAAACCAGTGTAAACACAATGAGCATTAGAATATCATGGGGGCCGCCATTTTGTTTGTATCGAAATTCGTCTCGGCCAAAACAAACACCGGACAATGCCGAAGTTCTTCGGAACCTGAGTTCGGCTTTCAGTTAAGTAAACAAACAGAAAAAACAACGATGTTTGTGGCAATCAACCGGAATATTCTATCTGTAATTTAACATTAAAGTTAGATTATTATACACCATTATGACCATAAGATGTCACTCTTTCCGATGTATATAGCATCACGTATTGCTTTGTTAGGTAAATCGAGTAAAATACACCACAGATTCCCGCCACAGATCCTGGGCGTAACTCGTGTCATAGGCATGCATGGGCCTGGAACTCGGACTAAATACTAGCATCTCCATCCCAAAATCTTAGCTAGTTTTAGTACGAGAAGACTTGGACTACATATACACATGGTATCTAAATCAATACTTCATCCTGTCATTCTCATATTATTCTATCACTGCCTTTAGTCATCTAAATCCACAAGATGTGAAGTCAGGATGTGATGGAGTGTTTAATTGGAATATAAATTGCATAATTGACCCAATTGGCAGTTGGCCAGTCACCAGAATAAACAGGATATAGTGTAACACACAGTTGCAAATTGTGATGTATCTGTGTCTGTTTATGACATATGTGTAATCTTTTAACCTTTCCCTGTGCCAATGCATTCTCTTATATATGCAAGTCTCACATATGGAGCCTCACATATATAAGAGAATGCATTGGCCTAACGATATTTACCTTGACCATGTCAGCCAGTGAATTCTCTTACTGTATACATGTAAATGCAAGGCTCCCTATGGGTGACTCGCATATATAAGAGAATTCACTGGCACAGGATTTTTAATGCTGCACCAGCGCAGCTCCCATCATGAATGGGTTTATGTGTAATGAAAATCTACGCAAAACTGCAGTGGAAAAAAAAAACAGTAATGCTCTAAGTAATCGACTTCTTAACCACAGCAGAATTATGGGTAACTTTTCAGGATTTAGTCGGAAATATGCTTTGTTGCCATTCATCGGAAAGCTCTCCCCGAGAGCTTTCCGATGAATGGCAACAAGCCATATTTCCGACTGAATCGGAATTATGAACAAAGAAAATGCTCCTATGCAACTCTAAATTGGAATATTTGATGACATAATTGAATCAAATATTTTGGATTTAGTTTCAAGGGTATTATTTGTAATATTCATTGATAACTTGGCAGTCGAAAATATGGCTTGTTGCCATTCATCGGAAAGCTCTCCCCGAGAGCTTTCCGATGAATGGCAACAAGCCATATTTCCAACTAAATCCTGAAAAGTTACCCATATTTCTGCTGTGGTTAAGAAGTCGATTACTTAGAGCATTACTGTATCTCTTTGTTATTCAACTCATCTGAATGATTTGCTGTATAATCTTCCATGCAGAATCAGTTTGAACTCATCTTAGATTTCCTGAAAACTAGGCCCACATCAAAGCATAAAAGATGATTATGTTATACTGCACAATGATATCCAGTTACACTTTTAAAACTATTTTTTTCTCTTTATTTATTCTATCTGTAATTAACCTCAGACATCTACATCTCAATTCACCGAATTCTACACCATCATCCTATCCTCACTTCATTCTCAGACGCCCTGAACCTCAATTCACGGAATTCTACACCATCATCCTATCCTCTCTTCATTTAACCTCAGACTCCCTGAACCTCACTCAATTCACGGAATTCTACACCATCATCCTATCCTCCCTTCCCTTATGATAGCTCTGTCAACATTCGTTGTGAAATGTAATGCAGTTGATACCAAACACACCTTAAAATTGCTATGTTATCTATGAATATTACAAATAATACCCTTGAAACTAAATCCAAAATATTTTATTCAATTACGTCATCAAATATTCCAATTTAGAGTTGCATAGAAGCATTTACTTTGTTCATAATTACTATTAAGTGAATGTTCTGCACTTTGTATCAAGTTGAATTACGACATGGTGTTGGCCAGAGGGTATGCATGTGAGAGTGGGTGTTTCCATTGGAATTTCCAGCTGCACCCCCACCCTCCTAGAACCAGACTGCAATTTCCAGTGCAAATACCCTCTCCCCCATTTGTAGTTTTTCAATCTGGTACCTAAATCTTTTCAAAACACCCCTCTCCTATGGTTGGAAAATGTGCAACTGATGGTCTATTCAGTACAAAAAATTCACAATTATGACTTTTGGTCTAAAACCAACAAATTCTACACTTAAAATAGTTGGAGAATCAAACAATCAGAAACAATTTCCACCGATTTTTTGTTGAAATTTCCAACTAATGTTGATTTAGACATAAAATTTCCAACTGTTGACAAATATTAAACTTGTTTCTTTCAAATGGCACTTTTAATTTTAAAAGTGTTATTTTAAACCCTAGAATCTAAATCAAAAGTAAAATAAGTTGTGCTATAATCAACCTGGAGCCCTAAATACATCTTAACCTCAAGAAATAAAATTCCACACCATCACTGTATTCTCAGACTCCCTGAACCTCAAGTCACCGAATTCCGCACCATCACCGTACCCTCACTTCATTCTCAGACGCCCTGAACCTCAAGTCACCGAATTCTACACCATCACCATATCCTTACTTCATTTAACCTCAGACACCCTGAACCTCACTCAAGTCACCGAATTCCACACCATCACCATATCCTTACTTCATTTAACCTCAGACACCCTGAACCTCACTCATGTCACCGAATTCCACATTATCACCATATCCTTACTTCCCTTGACATATCTGTTAACATTCATTGTAAAATGTAATGCAGTTGACTCCCAACACACCTTGAAATTGCCATAATATTATCTATGGATATTACAAATAATAAATACCCTTGAAACCGAATCCAAAATATTTGATTTAATTGCATCATGAAATATTCCAATATAGAGGAATTGATTTTATTCATAATTAGTAGCAGGTGAATGTCCTGAACTTTGTATCATGTTAAACATGAAATGCATTTCTTTATATAGTACTTGATAGTACTTCCTTATAAATTATAACCCCCACTGTAACAAAGTTATGGGTGGTATAATCAAACCTTGAAATAGGGTGTCTGTCATTTGCAGAATGAGGTCCCCAGAGGGTGAATTTAGTGATGCTACCCCGCATAGCGGGCTAGCATTACCAAATTCACCCTCTGGGGACCTCATTCTGCTTACACCTCAGCAGAATGAGGTTCACAGAGGTTGAATATGGTGATGCTAGCCTGCTATGCGGGGTAGCATCACTAAATTCACCCTCTGGGGACCTCATTCTGCAAATGACAGACACCCTATTTCAAGGCTTGGGTATAATAGGAATCAGCTTGTCCATCCCTCCATCTGTCTGTCCTCCGTCTGTGGACTCAACGTTGTCCGAGCTTGTATTCCTACATTTTTCAGTAAATTTTTAAAAACTTTTTTAAAACAGATATTTAGAACCTGTGCACCTGCGATTATGAGGTTCTTATGGCATCCCCAAATTATCATTGACATTTCTGATATAAACACCTAAAAAAAAGTAAGTTCCCTCCCATATAATACCCTCTATCTTCTATGTCATTCATCTGATCATATTGAAATTTTGAATGAATCAAGAACATGATATATTTTGGGAGCAAACATCTCAATGGTTTTCTAACCTTCTGTATGTCGCTTGATTGAAATATTTACCGTTTAATAAATATCATCTAGTTTTGATGGGTTGACTGGGTATTCAGTGTTGGTTGTGTATCATTGGAACCGGCTCCTTGACCACATTGTGATAGTTACAGTTATGCCCTGTGCCAATGCATTCTCTTATATATGCGAGTCGACCATAGGTCACCTCGCATATATAAGAGAATGCATTGGCCTAAAAAAAAATCTTTTTTTAACACTTTTTACCATTTTTTCTTACATTCTTTAACAATTTTATAATTTTTAATGTGTTAAGCCAATGCATTCTCTTATATATGCGAGGCGACCTATGGTCGACTCGCATATATAAGAGAATGCATTGGCACAGGGCCGTTCTGTTGGGTAAAGGCTTAATTGCATGGGATTGTCTCATTACTTGACCAGTTGTCATACTTTGGGAATGTAGTGGCATGAATGGTGATTGTGAACCATCCCCATAATCTTGATCCACATTCAAAAGGAAGATCCTAGACTTTTTAACCAAGGCAAATTTCTTGTAGCTGTATCCTGACCGAAGCAGAAGATGTGTGGTTAAGATGAGGTTGCATCTTATATCTAATTTTACTTATCAAGTGCACAGACATAAACAAACAATACCCCTATGACCAGACACCCTATATCTAAGGTGTTACATACTTTTCTATAGAAATATCTTCTTACAATCGGTGCAATTTCTTCTGTACAAAACTATTAACCTATGAGGTTCAACGTCCGGATCTTTACTGAAGAAATGTTTGAGCTTTATTGCTCCATTATGAAAATAAACAGATAATATATCTGATTTTTCTTATAACCTGAGACAAGACGCCCCATGCCTAAAGCCTAACATTATTTCTATAGAAATAACCTCTTACAATTGGTGCAATTTTTTCTGCACAACACTATTAATAACATCTAAAAATACAAAGTCCGCATTCTTACTAAAGAATCATTTTTGTTTTGTTGCCCTACTCTCGTTTCAAATTATGAATGAATACGACTCCACAAATACACATCTGTGACAACTACCTCCTTATAAAACCTCAGTATTGAAATCTGATGGGAGGTGTTTGATGTTAAAGGTTTATACACTAAGTGAATTTACTCCTGCAGAGCAGACACAGCTTGACATCAAACTCCACATAGAGAACATCTTGTATTTCTGTATTTTGTGTCATAGGAATCTTATGGATAGGAATGCCTATATCTTCATCAAGATAATGGTTATCTCTTTAACCCTTCCATGACTGGAGCTTCCTGTGCCAATGCATTCTCTTATATATGCGAGTATCCCGTAGGGAGCCTTGCATTTAAAAGAGAATACATTAGCCTAACATTATTTACCTTGACCTTGTAAGCCAGTGCATTTTCTTATTTTTGGGAGACTCGCATTTATATAAGAGAATGTACTGGCACAGGATCTTTATTGCTGCACCAGCACAGCTCCCATCATGAAAGGGTTAAGATTATGTTAACCCTTTACCCAACAAACCGGCCAAAACCGGCCAAATAAAGCTTCAACAGCCTAAAATATCTTCGGTCTGTCTCAATAGAACCATACAAATATGGATATCAATGGAACCGGCTCCTTGACCACATTGTGATGGTTACAGTTATGCCCTGTGCCAATGCATTCTCTTATATATGCGAGTCGACCATAGGTCGCCTCGCATATATAAGAGAATGCATTGGCCTGAAAAAATCTTTTTTTACCATTTTTTCTTACATTCTTTAACAATTTTATAATTTTTAATGTGTTAAGCCAATGCATTCTCTTATATATGCGAGTCGACTCGCATATATAAGAGAATGCATTGGCACAGGGCCCTTCTGTTGGGTAAAGGGTAAACCCATGCACTATTTAGTGAATGTTCAGATAACGTGTTCACCTTTCAGTTCTATAACTCATCTAATGTTAGTAGATCTCCTATCTCATTGGTCGATTTAGTAGATGAACATGATAAACTCAATTCTAGGAATGTTCAGATGATGAGTTTTCTATTCATTTCTGAAACTCATTTTCATTGGCTGAGATGTTCAGAAAAGCAGACAGCAAGCCTGGACATAGTGCAGAATGAGGTCCCCAGAGGGTGAATTTAGTGATACTATCCCGCACAGTGGGCTAGCATTACCAAATTCACCCTCTGGGAACCTCATTCTGCAAACGCCTCAACTGCTATAAGAGACCTGGGATCAGATTGAAGTTCCCCAGTTGAAGTTGGCGATGTTCACTCATTAGTCAACTCGATTATTCATTTTATTTTGTGAAAATTTGGGGATATAGAAATTTAACAGAAGGGAAAAAGTAACTAAAACAATGTTTATTTAACTTGCATACAAAAGAGAATACACTGGCACAGGATCTGTAATGCTCCACCAGTGCGGCTCCCATCATGAAAGGGTTGACAGATGTGTAATAACTTTTTTTAAACTATATTTCAGGAGTTACTTGAATTTCCTAGTGGAAGAGTTAGTTGAGCCACACAAGTACGTATCACAACTATTATTATGGGTCGTATCACTACTATTATTATGGGCCGTGTCACTACTATTATTATGGACCATATCACTACTATTATTATGGGCCGTGTCACTACTATTATTATGGGCCGTGTCACTACTATTATTATGGGCCGTATCACTACTATTATTATGGGCCGTGTCACAACTATTATTATGGGCCGTGTCACTACTATTATTATGGGCCGTGTCACTACTATTATTATGGGCCGTATCACAACTATTATTATGGGCCGTGTCACTACTATTATTATGGGCGTGTCACTACTATTATTATGGGCCGTATCACAACTATTATTATGGGCCGTGTCACTACTATTATTATGGGCCGTATCACTACTATTATTATGGGCCGTATCACAACTATTATTATGGGCCATATCACTACTATTATTATGGGCCTTATCACTACTATTATTATGGGCCGTATCACAACTATTATTATGGGCCATATGACTACTATTATTATGGGCCTTATCACAACTATTATTATGGGCCTTATCACAACTATTATTATGGGCCGTATCACTACTATTATTATGGGCCATATCACTACTATTATTATGGGCCTTATCACTACTATTATTATGGGCCATATCACTACTATTATTATGGACCATATCACTACTATTATTATGGGCTGTATCACTACTATTATTATGGGCCATATCACTACTATTATTATGGGCCATATCACAACTATTATTATGGGCCATATCACAATTATTATTATGGGCCATATCACAACTATTATTATGGGCCATATCACTACTATTATTATGGGCCATATCACAACTATTATTATGGGCCATATCACTACTATTATTATGGACCATATCACTACTATTATTATGGGCCATATCACTACTATTATTATGGGCCATATCACTACTATTATTATGGGCTGTATCACTACTATTATTATGGGCCATATCACTACTATTATTATGGGCCGTATCACTACTATTATTATGGGCCATATCACTACTATTATTATGGGCTGTATCACTACTATTATTATGGGCCATATCACTATTATTATTATGGGCCATATCACTACTATTATTATGGGCTGTATCACTACTATTATTATGGGCCATATCACAACTATTATTATGGGCCATATCACAACTGTTATTATGGGCCATATCACAACTATTATTATGGGCCATATCACTACTATTATTATGGGCCATATCACAACTATTATTATGGGCCATATCACAACTATTATTATGGGCCATATCACAACTATTATTATGGGACATATCACTACTAGTATTATGGGCCATATCACTACTATTATTATGGGCCATATCACTACTATTATTATGGACCATATCACTACTATTATTATGGGCCATATCACTACTATTATTATGGGCCATATCACTACTATTATTATGGGCCTTTTCACTACTAATATTATGGGCCTTATCACTACTATTATTATGGGCCATATCACTGCTATTATTATGGGCCATATCACTACTATTATTATGGGCCTTTTCACTACTATTATTATGGGCCTTATCACTATTATTATTATGGGCCATATCACAATTATTATTATGGGCCTTATCACAACTATTATTATGGGCCATATCACAACTATTATTATGGGCCATATCACTACTATTATTATGGACCATATCACTACTATTATTATGGGCCATATCACTACTATTATTATGGGCCATATCACAACTATTATTATGGGCCGTATCACTACTATTATTATGGGCCATATCACTACTATTATTATGGGCCTTATCACAACTATTATTATGGGCCATATCACTATTATTATTATGGGCCATATCACAACTATTATTATGGGCCGTATCACTACTATTATTATGGGCCATATCACTATTATTATTATGGGCCATATCACAACTATTATTATGGGCCGTATCACTACTATTATTATGGGCCATATCACTACTATTATTATGGGCCTTATCACAACTATTATTATGGGCCATATCACTATTATTATTATGGGCCATATCACAACTATTATTATGGGCCATATCACTACTATTATTATGGGCCATATCACAACTATTATTATGGGCCATATCACTACTATTATTATGGGCCTTTTCACTACTATTATTATGGGCCATATCACTACTATTATTATGGACCATATCACTATTATTATTATGGGCCATATCACAACTATTTTTATGGGCCATATCACAACTATTATTATGGGCCATATCACAACTATTATTATGGGCCATATCACTACTATTATTATGGGCCATATGACTACTATTATTATGGGCCTTATCACTACTATTATTATGGGCCTTATCACAACTATTATTATGGGCCATATCACTACTATTATTATGGACCGTATCACTACTATTATTATGGGCCATATCACTACTATTATTATGGGCCTTATCACAACTATTATTATGGGCCTTATCACAAATATTATTATGGGCCATATATCAACTATTATTATGGGCTGTATGACAACTATTATGAGCTGTATCACAACTATTATTACGAGCCATATCACAACTATTAATATGGACCGTATCACAACTATTATTATGGACCGTATCACAACTAATATTATGGGCCGTTTCACATGATAATACCTTAATTTGTAGATAGGGCGTTAATTATTCATCACAACTCTGACATTTCAGGTGTTTTTCTATGCATCGCATCTTAAGTCTCTGAATTGAAGCATCAAATTTGCACTAAAAACTAATCAGTATCTGATGACTGTCAGGTAATTAGTTTCCCCAAGATAAATGCCTCACAGTAACCTATTCATTTCATTAATGAGAGAGGTGCATTACATTAACCCTTCCATGACTGGAGCTTCCTGAAATGTTTGCAAAAACCCTGTGCCAATGCATTCTCTTATATATGCAAGGCTCTCATAGGGTGCCTCGCATATATCAGAGAATGCATTGGCCTAACAATATTTACCTTTATCTTGTAAGCCAGTGCATTCTGTTATATATGCGAGGATCCCTATGGGAGACTCGCATATATAAGAAATTGCACAGGCACAAGATCTTTAATGCTGCACCAGTGCGGCTCCCGTCATGAAAGGGTTAACTCATTTAACTGAACTGAATAACTCAGTCTTAACAAATCCTCAATTAATTCACTGCGCCAACCAGCCATTCTGAATGGTAATGTGCATCTCATTGTCACAAAACATAGCGATTACCATTGAATTGTGAAGTTATGCATGTTTGCAGGATTTACAGTCCTATTTGAAGGGTTGTACAGCCAATAAGTCCTTTTTGAAGGGTTGTACAGCCAATAAGTCCTTTTTGAAGTGTTGTGCAGTCAATAAGTCCTATTTGAAGGGTTGTGCAGTCAATAAGTCCTTTTTGAAGGGTTGTACAGCTAATATAAGTCCTATTTGTTGGGATGTTTAGCTGATAAGTCCTATTTATAGTGATGTTCAGATAATAAGTCCTATCTGTGATCTCCCGTGATGTTTAGAGTTATAGCAGTATAATGATGTATATTTCATACTGACATGTTTTCCTTTCACGCTGCTGTAAACAAATACACCAAATACCTGAATACAAAATCAATACCAAGGTGTTACATATCACAAATTTTGTGTTGCACTCATTCAGTAAATAGCAAATTAATTAACCCTTGCATACTGATTTATTGATTTATTGATTTAAACATTACATTTCATATGAGAAAGATAACGAAATATGATGTGATTGACACATCTAGCCATATGGCCTATAATTCTTTTTAATATATAACATTTGAGTATTTAGATGCATAATGGTGACTACCGGGTAACTGACTGAAAAAAACTCTGGAACCTCATTCTGGAAATGACAGTCACACTACAGTGATGCTCTAAATAATCGACTCCTTAACCACAGCAGAATTATGGTTAATTTTTCAGGATTTAGAGCATTACTGTATTTCAAGGTACAGTAATGCTCTAAGTAATCGACTTCTTAACCACAGCAGAATTATGGGTAACTTTTCAGGATTTAGTCGGAAATATGGCTTGTTGCCATTCATTGGAAAGCTCTCGGGGAGAGCTTTCCGATGAATGGCAACAAGCCATATTTCCGACTAAATCCTGAAAAGTTACCCATAATTCTGTTGTGGTTAAGAAGTCGATTACTTAGAGCATTACTGTATGTTGTCTGTTAGTCTAGAAACTAAGAGAATTGCAGAAGCGTGGGTTTGAAAGATAACTCTTTCTATACTAAATATTCATTGATGAGTAGTTATCTTATTAACCCTTTCTATACTAAATACTCATTGATGAGTAGTTTAGCTAATAAGTTCAACGAACATTTTGTCAATGTTGCAAAATTTCTCAAGTTCTATTCCTATAACTTATAAATGAACCCAGTTTGGAGCATGACGTTGCCATTTCATAATATAGAACATCATAAAATGATAGACTTTGAAAAGTTAGCTACAAATGTGATTGCCTGTGAAAAGCTGATCGATTTGAAAATCTGGCTACGAAATTGTATCTGTATCTGTAGGTGTTGCAGTGCAGGAACCAATTCTGGTTTTAGGCGCACTGGGTGGAGGGTAATGATGTTTTCACTGAGGACTGTGGTGGTGTTTGTCCTCAGGATCAGTGATTCCATTGCCCTCCTAATCTCAGAATCACTATTGCACACAACCCGGTCTTCCAGTTGGTTCAATCCAGGATTGTATTATTGAAAAAGGAATGCTTCGATTGAACACAGCTTGTACGCCACGGCTCGTAAGCTCTCTCATTGTTTCATTCTTCTTTTTCCAAGATGTTGGATATCATCCATGTTGGATACTCATGATGTTATGCTTTTTGGAATTGAAGCGCATTCCCCAGAAGTCAGCACAGTCTTTAACAATTTTATAATTTCACCCATAGAGAGCCCCAGACAAACATGAGCAGACGACACTCTTCTATAAGCTTCTATATATGTATGGGGCTCCCTGCAGGGTAATGGATGTTTTTTATTTTATGTCCTAAAAATTGTAAGAAACATTTATTTAAAAAAAATGATAAAAAATTGTTAGGCCAATGCATTCTCTTATATATGCGAGGCGACCTATGGTCGACTCGCATATATAAGAGAATGCATTGGCACAGGGTAAAAAAATCCGGTATGTTAGATGAGTCTTTAGGTCTTTTTGTAAAATTTTGTGGTCGTTTTGTGAGATGATGTTACGATATAGTAGGCAGTCATCTGCGAACAGGCTCACTTTGGAAGTTACACAGTTCAGTAGATCATTGATATAACATGGTAAGTCAGGATTTTTTTACCCTGTGCCAATGCATTCTCTTATATATGCGAGTCGACCATAGGTCGCCTCGCATATATAAGAGAATGCATTGGCCTAACAATTTTTTACAATTTTAATAATTTGTTCTTGTATTCTTTAATATTTTATAATTTCACCCATACAGAGCCCCAGATAAACATGAGCAGACGACACTCTTCTATATGCTTCTATATATGTATGGGGCTCCCTGCAGGGTAATGGATGTTTTTTATTTTATGTCCTAAAAATTGTAAGAAACATTAGGTCGCCTCGCATATATAAGAGAATGCATTGGCCTAACAATTTTTTATCATTTTTTTTAAATAAATGTTTCTTACAATTTTTAGGACATAAAATAAAAAACATCCATTACCCTGCAGGGAGCCCCATACATATATAGAAGCATATAGAAGAGTGTCGTCTGCTCATGTTTATCTGGGGCTCTGTATGGGTGAAATTATAAAATTATTAAAGAATACAAGAACAAATTATTAAAATTGTAAACAATTGTTAGGCCAATGCATTCTCTTATATATGCGAGGCGACCTATGGTCGACTCGCATATATAAGAGAATGCATTGGCACAGGGTAAAAAAATCCCGGGTCTTGGGGGACTGAATCATAGGTATGTTAGATGAGTAGCTTCCTTCAACAACTAACCACATTCTTCGTTAGGTTAGGAACGATTAAAGCCAGCCATCTCTATTTCCTTTGATTCCGTAGCTCTAGACTTTATGCAGAAGTGTATTGTGCGGCGCGGTGTCAAATGCTTTTGAGAAATAGAGAATGGCTATGTCTGTTTGGATGTCTTTATCGTATGATTGGAGCAGGTTGTCAGATGTTGTTAAGAACATGTGATTGGTTCCTTGTGACAATGACCTCATTGGCATCACTTAGCATTGCACACAAACTAATTAAATGCTGCTGATATACACATGTACACAAGACACTCTGATGTTGAAACTTGCAGTCTGATTTTGGTAGAATTGTTTACTCACTATCATATTGATCTCTGTGGCAACTCTTGATATATAAAATTCATTTGTTCTGCTTTTTTCCACTTCTAGAAGCTCACGATATAAATTTAAATGTTAAATAAGTCTCGTAATATAACTTCAATTGCATCTTTTATTTATTACAGAAATCTACCCCGTGCTATCGGCATATCAATGGCTATTGTGATTGTGGTGTATCTAACGGCTAATGTAGCATACCTGGGTGTGTTATCTCCACTTGACATGATCAAATCAACGGCCGTAGCAGTGGTAAGATATAAATATATACAAATATATAACATGAAACCCCTATTATATCATTAAAAAGCCATTACATATTTCCTTATATCTCATATCTTATATCATATAGTTTTGACTAGGCACGTGCTTCGCAGTATACTTGGCATGACGCCAAAAAAATTATCATGTAGATTAATACTTTTTCGAAAAGCTGCGCATGAGACCAATACCAGACATTGTAAAATTGCTTTGTTCATTAACGTTAAATTATTGTCCAACTTCATTGCCCTAACAAAAATAGGCACACAAAAAAAGAGACAAACTGTCGTATATGGTTGTGAAGCGTCTCAGCCAATGCATTCTTTAAAAGATTTTTTTTTTTTTTAAAAGGCATAAAGCTTTCCGATGAATGGCAACAAGCCATATTTCCGACTAAATCCTGAAAAGTTACCCATAATTCTGCTGTGTTTAAGGAGTCGATTACTTAAGGCATTACTGTATATACAAATATAAAATGTAGTAGTTCCATTCAGTGTAAATTAATCACAGTATTATCACCCCGTAATTGTTGTTAAATTCAAATAATTTTGGAAATTCTCAGTGAATAGAAAGAAAGTTTTCGTTTCAAAGTAAAAACAAGCCTGATTATAGTGTGTCTGTCATTTGCAGAATGAGGTCCCCAGTGGGTGAATTTAGTGATGCTATCCTGCATAGCGGGCTATCCTCACTAAATTCACCCTCTGGGGACCTCATTCTGCTTAGGCCTCATCTTCTCTGGAAAGTTTCTTTATTATCAAATTTCTATAGATTATATATATAGATTATTATTTTTAGTTTAGTTTCTCTATATAATTTCCCCAAATTGGCAGACGACACATTGCATAATCAAGGTTCCCAATTGGTGTTCATCACAATATTCACCATTTGGGAACTTCAATCTGAGTCTATGTCTACCATAGCAGATGAGGCCATGCAGAATGAGGACCCCAGAGGGTGAATTTTGTGATGCTAGCCCGCTATGCAGGATAGCGTCACTAAATTCACCCTCTGGGAACCTCATTCTGCAAATGACAGGCACACTAAACTCAGGCATGAGTAAAACGTGGTTGTTTATGTTGTATTTTTTGTCATCCACTCACAAATTTATATGCCTGAAAATGCAACGAAAATGACATTTAAACACTGGGAGATGCGTTTGTTTATGCCATGATTTATCACATATAATGCAGAGGCTTTTTACTTACTCTTGAAACCGGACAATGGGATTATTGTTGGGATCATTCCTATGCCTATAACGATTTCTGTGTCTGGAACAATGAGCACTCAAAGAATTGCATGTTTACATATTTTCAGACATTCGGAGACCGGACGATGGGGATTATGGCATGGATTGTACCTGTGTTGATAGCGATCTCCGTAGCTGGAACAATGAATGGTTGCTCTCTCAGCATGTCCAGGTTATAACCAAATTTCACTAATTATTGCAAGTTATTGTGGTGGATTGACGATAACATGATGTTGACTTGGAGTTTATGTTCAACCGAGTTGCAGAGCAACAAGGATGGACATAGGTTCCAAGCAATCAATGTCACAACATATTAGCATCAGTTAACCACAATAACACATATGTTCTGCTGTCAGTCTGAAAATGTCGATCGGTCTCTTCATATTGTTGTTCAACTTTAAGTGACATCACAAAGAAGCAGTTTGTTGAGAGACATTAAAAATGGTCGTCTTGGTTTCCCCTCATGTTGGCAGCTTGAGACGTGAACGTAGGAATTATAATGAAGCTCTCTAGCCAATCTTAATGGAGGCAGAACATTAGCTAATAGCATCATGTGAGATATGATGAACCTTTTTGTTATTTTTGAATTTCCACACACCCTCATAGCAATACTTTAACCCTTTAATGGGGATTCATGACGGGAGATGCGCTGGTGCAGCATTTATGATCCATGTGCCAGTGCATTCTCTTATATATATGCGAGTCTCCCAGTGGCTTACAAGGTCAAGATAAATATTGCTAGGCCAATGTATTCTTTTATTTATGTGAGGCTCCCTAAGGGTTTTTCGCAAAATTTCAGGAAGCTCCAGTCATGGAAGGGTTAAATCATTTGGCATAAATTGACCCTTTATTAGCTCAACGTTACTGTGTAAAGTTTGCGCTATTTCCGTCTGTCCGTCAACAATTTTATTGGCACACCCTATAGCCACATCCCTCATCAGATCGTCACCAAACTTCCTATGGATCTTCGGGGTGACTTCTAGATGGGAGCCATTGATTATTCCTAAAATTCGTAAAAAAACATGGCTTCCAGCGGCCATCTTTGATTTTACTCTTTGCTTGACAAAATCCTTCGGCACACATTACAGGCCACATCCCTCATCCAATTGTCACCAAACTTCAAATGGATCTTCAGGCTGTCCTTTAGATTGGAGCCATCGATTATTTATGAAATTCGTTATAAACATGGCTGTCCGCAGCATGTTGGATTTAAAATTTGCAGCCCACATTAATTGTGAAATTTTCAAATGAAAATAATTAATAATTAAAAATAATACAAGACCTTTACTGTAACTATTTGCTTTCGTTCTTCTTTATCATTCTATTCGTTGCTCAGCAAAAACCAACTTCTTCCCAAGTTGAGCTACAGTGTCATTGACACTTTCATATACTATATACTTATTGGTGAATAGTTCTCTTAGCTCGGAGCTCCAGTCATGGGTTAAATCGGAAAGCAATGGAATTCACACATGTAACCAACCTGACATCTGGGTAGGAGCTACACTTCGTTTTTTGTCACCTAGATATAAATATGGCAGCTGGCTAACTTCATGTTTTTTGTGGTAATCCTTTGCTATAATGTTTGTCAAATCGATAAGAGAAGTTTGCATAGTCAATGAAAGTGATGTCTAGTTTGGTTGCATAAATAAGTGTTGGATTTCATGATAACACATGACTGGTAACCTATATCTGTACTTTTATATTAAATTTGATTCTTCAGCATACCCTACAGGCAGAATTTATAGTAAGGTTGCTTGTTTAACAATTACACGCTTAATCAACATTGTGATCAAAACCAAAAATGCTTTGGTTAAACATAGCCATTGGCATTTCAAATTCTTGAGTATCTCGGCACACGAAGGTGCAGCATTAAAGATCCTGTGCCAGTGCATTCTCTGATAAATGCGAGTCGCCCATAGGTTGCCTCACATATATAAGAGAATGCACTGGCTTACAAGGTCAAGGTAAATATTGTTAGGCCAATGTGTTCTCTTATATATGCGAGGCTCCCTTGCATATATAAAAGAATGCACTGGCTTACACGGTCAAGGTAAATATTGTTAGGCCAATTTATTGTCTTATATATGCAAGGCTCCCTATGAGAGACTCAGATATATAAGAGAATACATTGGCACAGGGTATTCGCAAAATTTCAGAAAGCTCCAGTTATGGAAGGTTTCAATCATTTAGCATACTTTAAGCCTTTGTATACTACATACTCATTGGTGAGTAGTTTGCAATAAACGGCCATTAGCCGTTGTTGAACTTATTATCTGAACATTTCCCACAAGGAATAGGATCCTTCTACACTTGTATTATCTGTCATCTGCTTATATTTCACTAAAATGATCTCTAAATCGTCACTTCAGACGTTCAGGGCCGGGAACCTGCATCACTAATGTAATCTCTAAACCATCTCTTTAGACGTTCGGATAGGTACCCCTACAATACCTTGTCAACATCAAGTTGAGCTTCAGTCTTTTACCATTAAAATGTTTTACCATATTCTTACTTTTTCTTGCAGACTGTTTTTTGTTGGTGCCAAACATGGACACTTCCCAAAGTTCATATCGATGATCCACGTGAATTATCTCACGCCGGTACCATCTTTAATTATTATTGTAAGTAATTATACCGTATAGCACTGCGTTTAAGTTCATGGGCTGCAAGTTTCTTTAGTACCAAAAACTATAAGTGAGCCTAAACAATGATAAGGCGCTTCCGAAAACAAAAGAATTAATGACAGAAGACCGACATTTGGGTAAAGAGGTGATAGTTGTCCCCCAAAAAAAAAAATTTTGGGGGACTATTAAAATAGCCGGTGTCCGTCCGTGCGTCCGTGCGTCCGGAAATGGTTTCCGGATGATAACTTTAGTTTCGGATATTAGATCAAAAGCAAATTTCATAGGTGAGTTTATCAGACCAACATACAGGTCAAGTTCGAATATGGGTTTGATCCGCCCATTTTTGCGATAGTTATGGCCCTTTTTTTACTTAGAATCTTGTAATTTTCTGGTTTCCGGATGATAACTTCAGTTTGTGTCATCATATCTGAACCAAATTTGGTATGTGAGTTTATCAGCCCTATGTACAGGTCAAGTTCGAATATGGGTATGCTCCGCCCATTTTTGCGAGAGTTGTGGCCCTTTTTCGACTTGTTTTACTTAGAAATTTCTCACTTTTTCGGTTTCCGTATGATATCTCAAGTTTGGATCTTTTAATTGCAAATACTGTTTTTATGTGGATCAGTCATATCAAGATACAGGTCAAGTTCGAACTTGAGTTTGATCCGATGATTTTTCTCAGAGTTATGGGCTTTTCGACTTAGAAAATTCAATTTTTCTTGTAATTTTCTTCATTTTGTGCCAATTTGAGATTATATTTTGACTTTAAGAGTTTTTTTAAGATTTGGTTATTTGTATGCATGTCAGTAATGAGACAATGCACAAGTGTCTTATCTATATAGTATACTTCTATAAAGGTTCTAGGGACACTGTGGCCAAGCGGCCTTTTATTTTCTGTCAACATTGAGCTGAAGAAGTCATTTTTATACCATGAAATTAGCTCAATATGCTTCAGTGGTCATATATCCGTTAAATATATATGCTAGAAGTGCATGGAATCAACTATGAATTAGAAAAACAGATGGAAATCCATAGTGCATGGTAGGTAATAATCCATAGTGCATGGTAGGTAATAATCCATAGTGCATGGTAGGTAATAATCCATAGTGCATGGTAGGTAATGCATTGCTTAGTTGGTATAAAACTGCTGTCAAAGTGTTTAACCCTTTACCCAACAGAAGGGCCCTGTGCCAATGCATTCTCTTATATATGCGAGTCGACCATAGGTCGCCTCGCATATATAATAGAATGCATTGGCTTAACACATTAAAAATTATAAAATTGTTAAAGAATGTAAGAAAAAATGGTAAAAAGTGTTAAAAAAAGATTTTTTTTAGGCCAATGCATTCTCTTATATATGCGAGGCGACCTATGGTCGACTCGCATATATAAGAGAATGCATTGGCACAGGGCATAACTGTAACTATCACAATGTGGTCAAGGAGCCGGTTCCAATGATATCAATATTTGTATGGTTTTATTGAGACAGACCGAAGATATTTTCGGCTGTTGAAGCTTTATTTGGCCGGTTTGTTGGGTAAAGGGTTAATTTAACAAAAACAAATTTTTAAATACAACTTATTACAAATGTACCATCAAATAAGTATTTGATCACCCAATGACTGAACCAATTATGCAAATCCTAATATTAATATAACAAATGAAAAAACTGTTTCCAAATTATGTAAAATACCTTCCGATTTTGTAAAATACCATATCTCATACAATGTGTTTGTCAACATCCCCGATTGTTCCCAGCTGAACCATATCTCATACAATGTGTTTGTCAACATCCCCGATTGTTCCCAGCTGAACCATATATCATACAATGTGTTTGTCAACATCCCCGATTGTTCCCAGCTGAACCATATCTCATACAATGTGTTTGTCAACATCCCCGATTGTTCCCAGCTGAACCATATCTCATACAATGTGTTTGTCAACATCCCCGATTGTTCACAGCTGAACAATATCTCATACAATGTGTTTGTCAACATCCCCGATTGTTCCCAGCTGAACCATATCTCATACAATGTGTTTGTCAACATCCCCGATTGTTCCCAGCTGAACCATATCTCATACAATGTGTTTGTCAACATCCCCGATTGTTCCCAGCTGAACCATATCTCATACAATGTGTTTGTCAACATCCCCGATTGTTCCCAGCTGAACCATATCTCATACAATGTGTTTGTCAACATCCCCGATTGTTCCCAGCTGAACCATATCTCATACAATGTGTTTGTCAACATCCCCGATTGTTCCCAGCTGAACAATATCTCATACAATGTGTTTGTCAACATCCCCGATTGTTCCCAGCTGAACCATATCTCATACAATGTGTTTGTCAACATCCCCGATTGTTCCCAGCTGAACCATATCTCATACAATGTGTTTGTCAACATCCCCGATTGTTCCCAGCTGAACCATATCTCATACAATGTGTTTGTCAACATCCCCGATTGTTCCCAGCTGAACCATATCTCATACAATGTGTTTGTCAACATCCCCGATTGTTCCCAGCTGAACCATATCTCATACAATGTGTTTGTCAACATCCCCGATTGTTCCCAGCTGAACCATATCTCATACAATGTGTTTGTCAACATCCCCGATTGTTCCCAGCTGAACCATATCTCATACAATGTGTTTGTCAACATCCCCGATTGTTCCCAGATGAACCATATCTCATACAATGTGTTTGTCAACATCCCCGATTGTTCCCAGCTGAACCATATCTCATACAATGTGTTTGTCAACATCCCCGATTGTTCCCAGCTGAACCATATCTCATACAATGTGTTTGTCAACATCCCCGATTGTTCCCAGCTGAACAATATCTCATACAATGTGTTTGTCAACATCCCCGATTGTTCCCAGCTGAACCATATCTCATACAATGTGTTTGTCAACATCCCCGATTGTTCCCAGCTGAACCATATCTCATACAATGTGTTTGTCAACATCCCCGATTGTTCCCAGCTGAACCATATCTCATACAATGTGTTTGTCAACATCCCCGATTGTTCCCAGCTGAACCATATCTCATACAATGTGTTTGTCAACATCCCCGATTGTTCCCAGCTGAACCATATCTCATACAATGTGTTTGTCAACATCCCCGATTGTTCCCAGCTGAACCATATCTCATACAATGTGTTTGTCAACATCCCCGATTGTTCCCAGCTGAACCATATCTCATACAATGTGTTTGTCAACATCCCCGATTGTTCCCAGCTGAACAATATCTCATACAATGTGTTTGTCAACATCCCTGATTGTTCCCAGCTGAACCATATCTCATACAATGTGTTTGTCAACATCCCCGATTGTTCCCAGCTGAACCATATCTCATACAATGTGTTTGTCAACATCCCCGATTGTTCCCAGCTGAACCATATCTCATACAATGTGTTTGTCAACATCCCCGATTGTTCCCAGCTGAACCATATCTCATACAATGTGTTTGTCAACATCCCCGATTGTTCCCAGCTGAACCATATCTCATACAATGTGTTTGTCAACATCCCCGATTGTTCCCAGATGAACCATATCTCATACAATGTGTTTGTCAACATCCCCGATTGTTCCCAGCTGAACCATATCTCATACAATGTGTTTGTCAACATCCCCGATTGTTCCCAGCTGAACCATATCTCATACAATGTGTTTGTCAACATCCCCGATTGTTCCCAGCTGAACAATATCTCATACAATGTGTTTGTCAACATCCCCGATTGTTCCCAGCTGAACCATATCTCATACAATGTGTTTGTCAACATCCCCGATTGTTCCCAGCTGAACCATATCTCATACAATGTGTTTGTCAACATCCCCGATTGTTCCCAGCTGAACCATATCTCATACAATGTGTTTGTCAACATCCCCGATTGTTCCCAGCTGAACCATATCTCATACAATGTGTTTGTCAACATCCCCGATTGTTCCCAGCTGAACCATATCTCATACAATGTGTTTGTCAACATCCCCGATTGTTCCCAGCTGAACCATATCATACAATGTGTTTGTCAACATCCCCGATTGTTCCCAGCTGAACCATATCTCATACAATGTGTTTGTCAACATCCCCGATTGTTCCCAGCTGAACCATATCTCATACAATGTATTTGTCAACATCCCCGATTGTTCCCAGCTGAACCATATCTCATACAATGTATTTGTCAACATCCCCGATTGTTCCCAGCTGAACCATATCTCATACAATGTGTTTGTCAACATCCCCGATTGTTCCCAGCTGAACCATATCTCATACAATGTGTTTGTCAACATCCCCGATTGTTCCCAGCTGAACCATATCTCATACAATGTGTTTGTCAACATCCCCGATTGTTCCCAGATGAACTCAAGGGTTTTTATCTTCAAAGTGGTAATAACCAGTATTCACTCTGATTCATATATAAGAGAATACATTGGCCTAAAAATATTTAACTTGACCGTGTAAGCCACTACCAGTGCATTCTCTTATATATGCAGGGCTCCCTATGGAAGACTCGCATATATAAGAGAATGCACTGGCACAGTATCTTTAACCCTTTACCCAACAGAAGGGCCCTGTGCCAATGCATTCTCTTATATATGCGAGGCGACCTATATATATAAGAGAATGCATAGGCTTAACACATTAAAAATTATAAAATTGTTAAAGAATGTAAGAAAAAATGGTAAAAAGTGTTAAACAAATTTTTTTTAGGAGAATGCATTGGCACAGGGCATAACTGTAACTATCACAATGTGGTCAAGGAGCCGGTTCCAATGATATCCATATTTGTATGGTTCTATTGAGACAGACCGAAGATATTTTAGGCTGATGAAGCTTTATTTGGCCGGTTTTGGCCGTTTTGTTGGGTAAAGGGTTAATGCTGTACCACCGTCATAAAAGTGTCAAGTATTTACACAGAATATTCGTTATATTTTATTTTTACTTTCAGTGCATCCTTGTCTTATTCTATCAATGTGCTGACGACATATTTTTCCTCATTGAGATGGAAGGCTTCGGTTTTGCGACCATTCTGACGATGGTGTTGGCAGGGCAAGCAGTACTTAGGTGGACGGAACCAGATCTCCCACGCAAAATAAAAGTATGTATAAGAGAGGATCGACAGTACATATGTCATTTGACCAATACTCAATTAGAATTCTAATGCAGTAGTCTGGAGCAGATGTTATATACACGTCATAGAGATAATGTGTTCTGTTGTCAGGAATTGTCAGATTTTGGTCGCACTGGCAAGTTTTTGCTCTACTTTTGGATAAAGCGATGGCATGAAAAATTGGATGGTTCCGATATACACGATTAGGCCAAAAAAAAGGGTTTTGATTCTCAGGCATAGCTGCATCGAAAACAGTGGCCTGCGTTGGACCATTTTATTACGATTTGGATCTCAGCTTAGTTATAAACTGCGTAATGCAAATAGGAAACTGTACCATGGAAATTAGTTATGTTTCAAATATCGAATAGGAGCTAAATACAATGGTGCATGTGACCATTGGCAACAAAAGACCATTGGCGACGATAACTCTCAGGTATATTATCACCACAGGCTGTCCAAACCCCCCTAGTTTATTGGTAAAATGTGTTGAATATATCTATCTGCAGTCATCAGGAAGTTGCATATTGAAAGATCCATCGAAAAGGTATAAGCACAAATTCGGGAACGCAAACCGGAAAGCAATAAAAACTTTGACAGTCGGTGGCCATTTTATTTTTTAAGTTTTACTGTCTATTATCCATTGGGGTACATAAACAGTCTCTAATTAGTCAGCGGAGTAAGTTAACCCTTTACCCAACAAAACGGCCAAAAACGCCCAAATAAAGCTTCAACAGCCTAAAATACCCTGTGCCAATGCATTCTCTTATATATGCGAGTCGACCATAGGTCGCCTCGCATATATAAGAGAATGCATTGGCCTAACAATTTTTTATCATTTTTTTTAAATAAAAGTTTCTTACAATTTTTAGGACATAAAATAAAAAACATCCATTACCCTGCAGGGAGCCCCACACATATATAGAAGCGTATAGAAGAGCGTCATCTGCTCATGTTTGTCTGGGGCTCTGTATGGGTGAAATTATAAAATTGTTAAAGAATACAAGAAAAAATTATTAAAATTGTAAAAATTTGTTAGGCCAATGCATTCTCATATATATGCGAGGCGACCTATGGTCGACTCGCATATATAAGAGAATGCATTGGCACAGGGCCGTTCTGTTGGGTAAAGGGTTAACCAAGACTTTCTATGATAGTTCGGAAGATCATTTTATCTTTTCGTTTTGACTTTATTTAGGCTCCGTATTTTATTGTATGAATCGGATATCTGGTGTTGTTAAAATTGATTGTGCCAATATTAAAATCATATCAATATATATATCATTCTAGGTAATCCCTATATGATGTACGGGTTATAATTTGTTATTCTTTATATCAGATTAAATTAGTTTATATCCATTACATTCTGCTTTAGGCCTCATCTTCTGAGAAGTATTTATAGTCTCAAATTAACATTGTTTTTAGTTACTTTTTTCCTTTGATCAGTTTCTACCACTGTACAGGTTAGCATCACTAAATTCACCCTCTGAGGACCTCATTCTGCAAATGTCAGACACACTAAATCGAGGCTTGGATTCTATAATGCTCTACTTTATTTTCAGGTTCCGGTAGTTCTGCCAATAACTCTCTCACTCATTTCCTTCTCTATTGTGATTCTGACATTTTACCAAAAGCCTGTAGAAAGTTTCATGGCTCTCGGATTAGTTGCACTGGGAACTGTGTTTTATATCGTCGGATATCGGTGGCAAAACAAACCAAAGGAATTCAACACAACAATCAGTAAGTAGCCACCCATGAATGCCTCTATTATAACTTAATACTTATAATCCTACATGTATTTTCACGGTGGAACTTGAATGGACAACGTTGTTTTCATATTGTATGGACACAACTTGCAACGCATACTAGAATATTGTTCAAAACGGATACTAAATGTTCTTGTAATCTACAAGTTGAATGTAAATATAAGAAATGGATTTTGATTTTGTTACATTCCATTAAGTACGGATGCAAGTTTGACAGGTCTGACATTTTTATGTTTGGAACACTTTCGATTGAAAACAAGAATCAAGACATTATAAAGTTGCTCCCTTCTTCTCTGGAGACATTGAGATTTGTCACCCAATTGAGAACGAAATATCTCCCGAGGAGCACAGTGGGATAAGAAGGCAACAACTGTTTTGTTATCCGATTACTAAAGAAAAGATCATTGCCATTCACACGCACGATGTTGCACTGAGTCATCGCATCACAAGATTGCTTTCTCTTGCGATTATGTATATTTTCAGTAACTTCGTATTGTCCTATAATATTTCTGTTCCATAAAAGATAGTCAAGCCGTTCTGCATTTGATAATCATCGTTTATTTACCATCATTTTGGTGGTTAATTCGTTGATATCGGTCAATGCAATGTAAACCAATAAGCCATAGAAGTATGTTACCCCCTTCTGCAATTTGGCATATTCAATGTCATGTTTTGCGCGGAATTTACTCGCAATGTTAATTTCATTACGATCTTCCCCGAAAGCTATTGGGAAGTTGTTGATTTCATGAATGTACATTCATTTGTTTCAATGCTCCCAAGTACATCGCGATCCCCTCACAAAATACTTCTATGATCACAATGCAGACATGTTTTGAGGGATAATCGTATATAGGATAATTCATTCGCGGCAAAAGTATGCATTACATTGTACACTAGTTATAATTTATAACCAACCGACCTCAAGTGATCAACTCGTTCAATATTGCACTTTAATTTTGACATGAATATATTGAATCACCCAGATGTTTTGATGTAAAAAGTACATAATAACACTTTTCCGAAAAAAGTATCAACTTAAAAAGTTTCAATATTAGTGTTCACTAAATATATGCAAATTAGCAAACACCACAACTGGTGTTTTTTGTGAATCCATGGGGTATATAAGATTAATGATTATAGTACATTGTGATGTGAAGTAGCTGAATTACTGCACTGTGTGTTTGCTTGGAGATCAGGCGGGTGACAAAAACAATGTCTCCCGGCTCAGCAGGCGACAGTGTGATTTGTCGCCCTGCACGTGACAAGACTTGGGCCAATCAGAAGGGGTAAAATTGGGAGGAGGGTAACAAGACATTATGACGCATGCACTTCCATGCCTTATAAGGTATGCGTTGAAAATATAATCTCTCCATTGGGTGCATTAACAGAAACAACACAATCGAATCAGACGCAGCCATCTAAATTCCTTAGTGCTGATGTCTTTATCACAATTTCCATGCAATGCAGCAGACGCAGCTATCTAAATGCCTTAGTGCTGATGTCTTTATCACAATTTCCATGCAATGCACAGCAGACGCAGCTATCTAAATGCCTTAGTGCTGATGTCTTTATCACAATTTCCATGCAATGCACAGCAGACGCAGCCATCTAAATGCCTTAGTGCTGATGTCTTTATCACAATTTCCATGCAATGCACAACAGAAGCAGCCATCTTAATGCTGATGTTTTTATCCCAATATCCATGCAATCAAGTCTGAGTTTAGTGTGCCTGTCATTTGCAGACTGAGGTCCCCAGAGGGTGAATTTAGTGACTATCCCACATATTGGGCTAGCATCACCAAATTCACCCTCTGGGGACCTCATTCTGCATAGCCTCATCTGTTATGGGAGACATAGACTCAGATTGAAGTTCCCAAATGGTGAATATTGTGATGTACACCCATTGAGAACCTCGATTATGCATTGTGTTGTCTGCCAAATTGGGGATATAGAGAAACTAAACTAAAAATAAAATAGAATCTTAAGTTTCTATAGAAATTTGGTAACAAAGAAACATTCCAGAGAAGATGAGGCCTAAGCAGTGTGAAGTATCCAGAGGGTGAATTTAGTGATGCTAGCCCGCTATGTGGGATAGCATCACTAAATTAAGCCTATGGGGACCTCATTCTGCAAATGACAGGCACACTAAACTCAGGCTCAATGCATCCAACATGATGGACTCATCCACGCACGGAAGTATGAGTATGGAACAGTATTCATTGCAGGGATGATGTAATTCAAAGTAATACTTATCAAAAAGTCATGCAATTCAATAACATTTTGAATTATTTTATCAAATATGTCCTCTGTCTTTTATTAATATTGATGGTTATCTTACAAGTGGAATTTTAGAACAATACAATGATCCTATGCAAGCCTTGAAATAGCGTGTCTGTCATTTGCAGAATGAGGTTCCCAGAGGGTGAATTTAGTGATGCTACCCCGCATAGCGGGCTAGCATCACTAAATTCACCCTCTGGGAACCTCATTCTGCTGAGGTGTAAGCAGAATGAGGTCCCCAGAGGGTGAATTTGGTGATGCTAGCCCACTATGCGGGGTAGCATCACTAAATTCACCCTCTGGGGACCTCATTCTGCAAATGACAGACACGCTATTTCAAGGCTTGATCCTATGAGTTTTTGGTAAATCCACTGTGGGTGCTTTCATAGTATATTTCTCTAATCTTGTTCCAAGAAAATAGAATTCCCCAGTTGGATTATTTAATAAGTAGCACAATGGTTCAAGTTTAACTGGTATATGTAATGTGTATGCTTTGACTGAGAAGTATATGTCTATAAAGATAAGATTAGACTTTAAGTCCACAGACCAGGACGGCCTGCTAAAAGAGATAAAAATAGAACATATGCAACACATAAAATGAATTTCATTGTTTGTGTTGTATATATATTTCTATTTTTATCACTTTTCTTTCTTTAACCCAGAGGTTCATGATGTGCTGTGCTGGTGCAGCATTAAAAATCCTGTGCCAGTGCATTCCCATTCCAAATTTCATTTACATGTTGGTAGGTCACAACGGTCATGTGAAGACACCATCAGATAATTAATAACATAGATATAAGATATTTTATTTTTCTAGTCATGTTTAGAACGTATAACTTACGTCAAAAGATTCTTCTCGTCTGCAAGCATAAGTCATTTTCTTCATCAATTGAGGCACACCGCCAAAGATCCTGTGCCAGTGCATTCCCATATTCCCATATGTAATATATACACATTACATATACCAGCATTAAAGATCCTGTGCCAGTGCACTCCCTGTGGGAGACTCGCATATATAAGAGAATGAATTGGAACTGGGTTTTTGCTAAATTTCAGGAAGCTCCAGTCATGGAAAGGTTAATAAATAATGAAGAAGAAACTTTGTAAACAAACATTCCTTAACCCTTTACCCAACAGAAGGGCCCTGTGCCAATGCATTCTCTTATATATGCGAGTCGACCATAGGTCGCCTCGCATATATAAGAGAATGCATTGGCTTAACACATTCAAAATTATAAAATTGTTAAAGAATGTAACAAAAAATGGTAAAAAGTGTTAAAAAAAATTTTTTTTAGGCCAATGCATTCTCTTATATATGCGAGGCGACCTATGGTCGACTCGCATATATAAGAGAATGCATTGGCACAGGGCATAACTGTAACCATCACAATGTGGTCAATGAGCCGGTTCCAATGATATCCATATTTGTATGGTTCTATTGAGACAGACCGAAGATATTTTAGACTGTTGAAGCTTTATTTGGCCGGTTTTGGCCGGTTTGTTGGGTAAAGGGTTAAACTCATCGTCTTCGATCTTTCTTTTTACAGATACCGGTACAATATTCTTGCAGAAGATGTTCAGTGTGGTCGCTCCAGCGAATCCAGATGATGTCAAATTTGAATGAGCGGATGATCGTCAGGAAATTATGCCTTCATTAAAGGGAGACAGTCTCCAGAAGATCTCCTCAAGTCACATGTGAACATGTTAACAAAGGAGAGGAACCAGAGACAAGCCTGGAATTTATGTGTCTCACATTTGTAGAATGAGGTCCCCAGAGGGTGAATTTAGTGATGCTATCCTGCAAAGTGGGCTAGTATCAACAAATCCACCCTCTGGGGACCTTATTCTGCTTAGATCTCATCGTCTGGGAAGTGTCGATAGTCTCAAATTAAGATTGTTTTTAAATCCTTTTCCCCTTCTGTTCAGTTTCTGTATCCCCTAAATTGCAGAAGATAAATTGCATAATTGAGGTGACTAACTTCGGATCCTAGGTCTCCCATAGCAGTTGAGACCTAAGTAGAATGAGGTTCGCAGAGTGTGAATTTTGCTAAATGTTATATACACATATCCAGGCTTGTTCTACAGCATCAGGCTCGCATTATAACCTGTGCAATTCTGTCACAAGCAACATAGCCCAGATGTTCTCCATGACGATGACAGTACATTAGGGCCCTAACTTCACAAATAAATAACTCATGATGACTTGTGCTTCAAGACAGTTGCAGGTATATATGTGATCCCGACGAGCTAAACACCATGCCCAAATTTCATTTACATGTTGGTAGGTCACAATGGTCATGTGAAGACACCATCAGATAATTAATAACATAGATATAAGATATTTTATTTTTCTAGTCATGTTTAGAACGTATAACTTACGTCAAAATATTCTTCTCGTCTGCAAGCATAAGTCATTTTCTTCATCAATTGAGGCACACCGCCAAGTGTTGAACCAGTAATGAGTTCCAAATGGTTAGGAACATAAATCATGTATACATTTATGTAGTCCAGTTATGTAGGGACCACCTAGAGGGTGACTTGGGAGACAGGGATCAGCCTAGAGGGTTACTAGGCAGATATCTTCGTCCAGTCTCTTTGAAAAGCCGACAAAAATCCTGATGTACGTCGCTAGAGCTCATTATTAAAATTTGCTCATTATTAAAATTCCATTTCATTGGAGAGTGGCACAGACTATGCGTGATTTCATTGGATTATAGCATAACAGATAACTTCACAGATCAGAGCTCAATGATGTGTTGACAATTTTCCCATGCATTATCAAACTCAACTATTGTTGGAAAACTGAATTACTCATCGCAGTATAGGAGACATCATCTTCTAGTTTGTATCAGTTAATGATATTCATGACTGATTATTCTTTCGCATCATGTTGTATTTATAAATATTTCTAAATACTACGATTCTCACAAACATTTACTATGCGAGGAATCACTCCATATTTGGAAACAGTACTACATCATGTTGAGAATGCCACGTCCTTGTAGAAATTAAATATAGTGGACACATCTAGAGAAATACATCCGTTAGGATTATCGTTGGCTTTTAAAAGAGACTGATCTATTAATCAACCCCTTAACCACAGCAGAATTATGGGTAACTTTTCAGGATTTAGTCGGAAATATGGCTTGTTGCCATTCATCAGGAAGCTCTCGGGGAGAGCTTTCAGATGAATGGCAACAAGCCATATTTCCTGTCCTTTGCAGATTGAGGTCCCCACAGGGTGAATTTAGGTGTGCTATCCCCTCTGGGGACCTCATTCTGCTTAAGCCTCATCTACTCTGGAAAGTTTCTTTATTATCAAATTTCTATAGAAACTTCTTCAAAGAGATTCTTATATTTCTTTTTTAGTTTAGTTTCTCTATATTCCCAAATTGGCAGATGACACATTTCATAATCGAGGTTCCCAATGGGTGTACATCATAATATTCACCATTTGGGAACATCAATCTGAGTCTATATCTCCCACAGCAGATAAGGCCATGCAGAATGAGGTCCCCAGAGGGTGAATTTGGTGATGCTAGAACGCTATGCGGGATAGTATCACTAAATTCACCTTCTGGTGACCTCATTCTGCAAATGACAGGCACACTAAACTCAGGCTTGTCTAGGATGGTCCCTGAACTTAGAAGCTTGTTTCAAAATGTTCAGAAATATGAATCATGGCTAAATTCAGAGAACAGACATGGAACTTAGCAAATTATTATATTTATAGGGCAGAGCATCAAACATTTTAATCCAAATAAGGTGATTAAAATAAATTAACTTTGTTCTCAGGTAATTAGATCTCAATTTTGAGATGAGGGAGGGAGGCTATTTATTTTATTTTTATCTCAAAATCTGGAAAACTTACTGGTATCAGATTATTACATATAAATGGAATCTCTTTTAACCGATATTATATGATACGAGGCGGTATCAGATTCACAGTGTGATCTCAGCAATAAGTTTGTATATATAAACATAATTCACAAGTCATTACAATGATTGTTTATTCTCTGACTATAAAGTCAGACTATGATCTGCGGAGACACATTCACCAGTAAAGGTTTGTATAGACATATAGAGGAAATTCAGAAAAAGGGAGTGTACATGCGTATGATTGACATTAGATTTATCCATCAACTATTTAGCTAACAATGTATATACAGTAATGCCCTAATTAATCGACTCCTTTAACCACAGCAGAATTATGGGTAACTTTTCAGGATTTAGTCAGAAATATGGCTTGTTGCCATTCATCGGAAAGCTTTCCCCGAGAGCTTTCCGATGAATGGCAACAAGCCATATTTCTGACTAAATCCTGAAAAGTTACTCATAATTCTGCTGTGGTTAAAGGAGTCGATTAATTAGGGCATTACTATACATGTCCTAAATTCAAAACTCAATAAAACCGGCCGAGTGCATTGTGCAAAATGCACGTTCACGAGCTAATTATCTGACTTTAAAATATGTTTTCGCCTCCGCTTTATCTGTCCAGAGCGAAACAGTAAAGTTTTGCACAGACATATAGAGTAAAGTTCAGAAAAATGGACATGACATCAGGGACATTATTTGTTATTACTTGATTTACAGATTATTTTGGCTCAATGGTAGGGGGGGGGGGGAAATAAAAATAAAATCTGTATAATTTGTTTTTATTTTAACCCTTTACCCAACAAACCGGCCAAAACCGGCCAAATAAAGCTTCAACAGCCTAAAATATCTTCGGTCTGTCTCAATAGAACCATACAAATATGGATATCATTGGAATCGGCTCATTGACCACATTGTGATGGTTACAGTTATGCCCTGTGCCAATGCATTCTCTTATATATGCGAGTCAACCATAGGTCGCCTCGCATATATAAGAGAATGCATTGGCCTAAAAAAAATCTTTTTTTACCATTTTTTCTTACATTCTTTAACAATTTTTAATGTGTTAAGCCAATGCATTCTCTTATATATGCGAGGCGACCTATGGTCGACTCGCATATATAAGAGAATGCATTGGCACAGGGCCCTTCTGTTGGGTAAAGGGTTAAGGGGTACTGTACACTGAATCCGGTAATTTATGGGACCATCTCCTTTGATACTCAACAGAATATATGCAACAAATGAATGAATTTGACCCATGGATTGGTGCAAAATACACGCATGTGCTCTATGAACGATGCAAACAACATGGTGATGATAATTAAAATGAATTTATAACTCCAGTCATAAATTCATTTTCATTATAATTAGCATGTTGTTTTACATCATTCATAATGTAAATGAGTGCTTTTGCACTAATCCATGGCTCAAACTCATTCATTTGTTGCATATATTCTGTTGAGTATAATAGGAGATGGTCCCATAAATGGCTGAATTTAGTGTACAGTACCCATTTAAATTGTCACAAAATAGGGACGGGAGAAATAAAATATTTGCTGTATAATAATCTCCTCATCTAAAACAAGAACAGGCAAATATATTTTTTGCTTTGGATGTTTCTTTAAAGCATGATACAGATAGAAGAAACAATATCGCCAATATCAGCATCTGCCATGTTGGCGTTGACATTCAATACAATAAACATCACTGGGGGGCTTCGCTGTTCAATCGATGTTGTTGTATATTTTAGGTAAACTTAATTTTTTCTAATTTTTTTTTATATTTCTGGATTAATATTCCCATTGGCGGAAATAAAAAAACCAAAAACTACAATTTTATTTTGATCGACAAACAGCTTTTTTTGGGTAGAGAAATCCGTAAATCAAGTAATAAAAAATTAAATGCTTTATTTGACTGGTGAATGTGGCCCCCTTCAACATTACTGTCAGTATTTTGTATATCTCCACAGTTTTACTTGACCACAGTGAAGAATTGATTCTTCATAGAAATGTTTGACAGTCGCTTTAACCATCTATCATCACAAAGTAGACTTTATTGTTACAATGTTAATCTGGATTTAGTGTCCAACATTTGCAGAATGAGGTCCCCAGATGGTGAATTTAGTGACGCTATCATGCACAATGGGCTAGCATCACCGAATTCATCCTCTGGGGACCTCATGTGATGAGTGAACATATCTCCACAAATTTCTTTAAAGGCCCACTTAATTTTCAAGTCACCGATTATTTTTTTTATAGTGCCTTGATATACAGTTTTAATTACAATCTGCCATAAAATATGATTAAAATACTATAATTCATCACTAGTTGAAACGTCTGTGTCTTAGAAGATGCCCTTATAGAAATAGAAAGCAGCTGAAATCATAGAATGATTTCCCCCATTATGGCTCCTAGAATGCAACAGAATTCAAGCTAAAAATATATTTTCAATTGAAGGGGAATAACTCTAAAGATATAGTGTTATTCCCCTTCCATTTAAAATAATGAAACTTTAGCACAGTATACAAGTTGGTGCTTCAACTAAAACAACATGTTCACAGTTTCTTACAATGGATAAGTTGATAATACAATGTTTTGGAGCTTCCTCTTTCAAATGGTGTATAATATGGCATATATTTTATATAAAATGATCTGGGGGTTCAAATGGTGTATAATATGGCATATATTTTATATAAAATGATCTGGAGGTTCCAGAATTAAGTGGGCCTTTAGCAGCTTTGTTGTTTTTAGTGCACTGACTTATTATTTATTCCTCCATATATGGAAACATATAATAACAAATATACTATTTACACAACAAGGTTGGAATGATTGATTGAGTGTTGAGGTTGAGCGAGTGTTTCATGATGGAAGTAGCTGCTTATTGGTCACATTTCACATAATGAAATACAACTGATTACAAAGAGGGTACTACGTCACTAGAATATGTGTTCTTTCTATCAGTTGATGCTTCACCGTATCCATAGTTACGATTAAGGTTTTGAGACACAAAGCATTGACATGTGAAACTTTGAATTCAATCAACAACAAAATCATGGCAAACAAAACAATATCACCTTACTGCGAGTAGCAACCTAGATTCTCAGAAACGGACTCGTAGTCTCCAATTCTGTGAAAGATATTTGGACCATCCGAAACATTGACGACTACCACCAGTTAATTCTCATCAGTAGTAATTCATTGTGTGAAAAGTGTCAATTGTCATTATGTAAATACTCATTGCAATTGTACACATCATGACCCTTACACGAACCAGCCTACAGGCTTCATCATTCTGACTCGTACTTCTGTAATCTGGTTCCTTCCCCTATGGTCAAAATTTTAATTAATTTTGTAACAAACTATAATAATGCATCAAAAATATTGTTACCGGTATACTCATTCACTCAGGTATTAAAGCTGAAGGGGTCGTTTTGGCTCGTTGGGTTCCCAACTTTACAAAAAAGTTTTTTTGGTACTCAGCTTGACCTTTGCTATGTTTTCAGCAGACATGATACCAAAATCTTGCATCCGATGACAAGGCACATGGGTATCATCTTTAAAACTTTAAGGGCCGTAACTCATGTAAAAATAATTGGACGGAACCCATATTCAAACTTGGCCTGTATCTTTACCTGGGAAATACACATACCAACTTTGGTTCAGATCAAATAATCCAAACTGGAGTTATCGGTCGGAAACCAAAAATGTTAACAGACGGTCAAATTCTAAGTCGAAAAAGGGCCGTAACTCATGTAAAAACAATTGGACGGAACTCATTTTCGAACTTGGCCTGTATCTTTAGCTGACAAATACACATACCAATTTTGGTTCAGATAAAATAATTTGTAACTGTTAGTCACATTTGCTTTCTATCGGCAACATAGCACGAAGAAAGGTGATAATTATCCATAGCATAAACCCACAAATGTCAAGCTGGATACCCAAAACACCAATTCATAATGCTGGGTACCCAATACACCAAAATGTATCGATAACCACCAATTCAGTATTAAAGGTCTTCTCAGATGGCACCAAAATGTATCGATAACGACCAATTCAGTATTAACCCTTTACCCAACAGAAGGGCCCTGTGCCAATGCATTCTCTTATATATGCGAGTCGACCATAGGTCGCCTCGCATATATAAGAGAATGCATTGGCTTAACACATTAAAAATTATAAAATTGTTAAAGAATGTAAGAATTTTTTTTAAAAAGTGTTAAAAAAAGATTTTTTTTAGGCCAATGCATTCTCTTATATATGCGAGGCGACCTATGGTCGACTCGCATATATAAGAGAATGCATTGGCACAGGGCATAACTGTAACTATCACAATGTGGTCAAGGAGCCGGTTCCAATGATATCCATATTTATATGGTTCTATTGAGACAGACCGAAGATATTTTAGGCTGTTGAAGCTTTATTTGGCCGGTTTGTTTGGTAAAGGGTTAAAGGTCTTCTCAGATGACACAGTGAGAGTTGTGCACACCATGTTACTTGGGTTTTCAGTGTAGAAAGCATCAAGCTTATGCTCAATGGAATTTATGCCATAAAATATCACCAAATTGAAATGTCTGTGTCTCAGATGATGCCCATAGAGAAATAGAAAACAGCTGAAATCATAGAAAGATTTCCTCCGTTATTGCTCCCAGAATGCAACAGAATTCAAAAATATATTTTCAATGGAAGAGGAATAACTCTATATCTTCAGATATAGAATTATTCCCCTTCCATTGAAAATAATGAACACAGAATAGGTATCTCAACAAAAACAACATGTTCTCAGTTTAGTACACCGAATAAGTTGATAATACAATGTTTTGGAGCTTCCTCTTTCATATGGTGTATAATATGGCATATATTTTATATAAAATTATCTGGCGGTTCGAAAATTTTAACCCTTTGAGTGCCAGGGGCCGATCTAATCGGCCCTAAACCTACACAATAAGTCTGTTAAAGAATATAATAAATTATATTAAAATTGTAAAAAAAACAAAAAAATTGTTAGGCCAATGCATTCTCTTATATATGCGAGGCGACCTATGGTCGACTCGCATATATAAGAGAATGCATTGGCACAGGGTATATGGGTTGATACAAAAATCGGCCTGGCACTCAAAGGGTTAAGGGCAATAAATCTCATTCATGTTGCTTGGCTTCCTTAACATTTATTGTTTATTCATTTAATTGGGAAAACAGAAAGAACTGAAAAAATATTCATCATGTCTCTCAATAAGGATTGCTATAAATAGCATCATAAACTGATCTCATTATAAAAGATTTATTCAGTTCTATTCATTACCATTGTACAGTAATACCCTAAATAATCGACTCCTTAACCACAGCAGAATTATGGGTAATTTATCAGGATTTAGTTGGAAATATGGCTTGTTGCCATTCATCGGAAAGCTGACCGAGAGCTTTCCGATGAATGTCAACAAGCCATATTTCCAACTAAATCCTGAAAAATTACCCATAATTCTCCTGTGGTTAAGGAGTCGATTATTTAGGGCATTACTGTATGACTTCGCCCAAGCCTGGATATACTGTGTCTGATATTTGCAGAATGAGGTCCCCAGAGGGTGAAATTAGTGTCACTATCCTGCACAGCAGGCAAGCATCAGTAAATTCCCCCTTGGTGAACCTCATACTTCCTATGCCTCAACTGCTATGGGAGACCTAGGATCAAATAGAAGTTACCTAGTTGAAATTAGTGATGTTCACCCATTAGTCACCTCGATTATGCAATTTATATCCAGAAAATTAGGGTATATTTATAAACTGAACAGAAGGGAAAATTTTACTTAAACAATGTATATTTGAGACTATAGATACTTCCCAGAAGATGAGGCCTAACCATGAGGTCCCCCCCCCCCCCCCCCCCCCCGAGGGTGAATTTAATTATGCTACACCACACATTTGGCTAGCATCACCAAATTCACCCTCTGGGGTCCTCATTCTATAAATGCAGACACACTATATCCACGCTTGCTCTTGATTCACATCAGTGTTATTTGTTTTATCAGTCATTTTTAGAAGTGCTATCTTAGGCTTCCATTGAAAAAATAACCCTGTTAAATCTTCTGACTTCATCGCTTGGAATATTTGCCTTATCGTGCTGTAAAGTGGCTTGGGGGAGCATAAACCCCAATCATGAATGTCACATTAAGATTATGTCAATTCATCACAAATTAATAGTATTTCATCTGTTAGATTCACAGAGGTCAAAGAGAAAACTTTTTAATTTTATAGGAGAGTATAAAATGTATTATTTAACATTATAATCTTTGATTTATCAAATGACCATTTACAGTAATGCCCTAAATAATCAACTCCTTAACCACAGCAGAATTATGGGTAATTTTTCAGGATTTAGTCGGAAATATGGCTTGTTGCCATTCATCAGAAAGCTTTCGCCGAGAGCTTTCCAGTGAATGGCAACAAGCCATATTTACGACTAAATCCTGAAAAATATTACCCATAATTCTGCTGTGCTTAAGGAGTTGATTATTTAGGGCATTACTGTATGCGACTAAATGTGTTCTGTGTCATATTATCTATCCTGTTTTAGAGAGCAGTGTTCCTAGATATAGAATAGATTTTTCTTGTAATTTGTTACAAAATATAGATTATATGTCGCATTCCAAATGGTGAAATATCTTGGCATACGATTGCACAATAAATTTCTTGCTAAATCTCAGTTACGATCTCTTTGAATCTCACCAATGTTTTGTTTTAAACCATATTTAAACCATATTTTGCTGTAAATACTTTTAAATATGATATGTGCCTTAAGATCTATCTCTTTTTGTTTGATTAGAAAACAAAAAATTCCTTAACTGAACATGTAGCCTAAAACGGGTCAGATGTAGCTTTAATTATGTCAGCAGTAGGGACCTGCGATTCAGCACATTTCCGGATTCGAAATCCGATATCGAATCGGAGGCAGATGTCATTTAAAGAATGACTGGAAGATCCATTGGGGTCATTGAGTTTTGACCTGCAGAGTAATTAAACAAATTGTGTGAAAGGATTCACACAAACTTTGTTTAACTACTCTGCCGGTTAGAACCAATTGACCCTAATGGATCTTCCATTCATTCATTATAATCATACACCAGTATATTCACTGGCATCACTGCAAATTTAACTGGATATTTCCTGAAATATCTTTTTCTGATTTTTGCAACATTAAAAGAGTTATTTAATATCGCAACACAAATGAGCCCAAAATAAAATTAGGATTTCAATGGCCTCCTTTTCAAATATCTACTTCCTGTATTCTTTTTACCAGCATCAAAACAGCTGATTGGAAAACCCAACAACTCTGCATGAAATTTAACAACACGCAGTGAGCTGTTTGGCTTGAAGGGACGTACATGGTTCATTAATTTTTATGAAGTGTTCACTTCAGTTATTGGTTTATGAACCTCGGAACATTCATGTAAACCTTATGGCAATTTGTACTGATTCTTATGGTGCAAATGAAGTGGGTGATTGTGTGATTATATTGAATTGAATCAGCCGCCAGTGCATAACATATAGATCATTAAATGTCAACAAATATACCGCAAAATTCACAACAATGTCTCAAATGATGGGGACAAGTTGGATATATGGTAGCGAGGTATGGTGTCGACTCTGACTATATCAAAATCTAATCAAATCTTCAATATTCGCAGGCCCTAGTCACCAGAAATACAAATATTATAATGGAATATTCTAATTTCCTGATGTAAGTGAGTGATATTTGTAACCAATCATTTTATTTTTACAGATCTTCACAATTTTGAGAGACCTACACAGCGTTTTATGTCTGAGATGAGTTAGGTGTATGAGTATCACAACACAAATGTAATCATATGTCCTTCAGATACATAGACATTACCACCCATAGGGCGCCTCACACAAACGTGAACAAATAACAATCAGTAATCATGTATGAGGCTCCCTGCAGGATAACATAATCATGTCCTTTAGTTACCCCATAGTTATTACCACCCATAGGGAGCCTCACGCAGATGACAGTCAGCGATACATGCTACTACATGAATGAGGCTCCTTGCAGGATAATGTAATATGTCCTTTGGGTACCACTTATGGGAACCATCACACAGACAGAACACAAGAGTGTCATCTGTTCTCATTATGGTCTTTCCAGGCGGCGGGTGAAGTGAATAAAGCATCCAATCGCACTTGTCCGATTTACGCAGCAATGGTGAAGTCTGTGTCCAAAACTGTCTTTAGCGAATTATGCTGATTTCCAGGAAATTACGTTGCACTTTATCACTTTATAATAAATGGGAATAAAATAAAGTAACACCATTTAAGACTCATTTGAGTTTTTAAAAAACACGAGCTTTCGGCTATCTAGTAGCCTTTATCAAGTATGAAGTGCACTTTATCTATAATGTAAAATCTCATAATTGAATTATTCCTTCATTAGAATTACCTCCCTTGGTCATATTTGAACAGTTGATACATCTACTTACTTGAATGACTCTTCTTACATCTTTGTCATTTTATGTCAATGCAAAGGATGAAATCACAGTTAATCATTCCACCATTGCTTGCATGTTGCCGCTAACTTAGAATATTTATCTATTTTAGTGGCTGAATTTCTGGCAAATTGTGCAATTCATAGGATTAGTTCATGGTCTGCAAGCTCTCAGTGAGTTCTAATTTGGTAGATTCATAATTTGGTAGATTCGCATGGAATTCTTGTGCCGCATGCTGTGTGGAAGGATTTTTAGGTGGGTGAATTCATTAGCAATGAGTGCGTTATGTCTGAGATTTGTATCAGAGATTGCCGTAATATAATGTTGTATCATAAAGCAGATGTTATAAATTTTGAAATTATAACAGACATGTTACCTTGGTTACGAGATTTTGTACAGTATTCGTGATATTATGTAAAAAGTGCTGTATATTTTTTTAGATTAATTTTTTAATGCTTGAAGAACAAAAATATTAATGAAAAATTAATGAGTTAAGTTAAGACTTAAATTAAGATGGAAATCTTATTCATCCTGGAAGCGGAGTAATATATTTCTCAGGCTGAATTTCTTCCATCTAAAGGCCCACTTAATTTTCGAGTCACTGATTATTTTTTTTATAGTGCCTTGATATATAAAGGATATCCACACTTTTTCAGTGGATATGGGTTATATCTCATGAGTGATGACAAAACATTGAATTTCCACGAGTGGCTTTAGCCACGAGTGGAAATTCAAATGTTTTGTCATCACTAATGAGATTTAACCCATATCCACTGAAAAAGTGTGGATATTCTGTTTATTATATACTTTAGTTACTTGCCTATGGCCCCCAATGAATGTCAATACATCAGAAATTTCACCAGTGGGATATCACTTATATCTCACTAGTGGGATATCACTTATATCTCACTGCTAAAACCTTATAATTCATGGGCAAGTATATAATAAATGGTTTTATTAACAATCTATGCCATAATATATGATTAAAATACTATAATTCATCACCATTTGAAATGTTTGTGTCTCAAAAGATGCCCATAGAGAAATATAAAACAGCTGAAATCATAGAAAGATTACCCCCGTTTTGACTCCCAGCATGCAACAGAATTCAAACTCAAAATGTATTTTCAATGGAAGGGGAATAACTCTATCTTTAAGATTTAGAGTTATTTCCCCCTCCATTGAAATTAATACAAGTTTAACTACAATCCAGATGAAATAAAAACACATCAGTAACTCAACAAAAAACATCATGTTCAGAGTTTATTTCACCGGATAAGTTCATAATACAATGTTTGGAGCTTCCTCTTTCAAATGGTGTATAATAATGGCATATATTTTATATAATGTGTTCTGGGGGTTCGATGGTATATAATATGGCATATATTTTATATAATGTGATCTGGTGGTTCGATGGTATATAATATGGCATATATTTTATATATGTGATCTGGGGGTTCGATGGTATATAATATGGCATATATTTTATATAATGTGGTCTGGGGGTTCGATGGTGTATAACATGGCATATATTTGATATAATGTGGTCTGGGGGTTCGATGGTGTATAATATGGCATAAATTTTATATAATGTGATCTG
The DNA here is from genome assembly GCA_032622095.1 of Siphonodentalium dalli. Taxonomy (NCBI): domain Eukaryota; kingdom Metazoa; phylum Mollusca; class Scaphopoda; order Gadilida; family Siphonodentaliidae; genus Siphonodentalium; species Siphonodentalium dalli. The sequence goes on from CP136065.1 coordinate 246,265,464, forward strand.
GGGGTTCGATGGTGTATAATATGGCATATATTTTATATAATGTGATCTGGGGGTTCGATGGTGTATAATATGGCATATATTTTATATAATGTGTTCTGGGGGTTCGATGGTATATAATATGGCATATATTTTATATAATGTGATCTGGGGGTTCGATGGTATATAATATGGCATATATTTTATATAATGTGATCTGGGGGTTCGATGGTGTATAATATGGCATATATTTTATATAATGTGTTCTGGGGGTTCGATGGTATATAATATGGCATATATTTTATATAATGTGATCCGGGGGTTCGATGGTGTATAATATGGCATATATTTTATATAATGTGGTCTGGGGGTTCGATGGTATATAATATGGCATATATTTTATATAATGTGATCCGGGGGTTTGAAAATTAAGTGGGCCTTTAACAATCTTCCTAATTGTCCTTTGTGTCCATTGTTTTTTTCAAATCTATGCCTTAATCATTTGTTCTGATTGTTTGATTTTCAAACAAAGTGTAAAATATGTCTTTTTGAGACCAAAATTCAAATATTTTCTTACTTTAAGTGAAAATGCTGGATCAAAATGTCCGTCAATTGCAAGGAGGGTGTGTATTAAAACAGTTTCCCAGAATTAGGAACATTGTTTTTCAAGGGGAGGTGGTGCAAGAGGGTATTCCAAGTCGGAGATCCTCTGGCCACATCCCTGACTGGTCTGAATCTATATTTGCTGATTTGAGATAAATGGCATGGAACAAATGACAATTTACTATGTTTTAACTTGAGGTTTATATTAAGTCTCTCAATGAGATATACATGTATAAAGCTTATGTATGTTACATGTAGGTGACAGAGTCAGAAAGGAAGTATGACTGGTGCGCTCTGATAGAGACTGGGCATATTCAGTGGAATAATACACATGCTCTGTACACTTCACTGTTTATGTTTACCTCCACATATTAACTGTTTTACAGAGTTAACCTATCTCACGTTTTATAGTTTACAGTGTTAACCTATATCATGTTTTATAATTTTAGTGTACATTAGTCTTAAATTTGTTTTAAATCCTTTTATTTAGTTTTAAGATACAGTAATGCCCTACATAATCGACTCCTTAACCACAGCAGAATTATGGGTAACTTTTCAGGATTTAGTCAGAAATATGGCTTGTTGCAACAAGCCATATTTCCGACTAAATCCTGAAAAATTGCCCATAATTCTTCTGTGGTTATGGAGTCGATTATTTAGGGCATTACTGTATATGTCTTAAGATGATACACAATATTAGATATAGAAAGTATTAACTCAAAAATGCACATGTCTTTCCAGTGTTTCCATTTTTTGCAGGTATTAGGTGTCGGCCACAACAATTTTATAGCCTGGTTTACGAACATTTAGGTTGAAAATAGTAGATACAGGAGGGTGAAAAAATATATAAATAAAATTATGCATCAACACCACAACAATTGACAAATATCAGAATTGTCCATGAATTTCACAAGATTTTTGAATACGATAAGTTATACAAATAAATTGAGGTAATTCTTTCTATAAAACTGTACAAATAATGGAAAAGAAAGTGAAAGTGAAAAAAAAATCTTCCATCAAATATTTTCTCCAGCACTGAGCTTCATATTTTAATCAGAATGGACACAAACCAATTATATAGATTTTTTTTTTTTTTAATATTGAGGAAAAAGTTGTGGGAGGCGTTCGTAAACCAGGCTATTACATTGCTGTTGCCTTATGAATAATATTAGGTAACTAAGCTTTCATGGGAAATTGGTATTTGATAGTATAATTTTGATTAATATCAAATTATTTTGCTTAAAAACTAAATCTATAATGTAAAAATCTCGACTTGGATTAGTTTCTCTTAGTTTTTAATTTGTGCACATCATTGGTACGGTAATTCTACAAAATGAGCAAATAATATTGCACACTTCAGTGTTATGTTTCATATTCTCATGCTGGGTTATAATTTTATGATAAGTCACTACTTTTCCTGTTTTTATTTCAAGTTTGAATATCTGATATTGGTCAAAATAACAAAATTGGCATTATGTATGTCAGTGCATTGGTCATTGAAAATATGAATTGTACGCAAAATATAGATAAATGCACAGGCCCCTGGGGAAATTTATTAAAATACCAATATAGACTATACCAGTGTGTAGTCTAAATTGGTATTTTAGTAATTTTCCCCAGGGGCCTGTGGATAAATGAGCTTAAATATCAATTTATCATATAACCAGTCGTCTCCTGGTCTGGAGACTTGACCAAATTGCTATTTTGAATAAGCCTTCCAATAATAATTTAGATCCAATTCAAACATTCAAACAATTCAAAGGAACATAATGCACTCACACTCTGTATATTTGAAAAATAAAAAAGAATTGTAAATCAATCACCACTGAGAAGAAAACTTTAACTATGCTGTTGTCAAATTAAAAAAAATTCCTATTAGAAATGGCAATTATATCAACAGAATTAGAGCATATGAATGTTTTGACCCTTTCAGTGCCAAGTCCGATTTTTGTATCAACCCATATTTCCTTGATCATTTTTCAAATTTATTGATTATTTTGAAATTTGAAAAATGATCAAGGAAATATGGGTTGATACAAAAATCGGACTTGGCACTGAAAGGGTTAAATTCTTATCTTCAATTGACTAGATACACCCCTCCACCCCACCCCCCCCCCTGATGCTATGACCATGCAGAATCAGAATTAAATGGTATACATGACACTATGACACCGATAACATACACGTTTAATATTTTATAATTTTTTTGTAGAGAAATATTTTAATAATGTTTTTTTAATTTGTGGTGTATTTTATGTATTATCTTGCATGTCATTAAATGAGTCGTTTACTCCGCCAATCACTCGTTCTCTCACCCCGATGGGCCTCTGTTTACATACAGGGATGTGGCTAGATGGTCATTAAATGAGTTGTTTACTCCGCCATTCACTCGTTCTCTCACCCCGATGGGCCTCTGCTTACATACAGGGATGTGGCTAAAGGGTCATTAAATTAGTTGTTTACTCCGCCAATCACTCGTTCTCTCACCCTCGATGGGCCTCTGTTTTCTTCTGCTAAATTGTTGTTGAGACATACAGGGATGTGGCTAGAGGGTCTTTGTTAACCCTATCATGATGGGAGCTGCGCTGGCACAACAATAAAGACCCTGTGCCAATGCAGTTGACCTTAGGTCGCCTCGCATATATGAGAGAATGCATTGGCCTAACAATTTTTTATAAATTTTTCTTACATCCTTTTAACAATTTTTATTATTTTTTCTTACATTCCTTATCAATTTTTATAATTATTTTCTTACGTTCTTTTACAATTTTTATCATTTTTTATCATTATTTCTTACATTCTTTTCACAATTTTTTATCATTTTTTTTTTCATTTTTTCTTACATTTTCTTACAAAAAATAATATAAATTTGTTAGGCCAATGCATTCTCTTATATATGCAAAAATTCAGGAAGCTCCAGACATGAACGGGTTAAGTTAATCAACTCTAACTTTGAATTTCCCAACTACAAATTAAGGACCAAAATTCCCAACTTGAAGAGATATATTCAAATTTTATTGGTATATAATCCAATAACTAGTTTATAACCAGTTGATTAACATAAATTTGGACATAACACAACATAAATGAAAAAATATTTGTAGCATTGTGATAAATAGATTACTCTTGCTATTTCCACTTTTATATGTTCAAATTTTGTATCCAATTTATAATTGCCTTTGTATATATCTTTTATGAGCAATTAGTGAGGTGTATACTTGATTTTTTCTTATATTAATAATTATAAAGTAATTTGCAGTCGTTTTAAATACTTGAAAGTGTATAAACATTTAATTTGAATAGTCTCCATGATGGAGCACCAATATAATTGTTGGAAAATGGTCGAAATCATTTTTACCATTATTTATATTGGCCCAAGGTTTAGAATGTTTGTTGTATGATTTAGGATCAATGAATGAACAAACAATAAATATAATTAGATATAGAGAGAGAGATAGAGATATGTGATCTTCATGTATTGAGGCTGTGTTCTCTTATCACTAAATACAAGATGGACTTCTATGTGCCTTTTATTATTTTCACGCCCTCAAATCAAGGACTGTATGTATGCCCTTTTATTATTTTCAAGCCCCCAGCCCTCCAATCAAGGAACTGATTATATACTTAAACTTTAATAGCTATGGAAGAACCTCATGCTCTGATATCTATACTAATAATGCCTTAAATAATCGACTCCTTAACCACAGCAGAATTGTGGGTAATTTTTCAGGATTTAGTCGGAAAATTGGTACAGATGGGTCACCTGACCAGGAGTAAAATGACACGGGTACTATCACAGGATAGGTGCTGTTGATCTCAAATGACTTAAGAGGCACTAATAATTAGCAATAAAGAGCGTTTCTTATCAACTTAAAAGATAGATGTAACTTTATCCAGAGAGTCATGCAATAGGTGCTGTTTACCCCAGATGATTAATAATTATTTTAAATGACTTGGAATTGCCACTAATAAATTACGCATTCTTCACCCCAGCTAGTAAAATATAATTCCATAGTGTTTCATTTACAGTATAACATATTGGCATATTTACAGTGTGTCTACAGCATAACATTTTGGCATATTTACAGTGTATTTAAACTAAATATTGTTTGAAACTAGCTCAACCTATATCTGTTATAACATTTAAAGTGATGTGAAACACTCAGGTAGGGTGATAAAATAGAAACGGAGCATAATTTTGTTCAAAAGTAGTATTTTTTACAAATTGACAACACACACCGTCATTCTTATATATCAATTAAATTCAGTGACTCTCGATGGTGTGATCATTTTCATTAGTTTATCGCTGATAGATGCGTCCCGAATCCAGTAGTAAATATTTACAATTGAGCGTAGTTCAAACGATGTTTTCTATGGAATGGTGTGGTCAATTTGCTTCAGATTTTCGGTGATGTTAGTAGCGTGTTACATTCCTTCAGTTGGCATAGCACCTGAATACTGACTTGTCAGTTTCATGCACCTGAACAAGTACATAATATGTCTTTAATATAGATATTTAAGAAATATATATTTTCAAATGATATATAGGGGGTGACCTATATGCACAACATAAAGCAGGCTTCATGGCTTACACTTAACATTTATACATTATCCATATCTTTAACCCTTTCATGAGGTTCATGGCAGGAGCTTCGTTGGTCCAGCATTAATTACCCTGTGATTCTCTTATATAAGTCATCTCCCATGGGGAGCCTTGCATATATAAGAGAATGCACTGGCTTACAAGGTCAATGTAAATATTGTTAGACCAATGTATTCTCTTAAATATAGGAGGCTCCTGTGGGAGACTCACATATATAAGAGAATGCATTGGCACAGGGTTTTTGCAAAATTTCAGGAAGCTCCGGTCATGGAATGGTTAATAATGCCAGATGTGATTTGACACAATAAAACTACTCATTGTACATTGTGTATGCCAAAAAAATTATTAGATCAAACTTATCAGTGTGCCTGAGTTTTGGATCCAATTCATTCATGAGTTAACCCTTTACCCAACAGAAGGGCCCTGTGCCAATGCATTCTCTTATATATGCGAGTCGACCATAGGTCGCCTCGCATATATAAGAGAATGCATTGGCTTAACACATTAAAAATTATAAAATTGTTAAAGAAAGTAAGAAAAAATGGTAAAAAGTGTTAAAAAAAGATTTTTTTTAGGCCAATGCATTCTCTTATATATGCGAGGCGACCTATGGTCGACTCGCATATATAAGAGAATGCATTGGCACAGGGCATAACTGTAACCATCACAATGTGGTCAATGAGCCGGTTCCAATGATATCCATATTTGTATGGTTCTATTGAGACAGACCGAAGATATTTTAGGCTGTTGAAGCTTTATTTGGCCGGTTTGTTGGGTAAAGGGTTAATGAATAAATGTATTTTTATTTTTTTAAATCAGTGTGAGCAAGCCTGAATATAGTGTGTCTGACATTTGCAGAATGAGGTCCCCAGAAGGTGAATTTAGTGAACTACATTCTCACACCATATCATCATCATTTAACCCTTTACCCAACAAACCGGCCAAATAAAGCTTCAACAGCCTAAAATATCTTCGGTCTGTCTCAATAGAACCATACAAATATGGATATCATTGGAACCGGCTCCTTGACCACATTGTGATAGTTATAGTTATGCCCTGTGCCAATGCATTCTCTTATATATGCGAGTCGACCATAGGTCGCCTCGCATATATCAGAGAATGCATTGGCACAGGGCATAACTATAACTATAATTAACAATTTTATAATTTTTAATGTGTTAAGCCGATGCATTCTCTTATATATGCGAGGCGACCTATGGTCGACTCGCATATATAAGAGAATGCATTGGCACAGGGCCTTTCTGTTGGGTAAAGGGTTAATGTTGGAACGAGTCACATATGACACATGATATACCATATATGGAATCAATAGAACATGCCATGAATACCTACTCTGGCTACGCCCGAAGAGATCATATTCCACCTGTTCAAAACATGGGAACTTTGTTATGTTGTATATGATGGGGAATTTTATAACATTGAACAAACAACGCTGGGAATGTATTTCTTTGTTAATACTTGTTCCTTAATAAATCTATTTCACAGTAATTAAGGGGTGCATGATTGTTGTGAGTCCATATCGCAATAAACATTGAATTATTTCCTGGGATAAATTCCATGATATATATGTGTACACACACAGTCCCTCTCAAACATAAACAAGTTCCCAGGTTTGAAGTGGTCATGGAGTATGTCGAGTATGTTTTCTACTAGATCATGCCGTGAATCTCGATTCTGGCTAAAGCTTGTAGAGATCATATTTTACCAGTACAAAACCTTGGAACTTTCTTTTTGACGTTTTGACAAGGAACCTTATAAAATCGAAAAAAGAACACGGGAATATATATCTTATTATCTGTTTCTTGATAATGTACTTCACTGTGGGTGAAGGTCCCAACTCGAAATCTCACGATTGAATTTGTGGGCGATTTTGTTCCGCGTCGCATAAAATTGTGAAATTTTTCCTGGGTAATTATTAATTTTATGTTTATTGGGTATCAGCTCCCGAAAGTCAGAGAAAAGCATGCGATTTTGAGTTGGACATTCACCTACAGTGATGTATATTATTAAGGAAAAGATAGCAACTAAGAAATATATTCCCCACGTTATGTTTTCGACTTTATAGATCCTTTATAAGGTTCCCTGTCAAAACCTCAAAAAGTTTCCAGGTTTTGAAGTGGTGGGGTTTAACTCGAAGTACAAATTGTATGTTTTTGTTGCTTATAAGGAGTGGTGGCGGATAACGAAATCCCGATCGGAAACATCAAATTTGATTTTTGAGACAATGCAATTTTTTTTAGATTGGGTGGGATTCGAACCCCGGCCCGATGGCGAGCGCGCCTTGCGACTCAAAGTCCGACGTCAATACCACACGGCCACCGAAGCAACCCCAAATGAAAGTGTCAATGACACTGTAGCTCAACTTGGAAAGGGAATAATTTAATGTATTACAGTCAATGGAGCGATTAGGAATGTGGAAAGTTGAATGTCTAATACTAGTTAAAAGACATGAAGAGAAAAGTAAAATCCAAGATGGCTGCTGGCGGCCATGTTTTCGGCCGAATGACCCCAAAATGAGTCGTTCCCATCTACATGTCATCGTTAACATCCATGACAAATTTTATGACGATCAGACTAAAGGTACGACCTGTAGCCCATGCTAAAGAATTTAGTCATACAAAGAGTAAAATCCAAGTTGGCTGCTGGCGGCCATGTTTTTTGGCCGAATGACCCCAAAATGACTCGTTCCCATCTACATGTCATTATTAACATTCATGATAAATTTTATGATGATCAGACTAAAGGTACAACCTGTAGCTCGTGCTAAAGGATTTAGTCATACAAAGAGTAAAATCCAAGATGGCTGCTGGCCGCCATGTTTTTTGGCCAAATGACCCCAAAATGACTCGTTCCCATCTACATGTCAATAATATCATCCCTGACAAATTTCATGATGATCAGACTAACAGTACGACCTGTGGCCCGTGCTAATGGATTGCATTTTGAAATCCAAGATGGCCACTGGCGGCCATTGTTTTTTGTCCGAATGACCCCAAAATGACTCGTTCCCATCTACATTCCAATTTCAACAGCCATGACAAATTTTATGATGATCGGACTAAAGGTACGATCTGTAGCCCGTGCTAAAGGATTTAGTCATATAAAGAGTAAAATCCAAGATGGCTGCTGGCCGCCATGTTTTTTGGCCGAATGACCCCAAAATTACTCGTTCCCATCTACATGTCAATATTAACATCCATGACAAATTTCATGATGATCAGACGAACAGTACGACCTGTGGCCCGTGCTAATGGATTGAATTTTGAAATCCAAGATGGCCGCTGGCGGCCATGTTTTTTGTCCGAATGACCCCAAAATGACTCGTTCCCATCTAAATTCCAATTTCAACAGCCATGACAAATTTTATGATGATCGGACTAAAGGTACGACCTGTAGCCCGTGCTAAAGGATTTAGTCATACAAAGAGTGAAATCAAAGATGCCTGCTGGCGGCTATTGTTTTTTAGCCGAATGACCCCAAAATGATTCGTTCCCATCTACATGTCATTATTAACATTCTTGACAAATTTTATGATGATCAGACTAAAAGTACGACCTGTAGCCCGTGCTAAAGAATTTAGTCATACAAAGAGTAAAATCCAAGATGGCTGCTGGCGGCCATGTTTTTGGGCCAAATGACCCCAAAATTACTCAATTACGTGTCAATATTAACATCCATGACAAATTTCATGACGATCAGAAAAACAGTACGCCCTGTAGCCCGTGCTAATGGACTGCTTTTTGAAATGCAAGATGGCCACTGGCGGCCATGTTTTTTTACCGAATGACCCCAAAATGAATCATTCTAGTCTAAATGTTGATGTCAACAGCTATGACAAATTTCATAATGATCCGATCAAAGGTACGACCTGTAGACTGCATTGTTGACGCCTTACGCACACACGGACGACAAAGCCATGGCAATAGTTCAAACTTTACAAAGTAAAGTTGAGCTAAAAATAGTCGGTATCAGTATGAATCTGAGTGTATGTTTACAACAGCTTGCTGCTGGTGAACTATGATCAGATGTAAATATTTACTTCTTGATACAGGTTGCAACTGCTGGCGATAAATTAACGAAAACAATTTTGTCATCACGAGTCGTTGCCTTTTGGCCAATATAAAACTGACGATGTGCGACATTGTGCGTGTTGTCAATAGGGATATAATAATTGTTAAAATAGCTACTTTGAGTTCAATTATCTTACATTTCTATTTTATCACCCCACCGAAGTGTTTCACTTACTTTAAACTAATATGAAAGTGTCAATGACACTGTAGCTCAACTTAGGTAGGGGAATAATTTAATGGTTGACAGTAAATGGAGGAATAGGAAAGGTGCTAATTGAAATGTCTAACATGCGCCAAAGGATTTAGTGATGCAAAGAGTAAAATACAAGATGGCTGCTGGTGGCCATTTTTGTTGGCCAATTGACCCCAAAAGAACTCGTTCCCATCTACGTATAATTGTTAACATCCATGACAAATTTTATGAAGATCTGACCAAAGCTACGACATACAAATTTCATGATGATCAGACGAACAGTACGACCTGTAGACCGCGCCAATGGATTGAATTTTAAAATCCAAGATGGCCGCTGGCAGCCATGTTTTTTGGCCGAATGACCCCACAATGATTCGTTCCCATCTACATGTCAATGTCAACATTCATGACAAATTTAATAAATATCAGACCAAAGGTATGACCTGTAGCCCACGCCAAAGGATTTAGTCATGCAAAAAGTAAAATGCTGGTGGCAATGTTTTTTGACCGAATGACCCCAAAACGACTCGTTCCCATCTACATGTCATTGTTATAATTAATGACAAATTTCATGACCATTTGACCAAAGCTACGACCTGTAGCCCGCACCAAAGGATTTAGTCATGCAAAGAGTAAAATCCAAGATGGCTGCTGGCGGCCATGTTTTTTGACCAAATGACCCCATAACGACTCGATCCCATCTACATGTCATTGTTATCATTCATGACAAATTTCATGATGATCAGACGAACAGTACGACCTGTAGCCCGCGCCAATGGATTGAATTTTTAAATCCAAGATGGCCGAATGACCCGACAATGATTCGTTCCCATCTACATGTCAATGTCAACATTCATGACAAATTTCATAAAGATTAGACCAAAGGCAACCTATAGCCCGCGCCAATGGATTGAATCTTGAAATTCGTTCCCATCTACATGTCAATGTCAACGTTCATGACAAATTTCATAAACTTCCGACCAACACAACGACCTGTAGCCCGCGCCAAAGGATTTAGTCATGCAAAGAGTAAAATCCAAGATGGCTGCTGGCAGCCATGTTTTTTGGCCGAACGACCCCAAAATCACTCGATCCCATCTACATGTCATTATTAACATCAATGACAAATTTCATGATGATCAGACGAACAGTACGACCTGTAGCCCGCGCCAATGGATTGAATCTTGAAATTCAAGATGGCTGCCAGCGGCCATGTTTTTTGGCCGAATGACCCCAAAATGACTCGTTCCCATCTACATGTCAATGTCAACATTCATGACAAATTTCATAAAGATCAGACCAAAGGTACGACCTGTAGCCCGCGCCAAAGGATTTAGTCATGCAAAGAGTAAAATACAAGATGGCTGCTGGCGGCCATGTTTTTTGGCCGAGCGACACCAAAATCACTCGTTCCCATCTACATGTCATTATTAACATCAATGACAAATTTTATGATGATCAGGCGAACAGTACGATCTGTAGCCCGCGCCAATGGATTGAATCTTGAAATCCAAGATGGCTGCCAGCGGCAATGTTTTTAGGCCGAATGACCCCAAAATGACTCGTTCCCATCTACATGTCAATGTCAACATTCATGACAAATTTCATAAAGATCAGACCAAAGGTACGACCTGTAGCCCGGGCCAAAGGATTTAGTCATGCAAAGAGTAAAATCCAAGATGGCTGCTGGCGGCCATGTTTTTCGGCCGAACAACTCCAAAATCACTCGTTCCCATCTACATGTCATTGTTAACATCCATGACAAATTTCATGATGTTCCGATCAAAGCTACGACCTGTAGCCCGCGCCAAAGGATTTAGTCATGCAAAGAGTAAAATCCAAGATGGCTGCTGGCGGCCATGTTTATTGGCCGAACGACCCCAAAATGACTCGTTCCCATCTACATGTCAATATTAACATCCATGACAAATTTCATGATGATCAGACGAACAGTACGACCTGTAGCCCGCGCCAATGGATTGAATTTTGAAATCTAAGATGGCCGCCAGCGGCCATGTTTTTTGGCCGAATGACCCCACAATGATTCGTTTCCATCTACATATCAATGTCAACATTCATGACAAATTTCATAAAGATTAGACCAAAGGTACAACATGTAGCCCGCGCCAAAGGATTTAGTCATGCAAAGAGTAAAATCCAAGATGGCTGCTGGCGGCCATGTTTTTTGGCCGAACGACCCCAAAATCACTCGTTGCCATCTACATGTCATTATTAACATCAATGACAAATTTCATGATGATCAGGCGAACAGTACGATCTGTAGCCCGCGCCAATGGATTGAATCTTGAAATCCAAGATGGCTGCCAGCGGCCATGTTTTTAGGCCGAATGACCCCAAAATGACTCGTTCCCATCTACATGTCAATGTCAACATTCATGACAAATTTCATAAAGATCAGACCAAAGGTACGACCTGTAGCCCGGGCCAAAGGATTTAGTCATGCAAAGAGTAAAATCCAAGATGGCTGCTGGCGGCCATGTTTTTCGGCCGAACGACCCCAAAATCACTCGTTCCCATCTACATGTCATTGTTAACATCCATGACAAATTTCATGATGTTCCGATCGAAGCTACGACCTGTAGCCCGCGCCAAAGGATTTAGTCATGCAAAGAGTAAAATCCAAGATGGCTGCTGGTGGCCATGTTTATTGGCCGAACAACCCCAAAATGACTCGTTCCCATCTACATGTCAATATTAACATCCATGACAAATTTCATGATGATCAGACGAACAGTACGACCTGTAGCCCGCGCCAATGGATTGAATCTTGAAATCCAAGATGGCCGCTGGCGGCCATGTTTTTTGTTCGAATGACCCCAAAATGACTCGTTCCCATCTACATGTCAATGTCAACATTCATGACAAATTTCATAAAGATCAGACCAAAGGTACGACCTGTAGCCCGGGCCAAAGGATTTAGTCATGCAAAGAGTAAAATCCAAGATGGCTGCTGGCGGCCATGTTTTTCGGCCGAACGACCCCAAAATCACTCGTTCCCATCTACATGTCATTGTTAACATCCATGACAAATTTCATGATGTTCCGATCGAAGCTACGACCTGTAGCCCGCGCCAAAGGATTTAGTCATGCAAAGAGTAAAATCCAAGATGGCTGCTGGTGGCCATGTTTATTGGCCGAACAACCCCAAAATGACTCGTTCCCATCTACATGTCAATATTAACATCCATGACAAATTTCATGATGATCAGACGAACAGTACGACCTGTAGCCCGCGCCAATGGATTGAATCTTGAAATCCAAGATGGCCGCTGGCGGCCATGTTTTTTGTTCGAATGACCCCAAAATGACTCGTTCCCATCTACATGTCAATGTCAACATTCATGACAAATTTCATAAAGATCAGACCAAAGGTACGACCTGTAGCCCGGGCCAAAGGATTTAGTCATGCAAAGAGTAAAATCCAAGATGGCTGCTGGCGGCCATGTTTTTCGGCCGAACGACCCCAAAATCACTCGTTCCCATCTACATGTCATTGTTAACATCCATGACCAATTTCATGATGTTCCGATCGAAGCTACGACCTGTAGCCCGCGCCAAAGGATTTAGTCATGCAAAGAGTAAAATCCAAGATGGCTGCTGGTGGCCATGTTTATTGGCCGAACAACCCCAAAATGACTCGTTCCCATCTACATGCCAATATTAACATCCATGACAAATTTCATGATGATCAGACGAACAGTACGACCTGTAGCCCGCGCCAATGGATTGAATTTTGAAATCCAAGATGGCTGCCAGCGGCCATGTTTTTTGGCCGAATGACCCAAAAATGACTCGTTCCCATCTACATGTCAATGTCAACATTCATGACAAATTTCATGAAGATCAGACCAAAGGTACAACCTGTAGCCCGCGCCAAAGGAAATTGTTGACGGACACACGGACACACGCACACACGAACACACGGACACACGGACGACGGACGCCAAACCATGGCAATAGCTCAAACTTACAAGTAAGTTGAGCTAAAAAGGAAGCTCGAATGGCCGCTGTATTCCGACGTCGCACTTCGGACACTATATTCACATTTTAAGGTCTATATATATATATATATATATATATATATATATATATATATATATATATATATTTATTATATACTTGCCCATGAATTATAAGGTTTTAGCAGTGAGATATAAGTGATATCCCACTAGTGAGATATAAGTGATATCCCACTGGTGAAATTTCTGATGTATTGACATGGGGGTCATAGGCAAGTAACTAAAGTATATAATAAACAGAATATCCACACTTTTTCAGTGGATATGGGTTAAATCTCATTCGTGATGACAAAACATTTGAATTTCCACTCGTGGCTAAACCCACTCGTGGAAATTCAATGTTTTGTCATCACTCATGAGATATAACCCATATCCACTGAAAAAGTGTGGATATCCTCTATTTATTATATACTTGCCCATGAATTATAAGGTTTTAGCAGTGAGATATAAGTGATATCCCACTAGTGAGTGATATCAGCTTGAAATTTACGATGTATTGACATTCATTGGGGCCATAGGCAAGTAACTAAAGTATATAATAAACAGAATATCCACACTTTTTCAGTGGATATGGGTTAAATCTCATTCGTGATGACAAAACATTTGAATTTCCACTCGTGGCTAAAGCCACTCATGGAAATTCAATGTTTTGTCATCACTCATGAGATATAACCCATATCCACTGAAAAAGTGTGGATATCCTCTATATATATATATATATATATAAAGGAGGTGCGGCACAGCAGCAATTTTATATATTTTATGCCTCCGAAACATTTTTCGGAGGCATAAAATATATAACATTGCTGCTGTGCCGCACCTCCTATAGGAAACATCAAAGGCCACCGCCTCACAGAATGCGCGTGCACCAAGAATCGATTCAATCTAATTAGCATATCAAGGGAAACAATTCGTGTACGACGCGCACATGGCTTTCCGCCGATGATAAACACAAAGTAAACATACGGTCCAATGAATGTAGTTAGCCGCTTATTTGACCAGAGAGGTTGAGTTGGAATACTTAATACGTGTCCATGTGTAGGATTCGCTCACATGAAAGGTATGTATTGTTTAGTTTTCATTTTTTAATATCAGAGATTTTATTTGATTCCCGACGCGTGCGTTGTCGAATTCATGCACTCTACCTCGGCGTGACCAGGAGCAGTGATGATGCAACATGTGTAAGAGTACGGTACATTAATCATTGTATGCAGTAGTTCTAGAGCCAGATGCATGCAGTATATTATGTTTGATGCCTGAATGCCGATGTGTTTAGTATAAACGACATGTATTTTTTTTTTCATGAAAACGCGACATGACGAGGCAGGGGCGCCGGAAGCATCCAAGGGCAGGGGGGCAGAGCCTACAAAAAGGGCACTTTTCCGCAAAAAAGGGCATTTTCTCCGCAAACTCTGGAAAATAACCATAAATTCATTGTGGCAAAAATCCCTATTTTAATGGTATTTGTTGGTTTTTATGGCCGTTTTGTGATAAAATTGACAAAAAATTAATATTCCTTGTGAAATTGGTGGTATTTGGACCAAAAAAGTCACATTTTGCTATAAAAACACGAGATTAAACACACAAAAAGCATTTTCTGTCTCCAGAAAAAGGGCAAGTCCTGCCCCCGCTCGCCCCCTTGGTCAAGGGCAGGGGGGTCAGATGCCCCCTCTTCCGGCGCCCCTGTGACGAGGGGCGGTAATTGACGGGCGGGCGGCAACAAAACAATTTAACACAGCGGTTTATTGATGGATTCTGGCAATTTTTGGTGTGTGATTTATTTGTCACGTGCGGCAGTCGCACACAGAAAATCGGGTCCGCCCCGACTTTATAACCAGAGTTATGCCACTTGTTTCTATTTATAGAAATTTGAAATTCGTTAGCGCGATAACTTGAACAAACGTCAACCAATATTTCATTCATATTTGGTAATATGCCGGGATCTCTGACAACAATATCCCGATCAATTTCGAAAACCAGGTTTGTCCGATTATTTGTATACGGCCCTTAGTTCGTCTATTTTTGTTTTTTGTTTTTGTTTTTTTGTTGTTGCAATTTTAGGAAAATTAGGTCCGTTAGCGCGATAACTTCAATTACGTCAACCAATTTCATTCATATTTGGTATATATGGATCTTTCACAACTATATTGTATCTCGAACGAGTTCGAAAACCAGTGTCCGATCCATTTACCTGAGTTAAACCGTGTCTATTTTTTTATAGCAATGGTATTACCGTTAGCACAAAAACTTTAACAAAATGACGACCGATTAAATTAATTTTTGGTATATGGATCTCTCACAACAATATCTTGATCGAATTCGAAAACCAGGTTTGTTCGATTATTTTACCTGAGTTACGGCCCTTGTTTCGTCTATATCTCTTTAGCAATTTAAAGAAATTTTACGTCCGTTAGCGCGATAACTTGAAAAAACGTCAACCAATTTCATTCATATTTCATGTGTGGACCTTTCACAACAATATCACGATCGAGTTCGAAAACCAGGTTTGTCCGATTTATTTTACATGAGTTACGACCCTTAGTTGGTCTGTTTTTATTTAGCAATTTTATGACCGTTAGCCCATGAGTGCGAAAACTTGAAAAATTAAATATAAACCGATTCCATGCATATTTATGTATAACAGTGCACTGTATATGTATATTTCACAACAATATCTTGTTTTAAAAGTGTATATGTACCTGTGTTAACAACAATAACCATATATGTACCGGTATATAACTGCATTGCAACACTATACATGCAGCATGGTGCAGGGACGTTATGTGTGGCAGTTGAAGTATACCGCTATATTATACATTTATCGACATATAGTTATGCTGATAGCATCCCATGGATATGACAGCATGTATTCGAGACCCGACGAGTTCCATTTTATTTATATTGAGAGAGAGAGAGAGCGAGAGATGTATAGAGAGAGCGAGAGAGAGAGAGAGAGAGAGGGGGGCGAGCAGGGGACAAGAAAAGGGAGAGAGAACGAGATGGGAAGCGATTCTGAAATGAGAGAGAGAGAGAGAGAGAGAGAGAGAGAGAGAGAGAGAGAGAGAGAGAGAGAGAAGATAGAGAGAGGGGGGGTCATATTTAAGTTCCCAGTTCAGATTTGCGATGTTTACCCATTAGTCACCTCGATTATGCATTTTATCTGCAAATTAAGGGATATAGAGACACTTCAGAGAAGTAACTATAAAACAACGTTAATTTGAGACTATAGATACTTCACAGAAGATGAGGCTCTAAGCAGATGCAAATGACAGATACACTATAGTTCAAGGCTTGTGCCTCGTGAAGTATAAACAATGAAGCAAAATACAAAAAAAATGGAAAGAGGTAAAGATCCAAATTGAAAGACAGATAGATGAGTAGAAAGAAAGAGAGAGAATGAGAAGAGAGTATAGACGAGCAAGAGAAGAGAGTGCAAGCATAGAGGGGGAGAGAGAGAGAGAGAGAGAGAGAGAGAGAGAGAGAGAGAGGGGGGAGAGAGAGAGGAGAGAGAGAGAGAGAGAGAGAGAGAGAGAGAGAGAGAGAGAGAGAGAGAGAGTCTCTCTATCTATCTACTTGATACTCCATCGCCCTCAATGTGATGAGGATTATGTGGAGGTCCAGGTGCTACCACGGCCGAGTAACTTTATAACCCTGTGGTGACTCCAGTAGCGTTCTTTAACGTGCACACACCGAGGAGACTCAGTGTACACGGGTCAGCCATTAATGTCCGCGCCCGATCGGACAGCGTATAGTACACCCACGACAACATACCTGGACAAGTGTTGTAATGGGGGGAAGTCGGCATTTTGCATTCGGATCTTGATTCAGTGATCTCGAATGAGACTGTTCAGCCTGACAAACTTGGTATCTGACCGAGTTCTGATTTTTGTCAGAATACCCTGACCAGGTTGCGATCCCCGGTCCGATAGCACGAGAGACCAGTACGCTACCTCTCGGCTACCGACTTCCCCTAAGAGAGCTGGCAGCACCCGCAGTCCCAAGCCGGTCACCAATCCAAGGACTAACCGAGCTCGACGTTGCTAAGTTCGGTGATCACATAAAGCGTCTAACGACTGTGTCAGACCAATAGATCTGGATCCTTCGTTTGTATAAGTCATTGGCCCTCTATATATATATATATGTTTTTTACACCCGCGCCCGCTATACTCTTTTTTTTTTATAGAGAGCCATAAATGTTGCCGTCGACGAACGGTTTGGCCAACAAGTCCCACAAGTGAGACACCACCTGTGTCGACAGCCCTGAGGATGTATACTCGTATATGGCGGCGGTGAATTGAAATGCCATCGACCTCAATTTCCCGTTAAAAAAGAAAATGCTGATGTTGTTGACCGACTATTTTACCAGACCGCTCGCCCTGTCTCGGGGGTAGAAACCGTTTAAAACGTCAGAATCATTGAGCACATGCCTACTATTATACGTTGACACAATGTCCAAGGTCATATATGCACCATCGCCTGTTCTGCTCATTATTGTCACATTTCTGACAGCAAATAGTTCGTCTGGGCAAATTAAAAAAAAAAAAAAAAAAAAAACAGGCGACGACAAGCTGCTATATATGTGGACATAACCAACATACAAAGTACAAACGTGATGCAATGTGGAGTGAAAAAAAATAACCGCGAATCTGAATGCATGAGTTGTGGATTAGAACAGAAGTGTTACTGAGTTCCAATCTTTATTCATATGTACTTTGCTTTCAAGTTCTACGGAATATAGTATGAAGTAAAGACAATACGGTAACGTACGGAAGCACAGTACTTAGCGCCACAAATAAAATAATAATACGGCGTTTAAACGCCCTATATAATACGGCGTTTAAACGCCATAATTACGGCGTTATAACGCCCTAATACGGCGTTTAAACGCCATAATACGGCGTTTAAATGCCCTAATTACGGAGTTTAAACGCCCTAATACGGCGTTTTAAACGCCCTAATTACGGCGTTTAAACGCCGTACTAGGGCGTTTAAATGCCGTATTATTATTTTATTTGTGGCGCTACTGTGCTTCCGTAGTAACGTGTTGATGAATGAAATTTTTTATTTCCAGATATAAACTTTGCTTTAGTTTTGCTTCATATCCCGATTGATGGCACGCCAGTTTGATGTGTTAACTATAGCATCTATGTAGATTTCGAAGTCCAGGTTTCTTTCAACAAAAACGGCTAAGGTTGAGACGACCAGAATTGTCTCAACCGAGTTCACTAGCTGGTTTACGTCGAAGGAAACCTATGTGACGCGCCATATCAAATCCAGTCGTAGGCCTAAGTCGGGAATTTTTTTTACCCTGTGCCAATGCATTCTCTTATATATGCGAGTCGACCATAGGTCGCCTCGCATATATAAGAGAATGCATTGGCCTAACAATTTTTTACAATTTTAATAATTTTTTCTTGTGTTCTTTAACAATTTTATAATTTCACCCATACAGAGCCCCAGACAAACATGAGCAGACGACACTCTTCTATATGCTTCTATATATGTGTGGGGCTCCCTGCAGGGTAATGGATGTTTTTTATTTTATGTCCTAAAAATTGTAAGAAACATACATATACCATGTGAGCGTTTAAGATCTCTAACTTAATTGTTTGATTTCAGGAAACACTTCTTCTGGACCTTACTCATTGTTAATACCGATTGGAGTTAGACTAGCAATGCCACTATAGTTACATAATGCACGACTAAAGGCACATGCACAGACATGTGTTATATCATTCGAATCTAGTTCTGAGACAATGTCGTTTCACTCGACGTGTATATCCCTAATTTTCTTGATTGGAGTATAAGATATATCGAACATCACGATTCTATCACGCTGGCGTAATTATTCAATCACCCACTGTTCTTCTATCGGGTCAAGATCGGCGCATGGCTACATTTAATTCACGTGTACGTGTTTGGAAGCTAAATCGGTGAGAGGATCTTATATAAATCTGGCTCAACATGAACTTTTAACGCGTTTTCGTGGTCATACATGAGTGCATGAAACATCCTACATTGTGCATCACAGTTATATAGTTACACAGTTCAAGAGTTGCAATTTTTGTGCACTTAACTTTTCAAATTTGATTTCAGTTATTGTCACTGCTCACAGTTAATATAGGAGCATTTATTTATAGTCGAGTTAACAAAACGACGATCTGATCACACGACAAGAACATGTATTCAAAGGAATCACGAACAATCGGAAAACCTCGGTGATTTCCGTAGGCACATTATGCCAAGTACGATAATCAGAGAAGTTGCGATTGGAATCACGAATAGCTCGGATTGACTTGTGCCTTCAGAATTAGCTGGACGTGGAACGAATCGCGCAAAAACATAAAAAGTAATAGTGAACTCTATATATATATTGACTTGCGTCTTGTGTCGCAGGTTATTAGACGAAATAACAACCATTGTACGGGAGACAACTCTAAAATGGGTGAAGTTAAATTGCGGAAGCAGATTAATCTGCTGCAGTCTGTTGCCATCATTGTCGGGATCATCATAGGATCCGGAATATTTGTATCTCCGGTCGGGATTCTCAAGAATGTTCGTTCCGTCGGGATGGCGTGTGTTATGTGGGCCGTTTGCGGGGTTTACTCAGCCATGTGCGCGCTCTGCTTCGCTGAACTCGGGACGATGATTCCCCAATCAGGCGGGGAATATATCTACATAAAGAGAGCGTTTGGTGATTTCGCTGGATTCTTGTGTTTATGGATTAACTTAATTATTATATGTCCTGTGTGTGTAGCTGCTTCATCTCTGATATTCGCCACATACATTCTACGCCCTATCTACCCGGACTGCGAACCGCCCGACGCAGGTATTCGACTGGTTGCCGCGGTTACCATAGGTGAGTCAACTGCACGTGTGTGGGATACTATAGCATGCAAATCACTAGTGTGTATTCATAATTATATCCGATATCTACACAGGCTATAGTGCGAACTTTGAACAACCCGCGCCCTCAGTATATATATGACTCAGTACCGCTGACCATCAGCACATGAAAGTTTAACACTAATTTTGCGCCGTGCTGTAACGTGGCATGGCCATAGAATTTAATGAGTTCAATGGTGGGATGAAAATGGCCAATCATTACAAAAGTTTTAACTGAACGTGATTCCAGTGGCCATGCATGATAACGGCGAATTTCCAGAAGAATATCTATTTAAATGCAACCGCGTTCCATTGCCATGTTCTGTTCCAATCCAACGTTTGCAATTTGATTCCACATTCCATTCCATTCCGACTTTCTGATTCGAAGGATCTGCAATTCTGAAATTTGCCAAGATGAACAGAGATGAACGTCGTTATTTAATAATTTTTGATTATGTATCAAAATGGCCGTGTTCCACACCCCACCCTCACGTTGTGGTGAGTGCCATAAACCGCCTGCCCGATCCGCGAAAATGGAAACGTCCGTCGTGTCAACTGTCATCTGTCTGCATGATCGTCTAGTTTGGATTATTTGATGGGAACTGAAGTTGGTTGGTGTGTTTCTCAGGGATGCTCACTGTCCAGTGGAGTGATTGGAACTTGATCAATTACTGTCTTATTTAATTGATTAATTAATTGATTAATTAATTAATAATTATTTGACCCAGACAACAAAATATCTTTTTGTACATATTTTTGTGGGCTTGGCCAAATAATTATTAATTAATTAATTAAGAAAATAATTGATCAAGTTCCAAGCTTCTGTGCCACAATGCAGGTCATATAATATTCGTATGGGAGGTCGTTTTCACATTTATTAAATAATTGGACTTAGGCCCAAAAACAAAAAAAACATTTGTTTCCGCTAACGAGCTGAAAAAAAATAGGGTAGGTAGGTAGGCTTAACTTTTTTTTTTTTTGTTAACTTTTTTTTTTTTAGTATCTTTAAAAATAACTGTATAATACTTGTCAATAACCCAAACTATGCACTTCTTAGCCCCAATCAGGTTAACCTAAATGACAGAGGAACTAAAAACTCCAATTCAATCTTACATATGCTTCAATATATACATATATACTAGTCTATATACTAATATAGTCTTTGATAATCCTAATATTTCCCATATGGTCTGGCGACAACTGGAGTCAGTCCAGAACCACTGCACTGTCACATATTGGAGTGACCGTCTTGTACCGATCTCTTAATGATGGCTTCACAACCCCACCTTCTCCTCCGCATTGCCATTCGGTGAAGGATCTAGGTATTTTTTGGGGACACCTGTTTTTGGGCAATGATATGCCAAAGACATAACCTGAAGGCCTGAGCGGAGGAAGGTTTGGGAGGGGTGACCCCCTGCTGATGGTGGGGGTTCTCCCCCTGGAAAATGTTTGAAAATCCATTGCATTTAGAGCTAATCTAGGGCACTTTGAGTCAGTATTTAGAATTTTACTGAGAGGTCAATTTGATCAAGTTTCCCAAGCATGACTTTGGAAATTTTTATATATGTATGGATTGGAAATGCTTATAACTTATTGTCAGATATCTTTTGGTTCAATGGATTTATTATTATTGGATTATGCTTATCCTGCTTGAAATGAGACTTACCATTATCACTCTAATTCATATAACAGGCTATTTTATAAAATTCAAGTGAGACACATACATAGTATACTACATGTAGTACAGAAATAATGTCTATTTAGTTAGTATTTACTATTTATAGTACTAATCTCCATGTTAATTTTTCATTTGGTATTATGAGATCCCACCTGATAATTAATGTTCCTGTACTGTATTTGATTGAAAGGCTGAAGGCTGAAGGCTGAATCATAACAAACCTGAACTGAAACTATTTGAAGTTTTCACAGATGAAAGCTAGATAGTATGATTCCAACTATTAAACTTAAATCTTTTCGTAAACTAAAAATTTTTATGTCAATATATATAAATGTTTTGCATCTTGTTTTTTGAAAAAAAAATTTAAATAACATTTTTATGATCCAATTTTTTTTTTGTTGCAATGGCAATAAAAAGTTTAGGGTCGGGGGTTTAAAATAGGGTCGGTCGGGTTAGAGGAAACAAATATCTTTTTTTTTAGGCCTTAAAGTGATGTGAAACACTCCGGTAGGGTGGTCAAATAGATATGGAGAATAATCTTGCTCAAAGTAGTTATATTTTTACGAATATTAATCTAAATTGACAACGCACACACCGTCATTCTTATATATTAATTAAATGCAATGACTCTCCATGGTGAAATCATTTGCGTTAGTTTATCGCCGATTGTGGCGTCCCGAATTAAAGTGTAAATATTTACAATTGTGCGTAGTTCAGACGATGTTTTCTGTGGAGTGGTATGGTCAATTCATTTGAAATTTTCGGTGATCTTAGTAGAATGATGCATTCCCCAGGTTGGCATAGCACCTGAGTACTAAGTTATAAGTTTATTGCACTCGAACAAGTCCATAATATGTCTTTAAGCACAATTGAATGCACAATTAGTTGCGCTTAGCCTTAAGCACAATTAATTGCGCTTAAGCACAATTAATTGCGCTTAAGCACAATTAATTGCGCTTAATCGCAATTACTGTACACAAATGTATTTCAATTGCGCTAAAGTGAAATACATTTAACATTATGTGGGCAGCAATTGTGCTTAAGTAAAATTAAAAACTCTTTAATTTCAATTGCGCTTAAGCAAAATTTGAATTTTGCGCTTAAGCGCAATTATTATTTATTGATCACCATAAACAACACCCCCTTGATTCTTACAGAATAGTCTGCAGAATGATATTCAGCCAAACCTGATTATGAACCTCATTTGATCTCTGAGTGGTGAAAACTTGTTATGGCTATTGTGCTTAAGCGCAATTGGGTACTTAGAGATGTAAGTAATTGCACTTAAGCGTAATTGAATTGCACTTAAGCCCAATTATTACTTAATGTGAACACGGCCTCCCATATATTCGCATATTGGTATTGGTTCAATTATTTTTGTATGAGTTTATTGTTATGGCCCTGTCTATATTACAATTAAACCACCTATAGTCTGGCTGCAGGGGCTTGAAAGCAGAGGGGCCAGATGGGCTCCCCAAAGGGTTGGGGAGGGGGGGGGGGGGGGTAATGGGGCAGAGAGTGACCTTTCAAACTCTATAGAATGGCAAGATATATTTGAGTTATCAGCCAATTAAAACAGCCGTAGATTGTTATATTGTCAAAAGATTACCAAAATGTTTCCGTTTTTGCATTTATGCCAATACCTCTGACTGAAAAAAGTGCTCTTTTCTGGAAGTTGTGTCCCCCCCTTTGCCCAAGCTTGGATGATTGCTACCGATGAACATGGTAGTCCAAGAGCCGATAGCACCCACATGTACACCTACTGAACTTTAATTCTCCCCACTATTTTCTTCCCCATTATTTCCCTCAGCTTTCAACAATGTTAACGAGAATAAAAGCGTAAAGCGTAAAATTTGGCTACCGTGTTTATGTGTACCGTACCATGACCCATAATGGTGACAACAAAATTGGCAAAAAGTCAATTTAATATTTTTATAATTTTTTTAAAGTAAAATTGGAATCTTTGATATCAGATATGACTGTTGTTTTGAACTGTCTTAAATGTGATAGAATGAGAAATTATAGACTAAATAACCCAACATGGCTCACTAAATGGCAACATGAATCAGCATGAATTGGAAAATTGTTGATTTTTCACATGTATCTCAAACTTTATTGTCGGCTGCTTCAAAAAGACCGCAAATTATGACTCGCTTTGTTAAAGATGGATCATCTCTTTAAATAATAAATTTTAGAAAATTTCCTGGGAATGAAATAATATGAATGAGTTGGAAATCCCTACCCGGAAACGATTCTATCAATTAATATTGATTTTATTTCAATATTATTTTAATTAATGGGACCCTTCTTTGTTCTATAAATAGAACTTTTAGATAGAGGCCTCCAGCATGGTGCTCTGAATGATTGCGAGCCGCGAAATGTCTCCAATTGATTTTATCTATTGTAATATTAAGCGTGAATCAAGTAGGTAAGACCTAAAGTGTGGCATATTCTTATGTTCAATGATTAAAATAACTGAAAATAACAAATAAAAAAGACAGCTGTGAATAGCAGGGACCATTATCGAATGGCACAAAGTTATTTTATATGAAGAACAAAATTAAATCAATATTAATTGATAGACGAGTTTCCGGACAGGGGTCTCCGATTCGTGTTTATTATTTTATTATTTCTTACCAGGACAGGGGGGGGGGTGAAAAAATTTCTTCCGGCACGTATGCCGGGGTGGGTGGATGGTCAAAGCCACCAACAAGCAATTTTTTCCGCAACTAAAAAAAAAATTCCTGCTTTTTTTTAGTGTTTTGGCAATGAGTTGGGCTTCAAAACCACTTTGAATCAGTTTGAATGAGAGAAATAATGTAATTCTAACTGGTAAACTGACTGCAGGCAGTTATCGTGTTGTATTTTGTTGCAAATTTTGAAATCCAAGATGGCCGCTGGCA
This sequence comes from Siphonodentalium dalli, assembly GCA_032622095.1. Taxonomy (NCBI): domain Eukaryota; kingdom Metazoa; phylum Mollusca; class Scaphopoda; order Gadilida; family Siphonodentaliidae; genus Siphonodentalium; species Siphonodentalium dalli. Next base: position 246,290,436 of record CP136065.1, read on the forward strand.
GCCATGTTTTTTTGGCCGAATGACCTCAAAATTACTCATTCCTATTTACATGTCCATGTTAACATCCATGATAAATAGTATGCACAGAAATTCATATGCAGCTGTTTACAGTGAATTTCCCCCCGCAAATCTCTGTTTTAGTGTTAAAAGGGGGGGTGGGTGTCAAAAAATGGTCGGAAAAAACTGCCGAAAACGGAAATAAATTTGGCGGTGGGGGTGGGTGGGTACAAATAATGATCGAAAGGGAAAAAATGCCATACGTGCCTGAAATTTTTTTCCGACCCCCCCCTGACCAGGAAAGATATATAGATCATTTTGCGGAAGAGATAATCCACCTTTAAGATTAATTACCCATCATGACTGCCAGTATGCGTTAACTTCATCTACACCAATATCACCATCACAATTATCACCATCACCGACATCATCATCACAATTATCATCATCACCGACAATCCGACATCATCATCACAATTTCTCACCATCACCGACATCATCATCACAATTATCACCATCACCGACATCATCATCACAATTATCACCATCACCGACATCATCATGGCCATCATCATCATCATCAGCATCAGCATTATTATCATCAGCAGCATCATCCGTCGTCTTCAATATTTGCATTACACTAAGCTTCATATCTTTTCTGTACATGAGCTACATGTATATTGTTGTTGATCATGCAAAAACACGTGCCGTTGAGTAAACATTAGCAACAACAACAGCAAAGTTTATGGAATTTAAATTCTCAGACCTCAAATTGCGCAATGTTCTCTTTTCAGTTCTGTTGATTGCCATTAATTGTATCAACGTGAAATGGGCGACCAAAGTTCAGGTGGTGATAACGGCCAGCAAACTGATTGCGCTGGTCATGATCATCATCGTGGGACTTATACATCTGGGAAGAGGTGAGTACCTTACTTATCCCTTTCATGACGGGAGCTGCGCTGGTGCAGCATTAAAGACCCTGTGCCACTGCATTCTCCTATATATGCGAGTCTCCCATAGGGAGCCTGGCATATATAAGAGAATGCACTACTAATAGCTTATAAGATCAAGGTAAATATTGTTCGGCCAATGCATTGTCTTATATATTCGAGGCACCCTATGGGCAACTCACATATATAAGAGAATGCATTGGCACAAGGTTTTCGCAAAAATTCAGGAAGCTCCAGTCATCAAAGGTTAAAATTATCTCGCAATATGATGAATTCCAGCAGTATTGGGAGAAGTCTTATAAAAAAATACAATTTTTTAGGCATGTCAATTTTGGTATCAAATTGGGCAGGATGCTATTACCTCTCAGCTGCTATACATATGTAATGTCAGGAATACTGATGTAAGATTTCACACTGTGTGTGCTATATGACTACTGAGTACGGACATACTTCAGGGCACTAAGAATCAGCCATCATTCATAACAGAAACTCAGAACATTAAAAATGCATAATCCGAATTAACGCTCCCAAATTACTATTTCTTTGGCTTCGGGGATAAAAAATATTTGAATCGAGTCGAGTAACCCTCCTCCCATCAATGCTCAGAGTAATGAGATATAGATTTTTGAAATCAATTATTTTTCACCACCGGTACTTTTTGGTGGCCTGGCAAAAAGTTGACGAGAAGACAGTCTCGGACCAAATTGCGGATGAATAACTCTAAAATCCAGTGGATTTGGGTGTTAGATATTTGACAATCCGGCCAAATTTCATTGAACAAAATGTTGATAAATAACAGGTTTTGGGCAATTTTATACTACCGGTATAGTTGACTGTGGTTAGCATTATTTTTGGGCAATTAATTGATTCTGATAACTGAAGGCGGCTTTTAAAAAAATGTTGTTGTTGTTGTTTGTTATTGGAATCTGATGATATGGGGACCATTGAATTGGATTGAATACTTTAAAACCCTTTCTATACTAAATAGATTCTCCCACCCAGTTATAAAAGTATACATTGGAATTATAACACAAGTGCAGAAGGATTCTTATACATTAGAGGGAATGTTCATATAATAAGTTCAACTATGGTCATTTGTTGAACTTATTATTGGAACATTTAGTATAGAAATGGTTAAACAGTGTATGATGTCCCCGGATTGTGTATTAGGGATGCAAAATGGTCATAACGTCATCAGCCCAGCACATGATGTCATTCAGCAGCGGAGAGTTCAAGTTCCTTCAAGCAGCAATGATAAATCAAAGTCCGAAGTAAAAAGAGTTTCTCTGGGTATTTGACCAAATAACTTCTCATCAAGACAGCTTCGACCTCCCTCAATCCAATCAGTCATTCGACACTTCTTCTGTCAACAAATTACCAGCAAATAGAGATATTTAATTCCTAGAAAATCTGCTTTGTGTTGATAGCTGAACAATCCCTAATCAAATTACCATTTATCATCACCGTTTGGCTTTCTCTTATAACCTACGGTTTTCTCAGCCTAATTGAGTCACTTCTCGAGGGTCGGATTTATTTCTAACAATTAGCGTCATTGGGGCTAGTAGGGGTTATATTCCCATCTTACAGAGTTCTTCTCTGGGAACCGATTTCATTCAATAATTACTAATTATTCCCACACTATCCACATGATTACAAGGTGAACTGGTGTATTTGTGACACTGGAATTGGTGGATTGGAATACATGTAAGCTATGTCATATCCTTAAGCCTTTACCCAACAGAACGGCCCTGTGCCAATGCATTCTCTTATTTATGCGAGTTGACCATAGGTCGCCTCGCAAATATAAGAGAATGCATTGGCTTAACACATTAAAAATTATAAAATTGTTAAAGAATGTAAGAAAAAATGGTAAAAAGTGTTAAAAAAAGATTTTTTTTAGGCCAATGCATTCTCTTATATATGCGAGACGACCTATGGTCGACTCGCATATATAAGAGAATGCATTGGCACAGGGCATAACTGTAACTATCACAATGTGGTCAAGGAGCCGGTTCCAATGATATCCATATTTGTATGATTCTATTGAGACAGACCGAAGATATTTTAGGCTGTTGAAGCTTTATTTGGCCGGTTTTGGCCGTTTTGTTGGGTAAAGGGTTAAGCCTTTCACAATGGGAGCTGCTCTGGTGCAGCATTAAAGATCCGGTGCCAGTGCATTCTCTTATATATGCGAGTCTCCCATTGAGAACCTTGCATATTTAAGAGAATGCACTGGCTTACAAGATCAAGGTAAATATTGTTAGTTTACCCAAACTTCTGAGATTAAGAAGGGGCTCTTCTCATTCCCCTGTGATGGCACACTTTATTAAAATAATTCTTAATTATAATCACTGTATCAGCAAGACCACAAACGGTTAACTGGTGTATCTTTGTCACTGGAATTGGTGTAACAAAATTCATGTATTGGTACACAACAACGGGAACCAGGCCCCCCCCACATAGTACATGTACCAGCATATAACCCCACGACCTTGTCAGGGTTCATATCCCCCCAAAACCTGTCTTACGAACCAATCAAATCCACACTCAACTCACCCAGAGTATAAAAGGATACGCACAATACTAACCTGGGTCAGCCAGACATCAACCTTACGAAACATCCCCCATTCCCAGGAAAAAGAAATTGACCAACAAAAAAAAGAGTACTAAAATTGCTATCTTTTTAACTTTTTTTTTCTGTATTCAAATAAAGCTACAAAATGAGGGATGAAGGAATAGACCTCTCAGGCTATTCGACCATCCCGGGGTTAGCCCCCCCCCAAACCACCTTCCTAAAAAAATAACCTACATGTCCTACATATACCCACATCATCCTGGTCTCGACGAAGATAAACCTTTGTCAAAAGTGTGAGACCATTACTAGGATATTTCATTGATTGAGATCCTCCTGAAGGGCTATCCTCGCCTTATTACTGACCATGTTTTCTGTGAATTATGAGAGAGAATAGAGCGTTGGACTTGTCTTCGCTGTCAACACAGCGAGGCGAGTTCGCGGCTGGCTGGTGGTCTGTTATGAGTTTCCACACAGCAGTGGCTTGGCCGACTTGAGCGATGTGCAATTGTTGGATTGTACACTGTTTGAATCTCGCGCCAAGTTGTGACCCTTGAGCAAGGTCGCTCGTACTGTGTCTGCTTTGCACCACCCATGCATTACAAGGGTACCTGATAATGAGCAGTGAAAGATCTTGTCAGTATGCTAGCCATATGGTATCCTCGCATACTCCCGGCTGTACCTCCCCCTGTCCCCGGGGAGCAGTAGATGGTTACTGAATGTTCAGGCTCATTAGGGTAATAATTGTAAAAACTTTGAGCGCTTTGGGCCTCATGGGAAAGGCGCTTTACAAATGCTATACATTATTATAATAGAGTAAATTAATATGTTTGAGCAACAAATTCCCTGAAAGGTTTTAATGTATCAGAGAAGCCAACTCATTTCTTGTTTGCTTGAGGAGGCTAATGTATCAGGAATTTGTTTTGTATAATTACTAGCAGGCAGTTCATTTACTAGATCCTGAAATTAGCTGAAATTACCTCGATCAAACAGTTTGTATCCAGCCACTGATTGTCTGACATGTGACCTGAATAGGGACGAGTGACTGACTTAGAGATGGGTTCACGTGATTCCTTCATGGCCGAATCATGGTTCTGTTATGGGTCACATAAATCATGAAGGTCGAACATCAGACTAATTGTTGATATCTAATTAGAAGTTAGTTTTCAGCCAGACAGAGCCAGCCAATATTCATACAATGGTATTGTTTTAAAGATGTGGAGCATTCCCTTCTCTTGTTATATAGATTTTGGGCTATAAATTAATGAATCTGAGATTAAACTTGTGTTGGATTAGTGACTGGCATGAATCACATGATTCATTCATAGTCAACCTATGGTTCTGTCCTGGATGTGGGTCATGGTATCCATGCAGGGCAAATATCATACAAAATTGTGTACATGTACGGTAATGCCCTAAATAATCGACTCCTTAACCACAACAGAATTATGGGTAACTGTTCAGGATTTAATCGGAAATATGGCTTGTTGCCATTCATCGGAAAGCTCTCCGATGAATGGCAACAAGCCATATTTCCAACTAAATCCTGAAAAGTTACCCATAATTCTGCTTTGGTTAAGGAGTCGATCATTTAGGGTATTACTGTAGATATATCTGATTAGAATTGTATTGGTGAAACATTCCATGCTGCCAAACTTAAATTGATTACAATCATTCCATACAGAATAACTTGATACTCAGTCTCATTCCTCCGGAATTTGAAGCACAGAAGATGCCTCAATACTTATTGTGAATCAGTTCTGATTAAAACCATACTCAGACTCTAAAAGTACTGACATTTTAGAGTCTGAGTATGGTTTTAATCAGAACTGATTGTGAATCAACTTCACATTTGATTCCATGAATATGCAGTTTTCAACCATACAGAGCCAGTCTATATTCACATATATATTTCTATCTTATCGGCTAAAATGAGTTGATTCTCTTTATCTCACTTTAACTTTATAACAATGATCCCAAATTTTGTTTACAGGAGAGGTAGATAATTTCCAGGATTCATTTGAGGGGAGCGACTTTAGTGCCGGGGCGATAGCTATAGCCTTCTACTCCGGATTCTGGGCCTTTGGAGGATGGTAAGTTGTACATTTGAGGGGACAAGCCTTGAAATAGGGTGTCTGTCATTTGCAGAATGAGGTCCCCAGAGGGTGAATTTAGTGATGCTACCCCGCATAGCAGGCTAGGATCACCAAATTCACCCTCTGGGGACCTCATTCTGCTTACAATTCAGCAGAATGAGGTTCCCAGAGGGTGAGTTTGGTGATGCTAGCCCGCTATGCGGTGTAGCATCACTAAATTCACCCTCTGGGGACCTCATTCTGCAGATGACAGGCACCCTATTTCAAGGCTTGTGAGGGGAGCGACTATAGTGCCAGGACAATAGCTATATCTTTCTACTCCGGATTCTGGGCCTTTGGAGGATGGTAAGTTGTACATTTGAGGGGAGCGACTATAGTGCCAGGATAATAGCTATATCTTTCTACTCCGGATTCTGGACCTTTAGAGAATGGTAAGTTGTACATTTGAGGGGAGCGACTATAGTGCCGGGGCGATAGCTACAGCTTTTACTCCGGATTCTGGGCCTTTGGAGGATGGTAAGTTGTACATTTGAGGGGAGCGACTATAGTGCCAGGACAATAGCTATAGCCTTCTACTCCGGATTCTGGGCCTTTGGAGGATGGTAAGTTGTACATTTGAGAGGAGCGACTATAGTGCCAGGACAATAGCTATATCTTTCTACTCCGGATTCTGGACCTTTAGAGAATGGTAAGTTGTACATTTGAGGGGAGCGACTATAGTGCCGGGGCGATAGCTACAGCTTTTACTCCGGATTCTGGGCCTTTGGAGGATAGTAAGTTGTACATTTGAGGGGAGCGACTATAGTGCCAGGGTGATAGCTATATTCTATTCCGGATTCTGGGCCATTGGAGGATGGTAAGTTGTACATTTAACTTCAAGATTTTCAATCGAAGCCTGTCAAACTATGATTTTCCAACCACACCCACCATCAGTTGCTTCATTTTGCTACCTCAGATTTTCATGCAAACAGACTCCTGTGATAAGAAATTATCTAGCTTATTACAGAGCTTAAGGGACCAAATGAGTTTATAAACCCTTTCTTTGTTAACCCTTTCATGATGGGAGTTGAGCTGTTGCAGCATTAATGATCCTGTGCCAGTGCATTCTCTTATATATGCGAGTCTCCCCATACAGGGGTCCATATAGGCAGGGTTTCCGCTAGGGGGTAGGGGAATGGGGCCGGTAGCCGTCAAGGGGGAAATCCAGGTAAAAGTAGCCTGTTTTAGCACTGGTTGAACTACTTTCGTTATATCGGCCAATAGAATCTTGTGAGAGTAGAAATGGCACATTGTTTTGTTCCATTTCTGCCCAAGTGCCAAGCTATCAAACCTTATACATGTACCTGTAACTTTAAAACTAGTAAATTTATTAGATATAAATTAATTTACGAAGTACAGAACACCAGTAATTTGGATCCCGAGTTAAACGTGCTCGTTAATGTTAAAAGACTCACTGTGGAAGACCCAGCAGATATTTCGGATGCATAACGTAATCGGAATATATTTTAGCAGCTGCAGTGTAAATATAGAAGGCTGATTACATATCTGGCCGATGAGTATTCTTTGTGGGCAGTGGTAAGATGCCTTGATGCCCGGTGCGGCTACTCCCACATTTCTCTCTCGCTCTATTACAAAGTGAACAGTATATTTTGCGGTATAAAACATGACAGGTACGATTAAAATACTGCTCTTTTGCATAACATAACCGGGTACTAACCGCAACGTAACTAACCAGCCTCAAAGGCATAGCTTCTAGCGATGTCAGTTCCGATCACTTCCTGTTTCAATTTTCTGTATAAAAACGCGTTTAGAGTGTGTACACTCACAAGATATAAAATAAATTCACCTTTTAAAATTCCTTAGTACTATTCCAACAAAATTCAGAAGTTTTAAACATCTTTATACCTTTATAGACATGCAGTATGTCCTGGGGTATGGCAGGAGGGGAAAACTTGGCGAGGGGAACGGGGCAGTCAAGGGGACCCCCTGCCGGTATAGCGGAAACCCTGCTATAGGGGACTCGCATTTTAAAGAGAATGCTCAAAAAATTGGCACAGGGTTTTCAAAACATTTCAGGAAGCTGCAGTCATGGAAGTTATAAAAGTATACATTGGAATATTGTTTTATAATTTCTATGTGTTGAATATTTTTGCACAAGTTTATTTGACAAGTTTGGTAATTTGTTCACGAATGGCAGGTTACCAAAACCAAACACTGAGAACACATCACTTCATGTGTGCGGGTTTGGAATTTCTCTCGCAGGAGAGTGAAAAATTTATCCGAGAGCATGATCTTGGTCTGTTTTCAGTTATTGAATCGTCACAAGTGGATTGTGTCTTGGAGGTCTACTGTTCACGAACACACACGAACGCAGATTCAAATTCATATATCAGATTAAAATATGTTGTTTAACCCTTTCAGTGTCAGGTCCGATTTTTGTATCAACCCATATACCCTGTGCCAATGCATTCTCTTATATATGCGAGTCGACCATAGGTCGCCTCGCATATATAAGAGAATGCATTGGCCTAACAATTGTTTTTTTTTTTAATTGTTTTTTTTTTTACAATTTTTTACAATTTTAATAATTTATTCTTATATTCTTTAACAGACTTATTTTGTAGGTTTAGGGCCGATGAGATCGGCCCCTGGCACTCAAAGGGTTAAATCCTTGCTTCTGGTTGATAATTGTCTTTTTATTTGCAGGAATTTCCTGAACTTCCTGATTGATGAGCTGGTGAATCCTAGTAGGTAAGTAGAACTATGTTACACTGGTGTGCTATGACATCTCCCCTCCCCCTGTGCATCCCCGCCCTGATCATCCCCCTGCCTGAATTTGTATTACCTTAACATGTAGTGACCAGTTAGTCTCATTTTATCATCAAAATGACTCAGAAAAACTATCATTGGTGACAAGGAAGCATGTTTTTTCTTCGGCAGAGCCATTACAGTCACATAGTCATATCGAATGATAAAATAAGACTAATTGGCCACTACATGTTAACGTAAGAAAAATTAAGACAGGTGGGGGGAGATAAACTAGGTAATTTTCAATGAAAATTCTCCGAACTTTAATATATTATTCCCCCATTCTCAGAAACAATTCAAAACTAAGAGATAGAGTTATTCCTCTTCCATTGAGAATAATAGACTGGCAGTATGGTCCAGATCAAAATAAAGCACATAACACATGTCTGTATACATCGACAAAACAATATGTTCACACTTCTGGATAAGTTAATATATATAATACTAGCGGATTAGCCCGCCACTGGCGGGATTGGTCCCATGGCTTTGGTCGATCCATTAATTTTTCAAGGTAACCCCGTACAGGCACGCCGACAGCAACTCAAAAAATACATGCTTCATTTTCACCAATGATAGTTTGTGATAGTTGCATAGTCATATTGAATGATAAAATGATAGTAACTGGCCATTAGATGTTAAGGTAAGAAAACTTCAGGAGAGGGGAGATGTGCAGGGGGAAGTTAACTATTACAACAGTACAATAAACTTACAGTAATGCTCTAATTAATCGACCTCTTAACCACAGCAGAATTATGGGTAACTTTTCAGGATTTAGTCGGAAATATGGCTTGTTGCGAGAGCTTTCCAATGAATGGCAACAAGCCATATTTCCGACTAAATCCTGAAAAGTTACCCATAATTATGCTGTGGTTAAGAGGTCGATTAATTAGAGCATTACTGTATTAAAAGGCATGTTAAATCACAGTCTACTGAAGTACGGACAATCTCTCAGTTTAATCAACCTGGGACTTGGGACTCTCGTGGAATAAATAATTTCAAACTGGAGGTAATGTTCCAGTGATATTGCTCAAAGAGACCCATCGCATCAATTAATGTTAGTAGAACTATGTGACTCGGTTACCATAAACTTTAAGGTACACAATCAAATTTGGTGGTCCCCGTATCCAGGGTTTCCGCTAGGGCGTAGGGGAATGGGGCCGGTAGCCGTCAAGGGGAAAAATCCAGGTAAAAGTAGCCTGTTTTAGCAGTAGCACTGGTTCAACTACTTTCGTTATATCGGCCAATAGAATCGTGTGAGAGTAGAAATGGCAGATTGTTTTGTTCCATTTTTGCCCAAGTGCCAAGCTATCAAACCTTATACATGTACCTGTAACTTTAAAACTAGTAAATTTATTAGATATAAATTAATTTACGAAGTACAAGAACACCAGTAATTTGGATCCCGAGTTACACATGCTCGTTAATGTTAAAAGACTCACTGTGGAAGACCCAGCAGATATTTCGGATGCATAACGTAATCGGAATATATTTTAGCAGCTGCAGTGTAAATATAGAAGGCTGATTACATATCTGGCCGATGAGTATTCTTTGTGGGCAGTGGTAAGATGCCTTGATGCCCGGTGTGGCTACTCCCACATTTCTCTCTCGCTCTATTACAAAGTGAACAGTATATTTTGCGGTATAAAACATGACAGGTACGATTAAAATACTGCTCTTTTGCATAACATAACCGGGTACTAACCGCAACGTAACTAACCAGCCTCAAAGGCATAGCTTCTAGCGATGTCAGTTCCGATCATTTCCTGTTTCAATTTTCTGTATAACAACGCGTTTTGAGTGTGTACACTCACAAGATATAAAATAAATTCACCTTTTAAAATTCCTTAGTACTATTCCAACAAAATTCAGAAGTTTTAAACATCTTTATACCTTTATAGACATGCAGTATGTCCTGGGGTATGGCAGGAGGGGAAAACTTGGCGAGGGGAACGGGGCCGTCAAGGGGACCCCCTGCCGGTATAGCGGAAACCCTGCCGTATCATCAGATTGCGACAAAAAACATTTCTTCAAAAGATGCTTTAGTTATCAGAATCGATTAATTACCAAAAAATAATGTAAACCACTGTCAACTCTAGTATAAAATTTTCCAAAACGTGTCATATATCAACATTTTATTCCATGCAATTCAGGGGGGGGTCGGAAAAATATTTCAGGCACGTATGGCATTTTTTCCCTTTCGATCATTTTTTGTACCCACCCACCCCCACCGCCAATTTTTTTTCCGTTTTCGGCAGTTTTTTCCGACCATTTTTTGACACCCACCCCCCCTTTTAACACTAAAACAGAGATTTGCGGGGGGAAATTCACTGTAAACAGCTGTATATGAATTTCTGTGCATACTATTTATCAAAAAAACATGGCTGCCAGCGGCTATCTTGGATTTCAAAATTTGCAACAAAATACAACACGATAACTGCCTGCAGTCAGTTTACCAGTTAGAATTACATTATTTCTCTCATCCAAAGTGGTTTTGAAGCCCAACTCATTGCCAAAACACTAAAAAACAAGCAGGAAATTTTGTTTTTAGTTGCGGAAAAAATTGCTTGTTGGTGGCTTTGATCACCCACCCACCCCGGCATACGTGCCTGAATTTTTTTTTCTCACCCCCCCCCTGTGCAATTTGGTATAGAGAGTATATTTCGGTCAGCTCGTCAAATATTTGCTAGGCTGCCAAATATTCCAAGTTGTGAAAAATAACAGATTAAAAAAATTTATATCTGATAACTCTGAGCTTTGATGGATGTGTTCCTCGACTCGAATCAAATATTTTTTACCCCCAAAGCCAAAGAAATAGTAATATAGGAGCGTTAATAGTAATATAGGAGCGTTAATAGTAATATAGGACCGTTAATAGTAATATAGGACCGTTTATAGTAATATAGGACCGTTAATAGTAATATAGGACCGTTAATAGTAATATAGGACCGTTAATAGTAATATAGGACCGTTAATAGTAATATGGGACCGTTAATAGTAATATAGGACCGTTAATAGTAATATAGGACCGTTAATAGTAATATAGGACCGTTAATAGTAATATAGGACCGTTAATAGTAATATAGGTGCGTTGATTCGGATTATGTATCTTTAAAGGCCTATTGCATCACAGTCCGACTGAAGCACAGACCATGTCTCATTTTAATAAACCTGGGTCTGGGGACTCTCATGGAATAAATAACTGGAGGTAATGTTTCAGTGAAATTGCTCGAATAGAGTCATCACATCAATGAATGCGATCTCTCAAACAATTAATAGCCTCCTGCAAAAGGAAATTAATATTCACACTTTTTCAATACTTGACCAAACCCCAGCCCGAGTGTCTGACTGAAGTTGCGCCAAGCAATCGCAAACCACGGGTCAAGTCGCGCTTGTTAACTGATCAAACATCAACAAAGTTATCACATAATACATGTTGTCCATTCAAAATCCAACTAATGTACATTACTTCATGTTTTGGGAATGATCAGGTAGAAACAGTGTACATACTAGAATTGTTTTTGTAAAGAAATTCAAAATTTATTAATCTAGTTCATAGTTTCTCCTCACATATAAAATTACGTCACATGCCAAATAAGGATGTTTACTATGGCCATATTGTAAATCGTAGTAAATGGCATGCACATATGTGACCCGCCATATCAAATCCCATCGTAAGTCGGGATTTTTTTACCCTGTGCCAATGCATTCTCTTATATATGCGAGTCGACCATAGGTCGCCTCGCATATATAAGAGAATGCATTGGCCTAACAATTTTTTATAATTTTTTTTAAATAAATGTTTCTTACAATTTTTAGGACATAAAATAAAAAACATCCATTACCCTGCAGGGAGCCCCACACATATATAGAAGCATATAGAAGAGTGTTGTCTGCTCATGTTTGTCTGGGGCTCTGTATGGGTGAAATTATAAAATTGTTAAAGAATACAAGAAAAAATTATTAAAATCGTAAAAAATTGTTAGGCCAATGCATTCTCTTATATATGCGAGGCGACCTATGGTCGACTCGCATATATAAGAGAATGCATTGGCACAGGGTAAAAAAAATCCCGACTTACGATGGGATTTGATATGGCGGGTCACATATGACTTTAAATCTAAGAATCCAGTACTACCTTACTCGTATTTAAATTCGCGAAGTATTATTTATCGCTCAGTTTTAAATTTGTGCACTTTAAATTCGCACACTCTTGATGAGTTCAAAACTGACAAAAATATCTCCATGGAAAATCATGTATTCGATAGCATGCAGTTACATCTCGTAATTGTTCTTCAAGGTAGAGCTACATGTAGTTAGTCAGGATATAAATATACAACGCACAAAGAAGATAACAGTTATTATATTTTTATAAATTTTTTACGCCAAAATATAAATAATATCCCCACTCCCAGAAGACCTAACGTGTTATCCTACTCTCAAGATGTTATCCTACTCTCAACATGTTATCCTACTCTCAAGATGTTATCCTACTCTCAAGGTGTTATCCTACTCTCAACATGTTATCCTACTCTCAAGATGTTATCCTACTCGCAAGATGTTATCCTACTCTCAAGATGTTATCTTACTCTCAAGATGTTATCCTACTCTCAAGATGTTATCCTACTCTCAAGATGTTATCCTACTCTCAAGGTGTTATCCTACTCGCAACATGTTATCCTACTCTCAAGATGTTATCCTACTCTCAAGATGTTATCCTACTCTCAAGGTGTTATCCTACTCTCAGGGTGTTATCCTACTCTCAAGATGTTATCCTACTCTCAAGATGTTATCCTACTCTCAAGATGTTATCCTACTCTCAAGGTGTTATCCTACTCTCAAGATGTTATCCTACTCTCAACATGTTATCCTACTCTCAACATGTTATCCTACTCTCAAGATGTTATCCTACTCTCAAGATGTTATCCTACTCTCAAGATGTTATCCTACTCTCAACATGTTATCCTACTCTCAAGATGGTATCCTACTCTCAAGATGTTATCCTACTCTCAAGATGTTATCCTACTCTCAAGATGTTATCCTACTCTCAACATGTTATCCTACTCTCAAGGTGTTATCCTACTCGCAACATGTTATCCTACTCTCAAGATGTTATCCTACTCTCAACATGTTATCCTACTCTCAAGATGGTATCCTACTCTCAAGGTGTTATCCTACTCTCAACATGTTATCCTACTCTCAAGATGTTATCCTACTCTCAAGATGTTATCCTACTCTCAAGATGGTATCCTACTCTCAAGGTGTTATCCTACTCGCAACATGTTATCCTACTCTCAAGATGGTATCCTACTCTCAACATGTTATCCTACTCTCAAGATGGTATCCTACGCTCAAGGTGTTATCCTACTCGCAACATGTTATCCTACTCTCAAGATGTTATCCTACTCTCAAGATGTTTTCCTACTCGCAAGATGTTATCCTACTCTCAAGGTGTTATCCTACTCTCAGGGTGTTATCCTACTCTCAAGATGTTATCCTACTCTCAAGATGTTATCCTACTCTCAAGATGTTATCCTACTCTCAAGGTGTTATCCTACTCTCAAGATGTTATCCTACTCTCAACATGTTATCCTACTCTCAACATGTTATCCTACTCTCAAGATGTTATCCTACTCTCAAGATGTTATCCTACTCTCAAGATGTTATCCTACTCTCAACATGTTATCCTACTCTCAAGATGGTATCCTACTCTCAAGATGTTATCCTACTCTCAAGATGTTATCCTACTCTCAACATGTTATCCTACTCTCAATGTGTTATCCTACTCGCAACATGTTATCCTACTCTGAAGATGTTATCCTACTCTCATGATGTTATCCTACTCTCATGATGTTATCCTACTCTCAGCACTGTGTCATGACGTCAATGTTTGTGCCATTTGGTATCCTCGTGCGTTATTTTAACAGAAATGGCAGGTCATGTTGTAGCATTAAGAACATATTAGGTTTAACCCTTTCAGTGCCAGGGGCCGATCTCATCGGCCCTAATTTACGGTCTGTAAAATCGGCCCTAAAAAAATAAACAAAATAAATTAAAAAAATTTAATTTTTAAAAAAAATTTTGGGTTGAATTTTTTTTGGGTATGCTTAAGCATGCTATAGCGAATTTAAAAACAAACTGGATAAAACCTCACTAAACCTACAAAATAAGTCTGTTAAAGAATATAAGAAAAAATTCTTAAAATTGTAAAAAATTGTAAAAAATAATAACAAATGATGAAAAATTGTTAGGCCAATGCATTCTCTTATATATGCGAGGCAACCTATGGTCGACTCGCATATATAAGAGAATGCATTGGCACAGGGTTGATATGGGTTGATACAAAAATCGGACCTGGCACTGAAAGGGTTAACAATGTGTTTCATTGTGGTCTGGGTCATAACAAACTGGTATTGAAAATATAATAAACACAACAGTCAACTGTTTTGAGTAAAGTACAGGTTTTCTCCTCTCGTGAAATGCGAGGATTATTTTACTCGGCTGGCGCCTCGTAAAAATAATCCTGGAGTGCAATAATAATTATGGTACTCTGATAGTTATGAACACTGATATGAATATATCAAACTAAGTAGAGTGACATCAACAACCATTATATATAAATAGACCTCAGAGATGTCACTGCATGTGTACATGTATATATTGATTAATACACAAACTGTTTGCTAACTAAACTATTTTAGTCATACTATTTTTTGCTCAGTTTTAAATCCGTGCTCCGATGAGTGCACGAAAAAAATAGTACTGCACTTTTAAAAAAATGAGTAAGGTATTTTAATTAATAGTTTTTATCAAAACTAACTTTACTTTTTTCAGGAATCTTCCACTTGCAATCATCATTTCCATGTCTGTAATAACAGTGGTGTATATAATCGCCAATGTGGCTTACTCTGTCATTTTGAGTCCTGTGGAGATGCTCGCATCATCTGCTGTTGCTGTGGTGAGTAACCATATTAACTATTGTGACTAAAGCTGCTTTCACATACATGCGTTTAACGCATCCGTTTAACGCATCTGTACGCGCATCGTTTCGGTCTCCAATGTTATCACTGGAGCTTTCACATACCATCCGCAATACGCGCGCGCACAGCTGCGCGCAAAACTTTTCACTCCCAGACCGAAAACCTATCTGCTTTGCGCACAAGCGGACAGGGGTATTCGGTGCGATGTCATAATCATGGGATATACCGCAGATATTTTGTGGTGTTTACGAATGAGAATGCTATTACGTGCAGGGGCGTATGATAGCTGGCACCGTGTTATCTATTCTTGGGTGATATTAAACAAGAATTAAATAATTGTGATGGCAGTTATAGGTCAAAATATACATTAAATGACATAGAATGCCATGGTTTTGTGGGAAGTTAGCATTTTTGCTAGCAGTCTCGCATATAGAAACATAGGTAGGTATACCAGGTATACCATGCCTAAAAAGAATAGGTACGACGCTTGTTTTGACGAGGAACTTATAGATTCAGTAAGGAAATATGACCACCTCTTCAATCCTAAAAATATTGGATACCACGATGCACAGATGTCCCAAAATTCATGGGAAACTATTATAAACGACATGAAGAACTCGGGACATGGAGAATATAAAGGCAATTAAGCTCTCAGTTCATGCATGATGGCAGGGTGACACAGTGTGTATAGTATTTGTTGTTTATTTTGGGGAGGGTGGTTCATCAGTTGTTTTAACTGACGCTATAAATTCAAGTCAACATCAATATAGATTCAATATTCACTATACCATAATTCGGCATTTGGTATGTCGGTATTTCTGTTAAATATATCAATATCATGGGATATATTACCAAATTATATTGCGAAACATCCTCGTCGCCGGGGGAATCCATGGCGAAAGGACAATATATAAACACAAATAATTCTTCGTGCACCTGCTAACGGACGCGTGCGCGCAGAGGTAAACGGAGCTATGTGAAAGCATTACGCGCACGTCCGCCTAACGCATCCGTAAAACGCATGCGTTAAGCGCACGTATGTGAAAGCAGCTTTACTCTGTCTTTATGAGTCCTGTGGGGATGCTCACATCATCTTCTGTCGCCATGGTGAGTAACCATAGTAACTAATATGTTTTACTCCTCCACTCTCAAGTCTCTTGGAGAAGCTTATATTCTCTGCTATATGGGCCATGCCGGTAATTTAAAATAAAATCATCTTCATATATAATAAAATGAAATTATAACATATACATATAGGAGATGATGGTCGGCCATGTGATAAACATAGAACCACAAATGCATCTAACTGGTCGATAGTTTTCACATTGTTGCTATAAACTTGATGTCCTTTCTATTTTACTGATGCCATAGCACTCATGTTCTATTAAACTACAGTAATCCTCTAAATAGTCGACTCCTTAACCACAGCAGAATTATGGGTAACTTTTAAGTATTTAGTCGGAAATCGACTAAATCCTGAAAAGTTACCCATAATTCTGCTGTGGTTAAGGAGTTGATTACTTAGGGCATTACTGTATACTATAAAAACACTAACAGGATAGGTTTCACGAAAAAATGAGCCTAAAAGCCCAGCTTCTATCATATATATATGTATGATTCCTTCCTCCATTCTCACTATATATTAGCATTGTATTTACCTCCATAGGTTTCAATAGTCAATGGAAGGCAGGACTTTTATGAAGCTATTGTGTTCTCAGATAATGGAAATCTGAAGTCATTATTCCCGAGTCAATGAAAGACATGGCTTTTGTCGGCAGTATTGACGGCAAAGATTTTTATTACACAGACTCACATGAATGTTTTGTCGCATCATATTACTGCTTCTAAATAATACACATATTCTCCATTTGGGAAGCGACCTCTAAATGAACCATGAAGTTATATTATTTGGAGCTAATACCCAGGTTGTGGTGGTGAGGGCTAGTTGTTGGTGGGGTGGTGAACAGTTCAGAACATGGATTGCATCTAAGATTTCTCCAGATACGTGTGCTTCCATTCTTCCGATTTATTAACATAGTGATTGCATCCAAGTATAAACGTCATATTTTCAAAGTTAATAAACGGTGATATTTCTATGAACCTATTGTTTTCTCAAATAATGGAAATCAATATTGCCCAGTCAATGAAAGACACGGCTTTTATGGTCATATTGATGGTACAAATTTGTAGTACAGACAAGCCTTGAAATAATGTGCCTGTCATTTGCAGAATGAGGTCTCCAGAGGGTGAATTTAGTGATGCTACCCCGCATAGTGGGCTAGCATCACCAAATTCACCCTCTGGGAACCTCATTCTGCTGAGTTGTAAGCAGAATGAAGTCCCCAGAGGGTGAATTTGGTGATGCTAGCCCGCTATGCGGGGTAGCATCACTAAATTCACCCTCTGGGGACCTCATTCTGCAAATGACAGACACATTATTTCAAGGCTTGAGTACAGACTCTTATGAATGGCGTGGCTTTTATTGGTCTTATTTCTGCCTCTGAATAGTACACATACAGTAATGCCCTAAGTAATCGACTCCTTAACCACAGAAGAATTATGGGTAACTTTTCAGGATTTAGTCGGAAATATGGGTTGTTGCTATTCATCGGAAATCTCTCCCCGAGCTACTTAGGGCATTACTGTATGTAATATAGTTGTTGGTGATGTAGTGAACAGTTCGAAACATGGATTGCATCTAAGATTTCCCCAAGGTGTAATTATGTGTCCTTCAATTCTTCCCATTATTTAACATACCACTAGTTTTTGCATCCAAGTGTGAAAAAAATGTCATAATTTCCAATAGTCAATTAAAGGCGAGATTTTTATGAACCAATTGTTTTCTCAAATAATAGAAGTCATTATTCCCAAGTCAATGAAAGATATGGCTTTTATCGGCTGTATTGATGTCACAAATTTATTATACACAGATTCTCGTTGTTTTATTGGGTAATTTTGCTGCTTCTAAAGAACACAGAATATGGATTTAGTGTGTAGATGTTAATTGAGCCATCAAGTTATTCACTCAGCTGACTGACTAAATAAAACATCCACTGACTGTATGAAAATAGACAATGTAATGTATAATACTTAACCTTAACCCCTTTTTGCCATCGGCAGGGGGGTGGGGGACAGGCAGCATTGTCGTGTTTTATAATTGCATATACAGTAATGCCCTATAAAATAATTGACTCCTTAACACAGCAGAATAATGGGTAATATTTCCGACTAAATCCTGAAAAATTATCCATAAGTCTGCTGTGGTTAAGGAGTTGATTATGTAGGGCATTACAGTATATGCCATTTTGGCCCTTCGCCTTTCAATGCTTCCATCTGCTGTGACACTTGTCTCCAGCCTAACTACAGATGCTGGACTGTCATGTTACGGACAACACAACAATCAAGTCTGGATATAGTGTGTCTGACATTTGCAGAATGAGGTCCCCAGAGGGTGAATTTAGTGACGTTATCCCGCACTACAGACTAGCATCACCAAATTCACACTCAGGGGACCTCATTCTGCTTAAAAGGCCTCAACACCCATTTAATAGTCCCCTCGATTATGCATTTTATCTTCTGCAAATTAGGGGATATAGAAACTGAACAGAAGGGAAAAAGTAACTAAAACAATGTTAATTTGAGACTATGGATACTTCCCAGAAGATGAGGCCTAAGGAGAATGAGGTTCACAGAGGGTGAATTAATGATGCTGGCCCACTGTGCAGGATAGCGTCACTAAATTCACCCTCTGGGGACTTCATTCTGCAAATGACAGACACAGTATTCCAAGGCTGGACAACAATTTACATGTTTGCACATGTGTGCATATAATATTGTGTCTGAAGTTATCAAATTAGAAATGGCAGGTGTCATAATGGCATGGTTGTTGAATTAATACATACATGTATAATAAATGTGGATAAATTGAGCATGCTATGTACCTATGTGTGTCCAACAAGCAGGTCAAGAACATTACGATTTGTGTCACTATATACTTCAACACAACAATGCACATACAATTCAGGGACATTATTAGCATGTTCATGTTGGGGGGGGGGTGTACATTTCAAATTTTTAATTGCACCAACATGAAGACTACAATAACCCTAACAATTATCGGAAACTTCAGTTGCATCCACCCCCATCTTATTGAACTGATACCTCACATTGTCTAATTGATGGACATTTCATATTTTCAAATTCACCCACTGGGGACCTCGCTCTGCATGGCCTCATCTGCTATGGGAGACATAGACTCAGATTGAAGTTCCCGTGATGTAAACCCATTGAGAATCTCGTAGTACACCCATTGGGAACCTCGATTATGCAATGTGTCGTCTGCCAATTTGGGGATAAAGAGAAACTAAACTAAAAAAGAAAATCTTTGTGAAGAAGTTTTTATATAAATTTTATGATAAAGAAACTTTCCAGAGAAGATGAGGCCTAAGCAGAATGAGGTTCTCGTTCTGCAAATGACAGGCTCACTAAACTCAGGCTTTCATGATTTGGTCTCTGCAACTACATTCAACCTTGAAATTGTGTGTCTGTCAATTGCAGAATGAGGTCCCCAAGAGGGTGAATTTAGCAGCAGGCTAGCATCACCAAATTCACCCTCTGGGAACCTCATTCTGCACGGCGGACAAGCTTCAAATTTTTTTCACTCAGGTGACCTCTTTCTGCTTTAGCCTCAACTGCTATGGGAGACCTTTTGGATCAGTTTGAAGTTACCCAGTTGAAGTTGGTGATTTTCACCCATTAGTCACCTTGATTGTGTGTTTTATCTTCTGCAAATTAGGGGATATAGAAACTGAACAGAAGGGAAAAAATAACTAAATATAATGTTAATTTGAGATTATAATATTTCCCAGAAGATGATGCCCAAGCAGAATGAGTTCCCCAGAGGGTGAATTTGGTGATGCTAGCCCACTGTTCAGGGTAGGGTGACTACTAGGGTCACTA
The DNA here is from genome assembly GCA_032622095.1 of Siphonodentalium dalli. Taxonomy (NCBI): domain Eukaryota; kingdom Metazoa; phylum Mollusca; class Scaphopoda; order Gadilida; family Siphonodentaliidae; genus Siphonodentalium; species Siphonodentalium dalli. The sequence goes on from CP136065.1 coordinate 246,310,795, forward strand.
ACTTCATCCCTCTGGTGACCTTATTCTGCAAATGACAGACACTAGTTCAAGGCTTGACTAAATTAACCTATTTACAAAATTTCTGCATCCATTTTGACCTATTTTTCCAATCCAATCAGCTTATTTTAACACAGAATGTGATTAATTGACCAAGTTTCGCAAATTTTACCTATTGTCATCCAATAAATTTCTTTGTCATATAAAGGTTATGGAGTATGTTCGCACTGTCTCGACCTTCAACATGATGTTTTGTTTTTGACAAGAACAGTACAACAGGCATCACATGAAGTACTGAGTGGACATTCAATCATGGTGACATTAATTTTATAGGATTGTTTAGACCATTTTTAAATTTGGTTTACATAATATTTTGTACAGAGGTTAGAGTAGATAACTGAGGATAAAATAATACATGTAAATTAGATTTAAAATTATTTTGTTATAAGCGCCATACTTTCCTGTGGTATTTTTACAACCCCCCCCCCCCCCCCTCACCCAGTGATAATGGACTATTCCATTGTATACGTTTATAACTAAATGGGAGAATCCATTTATTTTAGAAAGGATCGAGGTAGTCTAATTCAAGTATCGTTTCCAGTAAGTCAGTGAAATAAACTGTACAATATTTCATTGAATGGATCAATCAATACTGCAAGAATAATATACAGTTTGAGGCTATTATCCAGCTTAAAACATGGCTTCGTCAGAATGGTTTAACCCAAAATAGCAGATGTATACCGCATGGTCTGCCCTGTCCACCTGGTCGTTGGTTGCGTGAATAGTGTCACATCTCAAACCATTGTTGACGGTCATTGTCCCATTGCTTGTCCAGCCATTGACTGATAATGACGTGCCGAGTATGAGCTCTTTCCATGCAAGCCTGAGTTTAATGTGCCTGTCATTTGCAGATTGAGGTCCCCAGAGGGTGAATTTACTGATGCTATCCCACATAGCGGGTTAGAATCAACAAATTTACCCTCTGGGGACATCATTCTGCTTAGGCCTCATCTTCTCTGGAAAGTTTCTTTATTATCAAATTTCTATAGAAACTTCTTCACATATGAGGTCATGCAGAATGAGGTCCCAAGAGGGGGAATTTGGTGATGCTATCCCGCTGTGGGTATTATTTTACATTATTTATTGCGTCGTATTTCTGTTTTGAAAGAAATTTGTGAATATTGGGCTAAACTGACATGATAGGTGTGGTATGCCTAATGATCACAGTCACATCCTTCTATATTTATGACGATAATGAGCTGCATGCATTTTCTAGTAATACTGTCTTTCTTGTTGATCATGTTATCACATTAGTGGTAAATGGTTTATTGCACAGAAGACGCATTAATATGGTTAGATAATACAAGATCAGTTGACAATCTGTTACCTGTATGATGATTCTGATTCATTATAGCTACTTATTTAATTGTCTTCCGTATCTGCACTCTTAATTGATATACTCGAGACAACTATTTGATTTGAGATTCGATGCGATTTCAAATTGTTTGCCCGATTCGATTCGAGATTCGATTCAAAATGAAAAATATGAGAAACTGTAATGTTTTTTAATGTCAAATAGTTATATATGTATATGTGAGAGCTAGAAAAATAATTTTTACCCCATAGATTGCCAATGAGGGGTTAGGGAACCACTCTAACTCATTTTAGCCTATATTTAACATCCAATCAATTTGTATCCAAACAAGCTTGAGTTTAGTGTGCCTGTCATTTGCAGAATTAGGTCCCCAGAGGGTTAATTTAGTGATGCTGTCCCACATAGCGGGCTAGCATCACCAAATTCACCCTCTGGGGACCTCATTCTGCTTGGGACTCATCTTCTCAGGAAAGTTTCTTTATTATCAAATTGACATAGATTCTATTACTTTTTAAGTTTAGTTTCTCTGTATCCCCAAATTGGCAGACGACACATTGCATAATCCAGGTTCCCAATGGGTATGCATCACAATATTCACCATTTGGGAACTTCAATCTGAGTCTATGTCTCCCATGGCAGATGAGGCCATGCAGAATGAGGTCCCCAGTGGGTGAATTTGGTGATGCTAGCTCACTGCGGGATAGCGTCACTAAATTCACCCTCTGGGGACCTCATTCTGCAAATGAAAGGCACACTAAACTAAGGCTTGTATCCGATGCTATGGAATGTTAATATTTGACAGAACTTCCTGCTTCAGAAGATGAGATGACAATAATGTTAAAACCTGTCATCCGTGGACCTCTAAGTGGATAATAATCATAACATTTTTAAGATCCTGCTGTGAGGGGATTATGTTACTGAGTCGATGTTAATATTGACACTTATAGGATCCTGGTGGGATGGTGTATGGTTGAGTGGATGGGAAGATGACAATCATAGGGTCCTTATAGGATGGGTAGGGGAATCTTAGTTTCTTGTGACATGTTTCATCAACAATATGTTGATGACACTGGTTCAGGAAGTTTTAATATAATATTTAACCTTTTTGCTGCTATGACATCCGTAACTTTTACTGATGTAAAAGTGCACGTCGTGCGCTATATGGTCCATAGTACCTACAGACCTACTTCAATGCACTAGTAAGTGGCCATTATTCATCATTGGGAATTCAGAAATTAGTGCAACTGGACACGTTCATCTTGAAGTTTCTAACAATGTACGATGTTCAAGGATTGTGTATGATAATAGCCCTTGCATGAAGTCAGTTGTATGGTTTTCGCGACATTTTCATTATATATTTCCACTGCAAAATATCAAGAACGTCAATGTCAAAAATGATAAAAGTCTGTAAATATATCGCCATCATGCGCAAGAAGAACGCAGAGAATTAGAACAACTTTGTTCTAATATAAAATTATTTATAGCTCTCCAATAACGTAATGTTGCACATTGAAACCATTGTTATGTGAACAAAACTGTTACAGTTCACCGTGCGAAATTTCGTTAATAGAAAAGTATCAACAATGAATTTAGGAACAAAGTTTATCTAGATCTCAATGTTCTTCTTAGTGGTGATGTTTTTACAGACTTTATATTGTTTGCACATTTACTGAATGCGAGTGCCTTGGGTCCCTTTAACCCTTTACCCAACAAACCGGTCAAAACCGGCCAAATAAAGCTTCAACAGCCTAAAATATCTTCGGTCTGTCTCAATAGAACAATACAAATATGGATATCATTGGAACCGGCTCCTTGACCACAGTGTGATAGTTACAGTTATACCCTGTGCCAATGCATTCTCTTATATATGCGAGTCGACCATAGGTCGCCTCGCATATATAAAAGAATGCATTGGCCTAAAAAAAAACTTTTTTTAACACTTTTTACCATTTTTTCTTACATTCTTTAACAATTTTATAATTTTTAATGTGTTAAGCCAATGCATTCTCTTATATATGCGAGGCGACCTATGGTCGACTCGCATATATAAGAGAATGCATTGGCACAGGGCCATTCTGTTGGGTAAAGGATACATTTAGTGCTTTCTTTCTTCAGTAAATTCTATATTTATGGTCCTATTGTGTACCACATCATAATTGTCATCATAAATCTCTCAATGTTTTTCAAGGGCATCATGTCATGAAAGCTCTCCTGACTTCTGTGCAAAGAGTGATATATCCAGGAATGTGTCTGTTAATTCTGCAGCTGCAAGCCTTGAAATAGTGTGTCTGTCATTTGCAGAATAAGGTCCCCAGAGGGTGAATTTAGTGATGCTACCCCGCATAGCGGGCAAGCATCACCAAATTCACCCTCTGGGAACCTCATTCTGCAGAGTTGTAAGCATAATGAGGTCCCCAGAGGGTGAATTTGATAGCGGGATAGCATCACTAAATTCACCCTCTGGGGACCTCATTCTGCAAATGACAGACACACTATTTCAAGGCTTGTGCAGCTGCACAGTTCAGAAACACGAACTGCTGGTGCATATAAACTCAAAGGGAAATGAGATGTGACCTGTATGTGTGTGTATGCACATGAAACATTTCCTACTGTGCATACCGTAGCTTATCGTTTGCCTGTGGGAGTGTTAAATTATATATGAAACATTTCCTACTGTGCATAAACTGTCGACTGTGTGTGAGATTAGGTTGAAGAACTACTTATACTGAAAAAAAATTCATTCTCAAATAGAAGGAGCACTGGGAATAGGTACATGATATTTGAGCAGTTTCATGTCAACATATCACATTGTCTGAAAAGTAGGAACTGGTACATGCCATCACACCATGCACATGGCTTGACAGTCTCTTTTGGAACCGCCTGTTGTGTTCACCATGAAATTTCCAACTGCACCCCTCAACCTTTGACACAGACCAAGTTCCAATTCCCAACTGTGCGAACCTCCATTTGCACCCCATTCAGTCGATCATGCCATGAATCTACTCTAGAGATCATATTCATATTTATGATAATAAACGCTCTTTGTTAGTCATGCAATTTATCAGTTCCCCTTTAAGTCTTATGAGGTCAAAGGCACCTATCCCATGACATTCCCCTGGCCATGTGCCCAGTGTGTACCATATATTCTAAGCTGATAAGGAACGCTAATTATTGCTCATATATGCCCCTTTAAGTCGTCTGAGGTAAAAAAATGACCGGTGACAAACATGACATGCAGGAAAAATTAATATCGTCACTGCTGCATCGCTGATAATGATATAAAGAAAGCCTGCAAATGGTGTGCAGCGTTTGTCCTGAATTTGACGTTGGTATTTTTTTTATGACAGACGCAGCTGAAACCACATTTGTATTCAGAGAAGGTAATGCATTATATCAGTAAAATTGTTGCCTTGATAACCTTTGGGAAACACGTTATATCTCAGGTCGTCTTGTATCGGTTGGCCTTAAATTTTGCATATCACCTGAGGGTGATATATTTTTAGATGCGCCAAAATCGTGACATAATTACAAACAAAATATAAAGGCCTGCACTATAGAGCCATGTAAGAAATCTCTCATTGTTTTTCAAGGGCATCATTTCATGAATGACGTCCTGACCCGGTATCTGTGCAATGAGTATTGAGTGACATATCCATGAATGTGTTTATAAATTCTGCCGCTGCACAGTTCGTTGAAAACACAAAATGCTGGTGCATTCAAACTCAAAAGGAAATGTGATGTGACCTTCATGTGTTAATGTGGACTCAAACATTTCCTAGTGTGCATAGTTTGTCGGCTGCTTGTGAGAGCGTTAAAGTGCACACAGACATTTCCTAGTGTGCATAGTTTGTCGTCTGCTTGTGGGAGTGCTAAGGTGCATACGATTAATTTCTCACTGTGCATTCTTTGTCGTCTGCTTGTGGGATTAGGCTGTTTAAGAGCAGGTACTGCGGAAAAAAAATTATTCTCACAAGGAAAAAATATTTCAACATTATCACATACATAGAGTCTTACTGGTGCAAACAATGCCTACATATAGGTTATAAATTGAGTATATAAATTTGCTGCACCCACCCCATCCCCAATGTGGATGTACACTTGCTCTGAAAAAGAGCGAATGGATACTTAAGAGTCTTACTGTCTCCATAGGTTATAAATGGAGAAAACTGAGTTGAGAAGTGATTGCTGAGTATAGCCTTGAAACTTTTGTCATATGAACCCTGCTTCTATATTTACAATGTGGTCCCTACAGCCGATGGGGTCATTGTCACAAGGCTCCGTTCACATTCGTAGCCAGCTTTTTAAATCGATCACAAATGTAGCCATCTTATCACCGGCGTTCACATTCGTAGCCAGCTTTTCTAATTCCATGCTTTATATGGCGCGAATTATGATGTCATCGCGTTCGTGACTAAAATGTCCGTGTCATCCTCCAGAAATGACGTCGTTTATCAAATTATATTGGAATATAATTCGAGCATTCTAACAACATAGATCGGAAACCTCAGGTTATTAGATGAACTAATATCAAATTAAAATTCAAGTTGTTTTTCACCCATCAACTCAGATGGGATTAACCTAATCTTATTCATTGAGGCTCGCATGAATATGAAAAGCTGGCTACAAATGTGGTCGCCATAGAAAAGCTGGCTACATTTGTGATTGATTTAAAAAGCTGGCTACGAATGTGATTGATGCCTTGTGACAATGACCCCATCAGCATCACTACATGTACACTTCCAACATGAGTAGATAACACATGCCAAGTGCACCCCAAAATCATCTAATATTAACCCTTTGAGTGCCAGGGTCCGATCTAATCGGCCCTAAACCTACACAATAAGTCTGTTAAAGAATATAATAAAATATATTAAAATTGTAAAAAAATGTAAATAAAAAAAAAAAAAAAAAAAATGTTAGGCCAATGCATTCTCTTATATATGCGAGGCGACCTATGGTCGACTCGCATATATAAGAGAATGCATTGGCACAGGGTATATGGGTTGATACAAAAATCGGACCTGGCACTCAAAGGGTTAAGGGTTTGTCAATTTCAACACATAATAGCTTGTGTCACAAATTAAACACCAAATATGGATTAGTTCGGGGAAAATTAATCACGGCTCATCACTGATCAAATTCGAGATAATTACTCTCGTAGATTCTCCGAGATCAATCAGACAATAACGCCGGGAATTCGGAATCAAGTTCTACTTGACTGCCTTCCACTTTGTTACCATGGAACATGTTCTACTCCTCTGATCTAAGTAGAGACCTTTCAAAAAATTACATTCACAGTTTGTGGTTACAAAAAGTTTAGCCTTATCCATAGGATGTTAACCCTTTCTATACTAAATCTTATTGATGAATAGTTCCCTTGGGAAATAAATAGGTCTCCTTGTGAAATTTTATTATATGTCGTCATGTGTCGGCTGCTTATTTTTCCTGAAAACCCCTCCTGATGAATAATAGACCATTTCAATGTATACTTCTGTAACTGAATGGGAGAATCCATTTAGTATAGAAAGATTTAATGTACATGTATTGTTAATTGAGGCGGCATACCACTGCTTGTATAACCAGAGATGTGGCAACAGGGGGTGTGGGGAGGGGCGGGGGAGGGGGGGGGGGTTGCCAAGTTTGAAAATTCATGCTTGACATGTACCACATATAGCTTGAAATTGTTCTCATTGTTTGATTTTCAAACCAGTAATTAGTGGGGAATTCATTGTTTACAGAGCAACAGTATCGCTACATTTCTACTTGTACGAAAATCAAATTATTGATATCACACAATGCTTACTATTTTGTGATATCAATAATTTGATTATGTGATATCCAAAAAATTATTTATGATATCACAAATGGAACTAGTGATATCTTAAAGGGGTACTGTACGCCATTTTCATTAAATTTCCGGTGACAACAACGATCTAATATCGATAATATATAGAAACATAAGTAATTTGAGTCGAAGATGTATTTTGTAAACGCTCAGGTTAATAGGCTATCTTAAAATTTAATAATTTAAAAGTTAATAATTTGATATAAATTGAATTTATGACTGGAGCCATAAAATGGCGTCAATTAAATTACGAATTTCCGTAATCAAACAAAGTAATTGAGGGATACTGGATTGTTAAACTGATCGCACACGACCGCTTAAAATATTATGATGATACGGGGAGAACACTCAAGCCACTCACTGACTAGCGACGATACAATAACTTAAATGATTATATGGGACTAGTATGCCTATAATATAACTTTTATTTGATTCATTTGGTTGAAAACTGTACAAAAATTACTCGACAACGACAATTTGTATTTTTGCATTCCGGTAAATTTGTCATCTGTAACACTACTTCGTACTCAACAGACTTTCAAATAATGAAAAAATTGTTACCTTATTCTCCGACTCGGAGACTATAGAAACCAACAACAACATTTGGCATACAGTACCCCTTTAAAGGCCACTTAATTTTCGAACCCCCCAGATAATTTTATATAAATTATATGCAATATTAGATACCATTTGAAAGAGGAAGCTCCAAAACATTGTATTATCAACTTATTCTGTGTAATAAACTGAGAACATGTTGTATTTGTTGAGATACCGACTTCTGTGTTCTGTGCTCAAGTTTAAATTTTTTCAATGGAAGGGGAATAACTCTATATCTGGAAGGGGAATAACTCTATATCTTCAGATATAGAGTTATTCCCCTTCCATTGAAAATATATTTTAGTTTGAATTCTGTTGCATTCTGGGAGCCATAACAGGGGAAATCTTTCTATTATTTCAGATGTTTTCTAATTTCTCTATGGGCATCTTGTGAGACACAGACGTTTCAAATGGTGATGAATTATAGTATATTATTCATATTTTATGGCATAGATTGTTATTAAAACCATATATCAAGACACTATGAAAAAAATCATCGGTGACTTGAAAATTAAATGGGTCTTTAAAATCATTTTGTGATATCATAAAAGATTTACTAATATCATATATTCATTTTGTGATATCATATATTGATTTATTGATACATGTATAACTAAATAGGTATAAATAAAAGAATGGTGCCCCATACATTCCTTCAGACATTTGCAGAGCACATGGTATTACGAGTGATATTGATGATAGTGCCGGATCTTATATTGATATCAGTTGCAGTGACGTAACAAGGCTATATTATTAATATTCCATACCTTGTTTCAGACATTCGCGGAGCACACAGAATTACGAGTGATATCGATGATAATGCCCGTTCTTATAGCGATATCCGTCATGGGCTCTATGAATGGAACCTGTCTATCCATGTCAAGGTGAGGAGAAGTTTGCTTTCGAATAAAATTACCCTTTGTTTCCATCCCTACAGTAATGTCCTAAATAATCGACTCCTTAACCACAGCAGAATTATGGGTAATTTTTCAGGATTTAGTCAGAAATATGGCTTGTTGCCATTCATCGGAAAGCTCTCAGTGAGAGCTTTCCTATGAATGGCAACAAGCCATATTTCCAACTAAATCCTGAAAAGTTACCCATAATTCTGCTGTGGTTAAGGAGTCCTTATTTAGGGCATTACTGTACACAAGAGCAGGCCTGAAAATATGGTGCCGGAGATTTGCAGAATGGGGTCCCAGATGGGTGAATTTAGAGACGCTACCCTGTACAGCAAGCAAGCATCATTAAATTCACCTTCAGGGGGCCTCATTCTGCTTATGCCCCATATTCTCCGGAAACTATCTTTATTATCAAATTAACAAGTTTGTTAATTTCTTTAGAAAGTTTCTTTTTTAGTTGAGTTTCTTTATATATTCTCAATTTGGGAGACAAAACAATGCATAATCGAGGTGCCCAATGGGTGCACATCATCATCTTCACCATCTGGGAAATTAAATCTGTGTCTAGGTCTCCCATATCAGATGAGGCCATGCAGAATAATGTCCCCAAAGTATGAATTTGATGATGCTAGACCACTGTGCGGGATATTGTAACTACATTCACACTCTGGGGACCTCATTCAGCAAATATCCAGCACCATATTTCAGGCCTGCATAAGAGTGATAATAAGTCAACAATTTTATTCAGCAATCTATTATATATACAATTTTATATATTATGGAGGAGGGAATCCTAAAATGCTATTGTAAGAAGACTAGAACTATAAAATATAGTCCAAGCATGAGCCATATTTTGTTAACCCTTTGAGTGCCATGTCGATTTTTGTATCAACCCATATACCCTGTGCCAATGCATTCTCTTATATATGCGAGTCGACCATAGGTCGCCTCGCATATATAAGAGAATGCATTGGCCTAACATTGTTTTTTGTTTTTTTTTGTTTTTTTTTTACAATTTTTTACAATTTTTTACAATTTTAATATTTTATTCTTATATTCTTTAACAGACTTATTTTGTAGGTTTAGGGCCGATGAGATCGGCCACTGGCACTCAAAGGGTTAATGATGTACATGTATTTAAGATTTCAACAAGTAGGATAATAATAAGCGAAACATTTGTGTATAACATTTTATTAAAACAAATTTAACCCTTTGAGTGCCAGGGGCCGATCTCACGGCCCTAAACCTACAAAATAAGTCTGTTAAAGAATATAAGAATGAATTATTAAAATTGTAAAAAATAGTAAAAAAAAAAAAAAAAAAAAAAATTGTTAGGCCAATGCATTCTCTTATATATGCGAGGCGACCTATGGTCGACTCGCATATATAAGAGAATGCATTGGCACAGGGTATATGGGTTGATACAAAAATCGGACCTGGCACTCAAAGGGTTAAATGGCATTTTCTATGTGCTTATATTGTGCTTATTGATGTTCCAGAAAATAATTTATATAAACATGTACATGTGCTACAACATATGATACCCCCCCCCCCCCCCCACAAAATATTTAAAAAACAGGAAATTCTATCTTTTCACATGTCCTGTATTTCAGGTTGTTCTTCGTCGGTGCTGGAAACAACCATCTTCCGAGAATTATATCCATGATAACATTTAAAAATCTCACTCCCGCGCCATCACTCCTCGTAATCGTAAGTATTCAGCGTAGAGTCTAACTCCCACGCCATCTCTCCTCGTAATCGTAAGTATTCAGCGTAGAGTCTCACTCCCGCATCACTCCTCGTAATCGTAAGTATTCAGCGTAGAGTCTAACTCCCACGCCATCTCTCCTCGTAATCGTAAGTATTCAGCGTAGAGTCTCACTCCCGCGCCATCACTCCTCGTAATCGTAAGTATTTAGCGTAGAGTCTCACTCCCATGGCATCTCTCCTTGTAATTGTAAGTATTCAGCATGGAATCTCACTCCCATAGAAACACTCATTGACAATTAAGGGCTATTCAGACGGCGATGCGAGCATCGCAAGCGATGTGACTTCAGCATCGTCGCTCAATTAGAACAAACATATTATCACATGGCGACGCGATGTGAGCGACGTGACCAAAGCGTCAATCACAAGGATAGGATTTGTTCTAATTAATTGAGTGCGTCGATCAGTGCATTTACTCCAGAGTTTTCATTTTTATGTTTACCCATACCATAGTATGGTAAACATAGTGTCGTTGCCCGGATTGACCACTCGTCGTTGGTCCGTCTGTCTGTCTGTCCGTCTGTCCGTCTGTCTGTCCGTAGACACTTTACGAGTAATGCGATAACTCAAACATTGTTTATCCGATCGAAACCAAATTTTGTATATGGGTTTCTCGGACCAAAATACAGATCGAGTTCGAATATGGGTTTGATCCGATATTTTTCAATGGAGTTATGGCCCTTTTTCGACTTAGAATTCATGCATGCTGCCATAACTCAAAAAAAAATTATCTGATCGGAACCAAATTTGGTATGTGAGTTTCTCTATCTAAAATACAATTCGAGTTCGAATATGGGTTTGATCAGATTATTTTTAATGGAGTTATGGCCCTTTGATATAGAATTCATCCATGCTTCGATAGCTCAACCAGTTATCGTCTGATAGGAACCAAATTTGGTATGGGAGTTTCTCAACTCAAAATACAGATCAAGTTTGAATATGGGTTAGATCCTGTTTTTTATACCAGAGTTATGGCCCTTTTTAACTAAGGATTGAACAGATTCGATATTTTTATGCTTATCATGTAGAACCATAGCAGCTAACCCCTGTGATATCAGTTAGCACTGAGAGAGAGAATAGATTAACTTGTATTATTGGAAATTAGAGTTATTTTTAGCCATCATATTGTCACAGTGGAAGGTGTAATTGGACACCTTTACACAAGGTGTAAAATCTTCTCAGCAGTAACTGTTATTTATTGTATTTCCATACAGCTCTCTGGTTTAGGATATCAATGCAGTGTTCCAGTGACATACCTGTACCTAATTTTATTGAGTTAAAATTGTTAACCCTTGTCATCAATGTTATGCTTTTGTATATTTTTCATGTAATCATTCTCCTATTATATCCCTTTCACTTGTATGGATTTTTGTGGTTAAAATGAACCCTTAATTCTCAACATTCCTTATACTTAGCAGAAATACCTTTCATCTGATATATCTCATTTTATTGAGATGTATTTAAATTTTGTATGTTAATTTCTCAGCCCAAAATACAGATAGATTTCGAATTTGGGTTTGATCCATTTTTTTATATTTTAAACAGAGTTATGGCTTATGGATTTTCGTGTCAGAACTGAAAATAGCTGATCACTATCGCCAAGGTATGGGTTAAACATCTGCCGATCGTGATCGGCCTCTCGTTTCAATGATGGAGATAGACGAAGTCTGTGGAATCCATCAACATTGCCAAGTTCATTCATTGCAAACAGAACGGCTGCTTCTAATTCAACATCAACATTGCCAAGTTCATTCATTGCAAACAGAACGGCTGCTTCTAATTCAACATAGTATAGTGGAAATATAAAGTATGAAGTATTATATAACAAGACTCTTCATGCATCATTTGAAACGCACACAGAACGTATGGAATATGAAACGCACACAGAACGTATGGAATATGAAACGCACACAGAACGTATGGAATATGGATTGACATGAAACACACACAGAACGTATGGAATATGGATTGACATGAAACACACACAGAACGTATGGAATATGGATTGACATGAAACACACACAGAACGTATGGAATATGGATTGACATGAAACACACACAGAACGTATGGAATATGGATTGACATGAAACACACACAGAACGTATGGAATATGGATTGACATGAAACACACACAGAACGTATGGAATATGGATTGACATGAAACACACACAGAACGTATGGAATATGGATTGACATGAAACACACACAGAACGTATGGAATATGGATTGACATGAAACACACACAGAACGTATGGAATATGGATTGACATGAAACACACACAGAACGTATGGAATATGGATTGACATGAAACACACACAGAACGTATGGAATATGGATTGACATGAAACACACACAGAACGTATGGAATATGGATTGACATGAAACACACACAGAACGTATGGAATATGGATTGACATGAAACACACACAGAACGTATGGAATATGGATTGACATGAAACACACACAGAACGTATGGAATATGGATTGACATGAAACACACACAGAACGTATGGAATATGGATTGACATGAAACACACACAGAACGTATGGAATATGGATTGACATGAAACACACACAGAACGTATGGAATATGGATTGACATGAAACACACACAGAACGTATGGAATATGGATTGACATGAAACACACACAGAACGTATGGAATATGGATTGACATGAAACACACACAGAACGTATGGAATATGGATTGACATGAAACACACACAGAACGTATGGAATATGGATTGACATTGAATTCAAACACACACAGAACGTATGGAATATGGATTGACATTGAATTCAAACACACACAGAACGTATGGAATATGGATTGACATTGAATTCAAACACACACAGAACGTATGGAATATGGATTGACATTGCATTCTAACACACACAGAACGTTTGGAATATGGATTGACATTGCATTCTAACACACACAGAACGTATGGAATATGGATTGACATTGAATTCAAACGCACACAGAATGTATGGAATATGGATTGACATTGCATTCTAACACACAGAACGTATGGAATATGGATTGATATTGCATTCAAAAGACTATTTTAGTGCAATTTGAATGTTAACAACATAGACAATATTTGTTTCGATGATCGTTCCCACAATAAAAATTTTCATTTCTAAAAAAAGCCACCTTATTTAGGGGAGATGTGCCCTAGCGGCCTTTTATCAAGATTATGTCATCACATGACTATTACTTAAATATTCCTGAATTTAATTTTAACTGATCTTAACGATTCTGATGCGGTCATTTGGTGATATTTTTTCAGCTGATCTTAACGATTCTGATGCGGTCATTTGGTGATATTTTTTCAGCTGATCTTAACGATTCTGATGCAGTCATTTGGTGATATTTTCTACCTCATAGAAATGATGGGATTTGGGACAGCCACAGTGATAACATTTGTGTTAGCTGGCTTGGTGTATCTCAGAATAACTGAACCCAATCTCAAAAGACCAATCAAGGTATGTATCATTACACATACGGTAGTAAACAAATATGGTCCTGCGAATTGGATATTTTGATCAAATCGAATTCACGAAATCGAATCGAATATCGAATCGAATCATATCTGTGTGTTGCATTCTCAATTAGGTATGTTTTGTCAACGATTAGATTATTTGTGAAACGATCTATGAACTACATGCATGACGTTCCATCAGAACTTATGTGGCGATAAACCGTCGTTTGATATACAATTAACTTCAATTTATAATTGTCAAGAAAACAAAGCAGATTAAAACGTCCATGCGGCCATCACAACGATTAATATATTACCACTAAACGGATTATCAAACTAAAATCACACGAAATTTCTACAGTTTGCATGTACATGTAAAATTGCAAATCGGCATTCGGAAACACCCGTTATAAACTTGAAGACGCAACAACAGTCGCATTGTAGCCTCTTCATGTATTGGTTGATGCTTCTTGAACAGATGATTCCATAGATGGGTCATTGTCCATTGGCTATCTGCTAGCTTTTGCTACCATTTTAAAGCTATATAATTCAGACGTATTTAGTCGTCCTATCGTGGCTAATTGTTGGCTATGTACAATAAAAATTATAATGTGCATATATACATAATTTTCTGGAATTAAATGCCACAAACAGCTAAGATCGACATGTGTACTTGTCCTGAAACAGCCTACTTTTCCGTCATAGTATATTCGAAATTTCGAGTTGGCAATTTCGACTCGAATTCGAATCGAATTTGACTTTCGAATCGAATCTCGAATACTCGCAGGAGCCTATAAACAAATGTCATTATTCATTGTTAACCTATTCATGCTGCCATGCATTTTTATAGGCGCTTCACAAGAGCGGCTTACACATACCCAACAACCAGGTCCCTATTTCTCGTGACACACTACAAGTGACCTTGCCCAAAGGTACAACCTGGCACAAGATATGAAACAGCGTGTGGCTATATATAGCACACTCACCGCTTAATCGGCCAAGCCACTGTTTCAGAGACGATAGTCCACCATCGGGGTGCGAACTCATGCCTGTACGTTGACATCATTACAAGTCCGACACTCTAACCACTGGGCTACCACTTCCACATATTCTCAAACTAAGTGTCCCTCTTGACCACCTTGGAACCGCATTGAAAAATGACCATCAATGCGTTTTAGTGTTATTATATGAAAATACTACAAAATAGGCCAACACAATTCAGCGCTGAAATTAAAGGACCTCTTTGACTCCCAAGGCAACGCATTATACTTCAACGCGGTCCGCATTAAACTTCAATGTGGTCTGTTGAATCTCAACGTGGTCGTAACATACACTCAACACGTTATCAATGTGACGACCGTGTTTTGTTTATGTTACCACCGTGTTGTTAACGGCTGAGGCCCGCATTAAAAGGGACAGTTATTTTGAGAATATGTGTACATCTTAAACCAATTCATAATGTGTCTGCTCCTCTGGAACATGAAATGATATTATACAATTATTGCATTGTTCGAGGTTGACACGAGGAATTGTCAACCCAAGGAAGTCAATTGACTTCCTCTGGCTGACAATTCCACGTCTCAACCAAGAAACAATGTGATAACTGTTTTGTTATATGAAACCCACCTTGATTGGACATGTTGTGACGTCAAAAGTCGCTGGGAAACACTGATCTATTTTCAGGTCTGATAATAAGCTATGTTAACCCCTGAAGTATCTGACGTAACTCAGAACTGTTATTAAACCTGTTGTTTCATTAACGAGATGAACTTCGTTAGATATCTAAATTTTTTCGTAATGTTTTAACATAGGAATTGGGGAAAGAAACTTATGATCATATAATAAAATATAATAACAGAACGGCATCACATAGCATAATAACGGAACGACATGACATAACATAATAATGGACAACACGACATGACATAATACTGGAATGACATAACATAATGGAACAACATGACATAACATAATAATGGACGACATAATATTATGGAGTGACATGATATAACATAATGGAATTACATGACATAATGAACGCCATGACATGACATAATGGAATGACATGACATAACAAAATAATGGAATGACATAACACAATGTAACAACATGACATAACATAATAACGGACGACATTACATAACATAATGGAACAACATGACATAACATAATGTAACAACATGACATAACATAATGATGGATGACATAACATAATAACAGAACGACATGACATAACATAAATGAACGACATGATTTAACATAATAACGGAACGAGTCTGTGATTCTTTGTCCCAGGAAACTGATCATTGTTTTTTTCGGAACTTGAACCAGCCTGAGTTTAGTGTGTCTGTCATTTGCAGAATGAGGTCCCCAGAGGGTGAATTTAGCACAGCGGGTTAGCATCACTAAATTAACCCTCTGGGGACATCATTCTGCTTAGGCCTCATCTTCTCTGGAAAAGTTTCTTTATTATCAAATTTCTATAGAGACTTCTTCACATAGAGTCTTTTTCTTTTTTAGTTTAGTTTCTCTATATCCCCAAATTGGCAGATGACTCATTGCATAATCAAGGTTCCCAATGGGTGTACATCACAATATTCACCATTTGGGAACCTCAATCTGAGTCTATATCTCCCATAGCAGATGAGGCCATGCAGAATTGAGGTCCCCAGAGGGTGAATTTGGTGATTACATCCCAGAGAATGCAATGGCACATGGTCTTTAATGTTGCCCCAGTGCAGCTCCCATCATGAAAGGGTTAAAGTGGCACTTCTCGTTCAAACCGTGTTATTTCATGCTCCAGGAGGAAAAACATCGGAATGATCTATTATTGATTTACATGGATGTACAGGTAATATAAGCAGGTGACAGATAAAAAAAAGTACAGACCGAGTCCTATTTATTGAGGGAAATGTTTAGATAATAAGTTAAATAAATGACCTGAACATTTCCTAAGGGATAACTATATTTCAATGATGCTTTAGTATAGAAAGGGTTAAACTTATTATCTGAACATTTCCTATAGGATAACTACTCATCAATGATGCTTTAGTATAGAAAGGGTTAAACTTATTATCTGAACATTTCCTATGGGACTCATCAATGATGCTTTAGTATAGAAAGGGTTAAACTTATTATCTGAACATTTCCTATAGGATAACTACTCATTAATGATGCTTTAGTATAGAAAGGGTTAAACTTATTATCTGAACATTTCATATGGGATAACGAATCATCAATAATGCTTTAGTATAGAAAGGGTTAACTTATTATCTGAACATTTCATATGGGATAACGAATCATCAATGATGCTTTAGTATAGAAAGGGTTAAACTTATTATCTGAACATTTCCTATAGGATAACTACTCATCAATGATGCTTTAGTATAGAAAGGGTTAAACTTATTATCTGAACATTTCCTAAGGGATACCTATACGTCAATGATGCTTTAGTATAGAAAGGGTTAAACTTATTATCTGAACATTTCCTATGGGATAACTATATGTCAATGATGCTTTAGTATTGAAAGGGTTAGTGGAACCTGAACAACAGTGTTACTGACATGTTTTATTTTATTATTCAGCTCCCGTTAGCTTTGCCGATATTCCTGTCCATAATGAGCATAGCCATACTCGCTCTTACGATATATCAGAAACCCGAGGAGAGTGGGATCACCGTTCTATTGATGGCTCTGGGGACGCCCGTGTATTTTCTCGGTGTCAGATGGAAAAAACCTGAAGCTGTGGAGAAAAGTCTAGGTAAGAATTTGTAAATATGCAGTAATGCCCAAAGTATATATGATGGCCCTTTAACCACAGCAGAATTATGGGAAATTTTTCAGGATTTAGTCAGAAATATGGCTTGTTGCCATTCATCGGAAAGCTCTCCCCGAGAGCTTTCCTATGAATGACAACAAGCCATATTTCTGACTAAATCCTGAAAAATTTCCCATAATTCTGCTGTGGTTTAGGGGTCGATTATTTAGGACATTACTGTAGTTCAACATGACATTATTGGCTTGTGTGATCAATCCATATAAACCTAACCCATAAAACAAAAAGAGATGCATCACATCTCTAATTTATCTTCAGGTAAATTTCAAATCTCATTGTACACTTGATGTGGTATTAACCCTTGCAGTGCCAGGGGCCGATCTCATCGGCCCTAATATACGGTCTGTAAAATATATATATATTTTTTTTTTTTTTGGATTTTTAAAAAATTATTAAAGTTGTAAAAAATAAAAAAAAATAATAACAAATGATGAAAAATTGTTAGGCCAATGCATTCTCTTATATATGCGAGGCGACCTATGGTCGACTCGCATATATAAGAGAATGCATTGGCACAGGGTATATTGGTTGATACAAAAATCGGACCTGGCACTCAAAGGGTTAAACTGTGTCTTGTGTCATAATATTAGGTCTATATCTGGGTTTCCATTAATATGTATTGTCCGTAGATCCTAGGATAGGACGGGCCAACCATGGTTTGGCCGTTCATATGCAAATTTTGAAATTGCATTGCATGGTCAAAAAACCTCTGTTTTCTTACACCAGAGAATAAATAGTGCTGGGCGGTTGTATTGGGCTATAAAAATACTACTGTAATTTGAAAATCACACTGTGTTATTCCTGATTACATTTTATTTCCATAAATATTAAGAAATTTCACTGATTTTTTCATCTATGAACAAAGACAACCCTGGTCCCTGATATCGATGTCATGGTAATATCAGATCAATCTTATCCCGAACGTGGAATTATTACTATTTAACAAGTTGTTAACCCTTTACCCAACAAAACGGCCAAAACTGGCCAAATAAAGCTTCAACAGCCTAAAATATCTTCGGTCTGTCTCAATAGAACCATACAAATATGGATATCATTGGAACCGGCTCCTTGACCACATTGTGATAGTTACAGTTATGCCCTGTGCCAATGAATTCTCTTATATATGCGAGTCGACCATAGGTCGCCTCGCATATATAAGAGAATGCATTGGCCTAAAAAAAAATTTTTAACACTTTTTACCATTTTTTCTTACATTCTTTAACAATTTTATAATTTTTAATGTGTTAAGCCAATGCATTCTCTTATATATGCGAGGCGACCTATGGTCGACTCGCATTTATAAGAGAATGCATTGGCACAGGGCCCTTCTGTTGGGTAAAGGGTTAATGGACTATTTGTCAAAGTTATTTTCATGGCACGCGATAATACATTCTCATTTAAGTTCATAAATTTCCAGCAGAATATATGGATGGATTGACAGAAAATTTATTTATATATTTTTTGGGCATGAAAACCAGGTTTATTTTACGGTCCCCCCACCTACATAGCAGAAACCCTGCCTGTATATTGCCTAACAATGGGACCTTCGGTTTATCATGTACTAAGGTCCAATAACCCTGCACGCATGATCAGAACTTCTCACATTGGCAACATCTAAATAAATTTTTAATGCAATGATATCTAGCTTTAAATCTGACACTCCCTATTTTTATCTTATAAATTTTGGGCTACACTTACTATCCCTGAGTTATATATTTAAAGGTACTCAATCCGATCAGACGGTCCCCATATCATCAAGTTACAACAACAACAACATTTCTTCAAAATATGCTTTAGTTATCAGAATTGATTAATTACAACCACTGTTTACTATGGTATAAAATTTCCCAAACCGTGTTATTTATCAACACGATGTTCAACGAAATATGGCCATGTTATTACTCGAGTATCACAAAATTTGGTCGTATTACCACTTGATTTTAGAATAATCCATCTTCATCTGCAATTTTGTCCGAGACTGTCGGTTTGACGACTTTTTTCTGGGCCACAAATAAGTACACATTTCAAGAAATTTCAAATTTCAAAAATTGATATCTGATCACTCTGAGCTTTGATGGGTGGGTTCCTCGACTCGAATAAAATATTTTTTACCCCCGAAGCCAAAGAAATAGTAATTTTGGAGCGCTAATTCGGATTATGCATCTTTAAGGGGCCGCTTGGAAATACAGCAAACACTTTCTCAAACCATTGTGGCTGGAGGATTATGTTTTATTAGAAAATTTACCCGAACATAATTTTCCAAAAATTTGGAATCAACTGGAAGATAGATTAATAATTTTTCCAACATGATCAATGTTGAAAACTGATTATATTTGTAAACTTCTGTCCTCTTATGAGATGAATCCCATATCCAAGTATAAAAACTGTCACAATTGTACAGATAAATAATCAAACTATAACTGTCAGATGCATGTTATTATACTAGTAATTCTTGCCACCAATGTGATTAGACTTATACCCCCAGTTCATCCATAGCTGTCATCAGATCTCACAAAACGTTCTCATTCTTCGCATATTTTTCATGATATATATTACAAACTGCACATGAATTATTATTATTCCTCTAGAAACTGCTCTAGACAGAAATTCATTATATTTAATATATACTTTGTTTGCCAAATTTGGGGTAAATATGAATTTTTTTGTTTTATACAAGGGGACGGCAGGAAGACAGCCTTCTTGGTTAACATTGTGACATGTTGAGCTTCCGGACTCATTATTGTTAACCCTTTGAGTGCCAGGTCCGATTTTTGTATCAACCCATATACCCTGTGCCAATGCATTCTCTTATATATGCGAGTCGACCATAGGTCGCCTCGCTTATATAAGATAGGTCGCCTCGCATATATAAGAGAATGCATTGGCCTAACAATTTTTTATCTTTTGTTATTATTTTTTTACAATTTTTTACAATTTTAATAATTTTTTCTTATATTCTTTAACAGACTTATTTAGTAGGTTTAGTGCCAGGGAATCTTATGTTTTTTATGGGCATCAAAATTATTACTATGAATACTTGGTGATAGCTTTGAGTTATAACATGCCCCTAAGGTGTTATCCAGTTTGTTTTTTATTATTTTTTATTTTTTTAGGGCCGATTTTACACACCGTAAATTAGGGCCGATGAGATCGGCCCGTGGCACTCAAAGGGTTAAATTATATGTTTTCAATGCTATGTACATGTATGAGTTATAAAAATATTCTTAGTCATAGGCGCAAGTGGGCATCTTCACTCAGTGCAATGAGTGCATTCTAGTTAAAACAAGCTTTACTTTCCTCCATATTAATATCCAAAGTTATAAAGATAATATATAGCTATTCGGAGCCAATTTTGAATTTAAATACAGTTTTATTGTCAAATGAAATTATTTTGAATACAAACAGATCACTAAACCTGAAACTCTTAGAGAAGAAAAGTTTAGATTAGCTGACTTGCATGATATTCAACCTATAAGTGATATACATTTTAATTGTTACAGAAAACATGACAAGATCGATACAGAAGACGTTACTAGTGGTGGCAGAAGAGAAAGACATGGCATGGTGATGAATGAATCAGCTTGTCAGTAGCTTTCGGGGCTAAACGTGGCACAAAA
This sequence comes from Siphonodentalium dalli, assembly GCA_032622095.1. NCBI lineage: Eukaryota > Metazoa > Mollusca > Scaphopoda > Gadilida > Siphonodentaliidae > Siphonodentalium > Siphonodentalium dalli. The sequence continues at coordinate 246,332,215 of CP136065.1, forward strand.
GAGATGCCTCTCTAGCTGAAAATAAGTAACCCCGCTTGCAGAGATAGCAAATAAACCAACTGAAAATATGTAACATCGCTGGCAGATATCGACAAATAAAAACGGGCCCACTCCAAATAAGTAACATCACTGGTGGAAATCGGCAAATAAACCCACTGGAAATAAGTAACATCGCTGCTGGAGATCAGCAAATAAACCCATTGGAAATATGTAACATCGCTGGTGGAGATCAGCAAATAAACCCGTTGGAATATGTAATGGTGCTTGTGGAGACCGGCAAATAAACACACTGAAAATTTGTAACATCGCTGGCCGAGATTGACAAATAAACCCACAGTAACATGAAATGTGTTTTAAGAAGCCTATTATAACTCTAAATAAACCACAATGATCCCATTGTGACTACACATATGTTATATTGCTACTAAAGAACCACAGTGAACTGATTGTGCCAATATGAGTGAGTTTAATATATCGCTAGCGGTGAATGATGAATAACCTATAGCTGAAATCCATAACAAACCCGGTGTGAAATCATGACAAATCCACTGTGAAATCATGACAAAACCACTGGAAAATGTCACTGGTCAAATGACTGAAAATGAAACATCGCTAACCGAGATTTATAAAGTGTTAATTATGACTGAAAATGAGTTCAGTTGCTAGCGGATTGTATTGCTAGCACAGAAGGATAAAGAACCTGTTGTGATTAGTTATGATTTATGTCACCAATGGAGAACCATAAAGAAATGCACTGTGACCAGAAATGTGTCATGTCGCTAGCAGAGCTCCGGAATAAATTACTGTGACTAGACCAGAAATGCATCATCCATGACGTCATGTGGGGTGACAGTTAGACTCGTCCATATCACTACTTGAGGTGACTCATCTACTGCAATGTCTGTGCAGTGACAGATCGGGTCGGGTGCTAGCCTATGGACCAATCAAATGTGATCATTTCAATGAAAACGAAACTAGATGTAATTATATATACTTAATTACAGGGTATTATTAGGATTGTGACACAGTAATGCCCTAAATAATCGACTCCTTAACTACAGCAGAATTATGGGTAACTTTTCAGGATTTAGTCGGAAATATGGCTTGTTGCCATTCATCGGGAAGCTCTCAGTGAGAGCTTTCCGATGAATGGCAACAAGCCATATTTCCGACTAAATCCTGAAAAATTACCCATAATTCTGCTGTGGCTAAGGAGTTGATTATTTAGGGCATTACTGTATATCATTCACATTATTTATTCAAATTCAATGGAATCTATGGAGTGGCAAATCTCAATTCATCCAATCGTAACACAAATGTTTATTTCTTTGTTTTAATCATCTTTATTCAGATCATATTTCTCACATTTATGGAGGCACGGACTCAGTTTAGGAGTTTATTACTTCAATGTGCTTGCTTCAGTGAGCATGAACAAATTTGATAGGTTATGTTATACTAAGTTTACAGCAAAACAATAATGGTGTATAGCAGAAAAAACTCATCATTTGGCTGGATAAATTTGTAACACTAATTATATACACAAAAACAAATTTCTGGCACACTGCCAAATCCAAACGTGATGAATAATCTAGGGACCATTCATGTTCGGCAATCTCTGGTGATTTCCGAGGGTTATGCAGTTATTGGAAAATAACTGCAATGTGGTTATATGTTTATGAACACATTGACAGAATGGGCATAGCAGATGCAGTATTAGATGTATGTAAATAATTATTAGTACACGACTTTAACCTTTTCATGATGGGAGCCACGCTGGTGCATCAATAAAGACCCTGTGCCAGTGCATTCTCTTATATATGTGTGTCTCCCATAGGGAGCCTCGCATTTATAAGAGAATGCACTGGCTTACACGGTCAAGGTAAATATTGTTAAGCCATTGCATTCTCTTATATATACGAGGCTTCCTATGGGAGACTCATACATATAAGAGAATGCATTGGCACAGGGTTTTCACAAACTTTCAGGAATTTCCAGTCATGGAAGGGTTATTGTTTGCTAGATTGAATGAAAGAGGCATTTTGATTGGTCCCAAGACTTTGATATCTGCTTGATTTATTGATTGAATGAAACATGTAATTTGATTGGTGAATGGTTGCATTGCAAAAAAATTTATCTGTTTAAATAATAAGTCTTGTAATATATAGGTAGTACTTACCCATCGACTCATAATAATAGATTCCTAACGAGGTTTGGAATGCAAGGGATTAGTTGATTATTGGGGTTATTCCCTGGAAAATGAGAACCATATGATAACCACATAACACCCCAACCACATGAGAACCATACATAAATGTTTTCAAGTATGACATCCTAGTTACCATGGCTAGACTCAATAAAAATGAAGCTAGCTCTTGACATTTCATTTTCTGGTACAGTTATCCATCAGTTTGAGCTATTTTGCAATTAGTAGAATAAGCTGCAATTCATGCCAAACTGATGGACAAATGTATTTTACTTGGCATGTTACATACTGAATCTGTATTAAAACTAAAAACATTTCATGCCAGGTATGATCCTGGAAAGGTCCTGGAATTTGGATCAGAAAACACGTGGAATTTCCTTGAAATTTGGGTCCAGGTGTTTTGAAAAAGTCATGGAATTTTGTTCTCAAAATGGTGTAGGTACCCTGCTAACTTTTGAAGATGGTGTCTTTCTTCCCTGCATGTTTTGTACAGATTTCTGAGTAGAGGACACCATTCAACAGAAGCTTTTGTCATTGAAAATTAAATGTTCTTAAACTTAAAGGATTACACCGGTGAAGCTTTTCTGTCATTATCGATGCCCGCTAATCCACTGAGCATGTTGCCGAAAATATTTTTGTGATAGGCCACCCGTAACTGAAGTTATGCCGATTCATGCGATTGAATATACAACTATGGATTATGCAGTCTGAATGGTTCATCTTCCCTCATGCGACATCACATGAGGGACTACTAGCGAAACACAGTGTCAAACTTGAAAGGCTGTCGAAATAAAATTGGTTTTTATCTACTGATCATTTAAACAGAAACGGCTGGACCATCGGAGCTGAAAATTTGTACATTTGGGTAAATCGACCCAGGGAATCTTACTAGATAGGTCCCGTTTATATCAGATGTCTTAAAAGGGCACTAATAATTAATTAAATAATTAATTATATACCCTAAATGTTTTCAATCTGGTCAGTAAAAATTGAAACACAGGGATAAATTGACCCACATTGCATTAAGACAACTTAAAGGGGCAAATATGAGCAGTAAAGAGCGTTCCTTGTGTATAAAATTTGATACAGATGGGTCACCTGACCAGGGGAATGTCACGAGATATGCACATCTTCTCATATCCCATGGATAATGACTGAGAATGAAGCATTACTTACCTTTGACCTCATATCTTAAAAGGGGAATAATAAATAATATAATCATTAAAGAGCATTTAACCCTTTACCCAACAGAAGGGCCCTGTGCCAATGCATTCTCTTATATATGCGAGTCGACCATAGGTCGCCTCGCATATATAAGAGAATGCTTTGGCTTAGCACATATTAAAAAGGATAAAATTGTCAAAGAATGTAGAAAAATATTATAAAAATTGTTAAAAACTTTTTTAGGCCAATGCATTCTCTTAAATATGCGAGGCGACCTATGGTCGACTCGCATATATAAGAGAATGCATTGGCACAGGGCATAACTGTAACCATCACAATGTGGTCAATGAACCGGTTCCAATGATATCCATATTTGTATAGTGTTATTGAGACAGACCGAAGATATTTTAGGCTGTTGAAGCTTTATTTGGGCATTTTTGGCCGTTTTGTTGGGTAAAGGGTTAATATCAGTTTAGAAGTTATGTGGGAAATTGGTGGTAAAACCATCATATGATAGGACAGGTATTAGACAGAGGTTACATATAAAATTATATCGCCTCATGTTTTTACATGTTGTAAATGGAATCAGGATAGAGGTGTTAGTCTCTTATTTAAAAATCGGCCACCAATTTTCCCACATATTTTCTGGACTGGTAATAAATGCTCTTTATTTATCATATAATCTATTAGTCCCCCTTTACCCAATAGAACGGCCCTGTGCCAATGCATTCTCTTATATATGCGAGTCGACCATAGGTCGCCTCGCATATATAAGAGAATGCATTGGCCTAACAATTTTTTACAATTTTAATATTTTTTTCTTGTATTCTTTAACAATTTTATAATTTCACCCATACAGAGCCCCTGACAAACATGAGCAGACGACACTCTTCTATATGCTTCTATATATGTGTGGGGCTCCCTGCAGGGTAATGGATGTTTTTTTATTTTATGTCCTAAAAATTGTAAGAAACATTTATTTAAAAAAATTGTTAGGCCAATGCATTCTCTTATATATAGGTCGCCTCGCATATATAAGAGAATGCATTGGCAAAGGGTATTTTAGGCTGTTGAAGCTTTATTTGGGCGTTTTTGGCCGTTTTGTTGGGTAAAGGGTTAAGTCATCTGAGGTAAATGGGAAGCAAGTAATGTTTTATTCTCAGCTATTATTCATGGATAGAACAACATGAGAAGATGTGCCTATCCCATGGCATTCCCCTGGTCAGGTGACCCATCTGTATAAATTTTCCTACACGGAAGGCTCTTTATTGCTCATATTTGCCCCTTTAAGTCATCTGAGGTCAACGGCATCTATCTCCTGACACTCTGCAGGTCAATTTATCTCCGTGTTTTAATTTTCACTGACCAGATTGCAACCATTTTGGGTATATAATTAAATATTTAATTGAATTAATTATGCCCTTTTAAGACAATAAGTAGATAAAAGCCAATATGACAGTCTTTCAAGTTTTTACACTGCATGTCACTAGTAGTCCCTCATGTGACATCACATGAGGGAAGTTTAACGATTCAGACCGCACAATCCAAAATGGAATATGCAATCGCATGAATCTGCATTACTTCAGTTTTCGGCAACAAGCTCAGTGGATTAGCGGGCATCGACAATGACAGAAAATCTACACCGGTGTAATCCTTTAACAATTGTTGCTATTTTCACAATCCTATTTTGAGTTTGCAATATGTGTGCTTTTTCGGTGGAAATATCTTTTAAATCACTTTTAAGTAAACTATTTGTGACATCGTATTTTTCTCATGTGGTTTTTATGGATACTTGTACAAATAGGAACATGTCTTCAAATCAAGTTTCATTCAAATATTCTGTTTTTGGAAGGTTTACCCATGAAGAGAGACCCCATCTTTACCCATGAAGAGAGACCCCATCTTTACCCATGAAGAGAGACCCCATCTTTACCCATGAAGAGAGACCCCATCTTTACCCATGAAGAGAGACCCCATGAAGAGAGACCCCATCTTTACCCATGAAGAGAGACCCCATATTTACCCATGAAGAGAGACCCCATCTTTAGCCATGAAGAGAGACCCCATCTTTACCCATGAAGAGAGACCCCATCTTTACCCATGAAGAGAGACCCATGAAGAGAGACCCCATCTTTCAATAATAAAGGTTTGGCTTGATAACCGTTTTGTGAGCCAATAAGTTCCGAATCCATGTTTAACCCTTTCAATGCCAAGTCCGATTTTTGTATCAACCCATATTTCCTTGATCATTTTTAAGAGCTCTTTCCATCAATGTATCACATTATTATAATCAATAAATTTGAAAAATGATCAAGGAAATATGGGTCGATACAAAAATCGGACTTGGCACTGAAAGGGTTAACTGTGCAGATATTATGTCCATTGATTAAATCAGTTTGCTTACGATGGCCATGAAGCTGAATGATTCTACGATTCTGTGTTTGATGATAAATGTCCATTGATAGGTTAGTTACTGTTTTTGATGATAAATGTCTACTGAGAGGTTACTGTGTTTGAGTACTTGAATTGAGAGATTTTGAGGGATAAAATGATTGATGATCGATAAATTGTTCCATTTTACATCCCATTAATGAGTATTTGAATTGAGAGATTTTGAGAGATAAAATGATTGATGATCGATAAATTGTTCCATTTTACATCCCATTAATGAGTATTTGAATTGAGAGATTTTGAGGGATAAAATGATTGATGATCGATAAATTGTTCCATTTTACATCCCATTAATGAGTATTTGAATTGAGAGATTTTGAGGGATAAAATTATTGATGATCGATAAATTGTTTCATTTTACATCCCATGAATGAGTATTTGAATTGAGAGATAAAATTATTGATGATCGATAAATTGTTCCATTTTATATCCCATGAACGAATATTTGAATTGAGAGATAAAATTATTGATGATCGATATACTGAATGGATTCTCCCAATTAGTTATACAAGACAGTCAATGACTGGGGTCGCTTTCCAGACTGTTAACCCTTTACTCAACAGAAGGGCCCTGTGCCAATGCATTCTCTTATATATGCGAGTCAACCATAGGTCGCCTCGCATATATAAGAGAATGCATTGGCTTAACACATTAAAAATTATAAAATTGTTAAAGAATGTAAGAAAAAATGGTAAAAAGTGTTAAATTTGTTTTTGTTTTTAGGCCAATGCATTCTCTTATATATGCGAGGCGACCTATGGTCGACTCGCATATATAAGAGAATGCATTGGCACAGGGCATAACTGTAACCATTACAATGTGGTCAATGAGCCGGTTCCAATGATATCCATATTTGTATGGTTTTATTGAGACAGACCGAAGATATTTTAGGCTGTTGAAGCTTTATTTGGGCGTTTTGGCCGGTTTGTTGGGTAAAGGGTTAAGTCAGAGAAGACTGGCACTATGAAGACTACAATAGTCAGTACTTGTCAAATCACTTTAAAAAACAATTAGTTCTAAACCTGGACACAGGTCGAGGGTCTTCGTTAAATGGTGGGAGGGGTGTCCACCTTGAAATTTCTAACTGAACACCCCTTCCCCCAATAGATCATTGCCCATTACCTCCCAAATTGTCCAATCTAAATTACAACTGGTACTTCAAGATATCCAACTGTTGGAAATTTATCAAACCCTTACTGATAATACCTGTATATATCAAAATTATTACATGTAATATAGGAATCGATTTACATGTACCAAACATGAATTCATAGCATAGATAGGTTGGTTGGTTGCGGGAGTGTTAAATCTCCTATCTCTTCCCCTAATTGAACCAAATCTAAATCCCAATCTATGAGATCCGTTGATCTAGTAATTTCAAAGGGTATATTAAAGAAGTTGAAGTGAGTTAATTTTCCTTAAAATAAGTTACAAAATTTAGGGAAGGGTTATCAACATTGTACCTATTATAATTGTTCCTTGAAATCGTCAGCATAATAATAAGACACACCATTATCACAGATGAAAAGGAGCTGATGGCCTATATAAACATAATATTGTAACACCTGCCTGTACAACTGCATAGAACACAGCGCATAGAAATTAATCTAATTTAAATTGAAATGAATTACACAGATAAACATTATCCAACCATTTCTGATATTTGTTTATCGAACACTGTCAGATAAGATCAGATCTCATTTCATACACAGAGACATTGGAGGGAATGGCAGGCAGACAGGCTTTATATTGTTGTAAGTGAAGATGACTTCTCAAATAATATTGTGGCATTAGGAATGGGAAAGAACAACAGTTGTAACCAAGCCTTGAAATAGTGTCTGTCATTTGCAGAATGAGGTGCCCAGAGGGTGAATTTAGTGATGCTACCCCGCATAGCAGGCTAGCATCACCAAATTCACCCTCTGGGGACCTCATTCTGCTTACACCTCAGCATAGTTTTTTTCCATTTAAATTATTTTTTGTTTGGTTAAATTGAGCAAGGCAAGGCGTTCAATCTAAATTATTTTGGGGGGGGGGGGGAGTGGGGAGTTATGGCCCACATTAGACCCAGTGACATCATTTGAACAAATCTGAACCCCAGTCACACAAGAACCCTTCATAGCATATATGAACCCATTCAGCACGATGGTACTTGAGAAGAAGTCATTTTAAAAATTACTATGGAGGGAAGAGTTATGGCCCTGGCTTTGCAACTATTTGACCCAGTGACCTCATTTGAACAATCTGAATGAGTCACCTAAGGAACAACGACACCAAATATGAACCCATTCGGACTTATGGTTCTGGAGATGTTTTAAGGAATTGTTGACGGATGGACGAGGAGTGATGACTAGCTCCGCCAGAGACATAGTCTCAGGTGAGCTAAAATGTGTTTAATGGAATGGTCTATTATTCATTTGGAGGGGTGTTCATGAAAAATGAGCAGATGACAAGACAGGCTATTCATTTTCATTGGAGGGAAATACTCAATGATTGTTGAACTTATTATCAGAACATTTCCTAAGGAAACTACTCATCAATTTGTATTTTGTAAAGAAAGGGTTCAGTTTTAACCCTTTACCCAACAGAAGGGCCCTGTGCCAATGCATTCTCTTATATATGCGAGTCGGCCATAGGTCGCCTCGCATATATAAGAGAATGCATTGGCTTAACACATTAAAAATTATAAAATTATTAAAGAATGTAAGAAAAAATGGTAAAAAGTGTTAAAATATGATTTTTTTTTAGGCCAATGCATTCTCTTATATATGCGAGGCGACCTATGGTCGACTCGCATATATAAGAGAATGCATTGGCACAGGGCATAACTGTAACTATCACAATGTGGTCAAGGAGCCGGTTCCAATGATATCCATATTTGAATGGTTCTATTGAGACAGACCGAAGATATTTTAGGCTGTTGAAGCCTTATTTGGGCGTTTTTGGCCGGTTTGTTGGGTAAAGGGTTAACAAATCTAAATCTCAGTCATCCAAGGATGCTCCATACAAATTAAAGCCAAGCAAACCTGATGATTTCAGAGAATATGTTTTAGAGGAATCACTCCATTATTGGAGAGAAAACGCATGTGGAGATCCCTGGCTCCATCCCTATCTTAATCCTGGGGTTAACGATTTGAGCTGCACTGGTGCAGCATTAAAGATCCTGTGCCAGTGCATTCTCTTATATTTATAAGAATGCACTGGCTTACAATGATCATGATGGGAGCTGCGCTAGTGGGGTACTAACGATCCTGTGCCAGTGCATTCTCTTATATATACAAGGCTCCCTATATACAAGTCTCCCATAGGGAGCCTCGTGTATATAAGATGATGCACTGGCTTACAATGATCATGATGGGAGCTGCGCTAGTGGGGTACTAACTATCCTGTGCCAGTGCATTCTCTTATATATACAAGGCTCCCTATATACAAGTCTCCCATAGGGAGCCTCACGTATATAAGATGATGAACTGGCTTACAATGATCATGATGGGAGCTGCGCTAGTGGGGTACTAACGATCCTGTGCCAGTGCATTCTCTTATATATACAAGGCTCCCTATATACAAGTCTCCCATAGGGAGCCTCGTGTATATAAGATGATGCACTGGCTTACAATGATCATGATGGGAGCTGCACTAGTGGGGTACTAACCATCCTGTGCCAGTGCATTCTCTTATATATACAAGGCTCCCTATATACAAGTCTCCCATAGGGAGCCTCATGTATATAAGATGATGCACTGGCTTACAATGCGCTAGTGGGGTACTAACGATCCTGTGCCAGTGCATTCTCTTATATATACAAGGCTCCCTATATACAAGTCTCCCATAGGGAGCCTCACGTATATAAGATAATGCACTGGCTTACAATGATCATGATGGGAGCTGCGCTAGTGAGGTACTAACCATCCTGTGCCAGTGCATTCTCTTATATATACAAGGCTCCCTATATACAAGTCTCCCATAGGGAGCCTCACGTATATAAGATAATGCACTGGCTTACAATGATCATGATGGGAGCTGAGCTAGTGGGGTACTAATGATCCTGTGCCAGTGCATTCTCTTACATATACAAGGCTCCCTATATACAAGTCTCCCATAGGGAGCCTCACGTATATAAGATGATGCACTGGCTTACAATGATCATGATGGGAGGTGCGCTAGTGGGGTACTAACTATCCTGTGCCAGTGCATTCTCTTATATATACAAGGCTCCCTATATACAAGTCTCCCATAGGGAGCCTCACGTATATAAGATGATGCACTGGCTTACAATGATCATGATGGGAGCTGCGCTAGTGGGGTACTAATGATCCTGTGCCAGTGCATTCTCTTATATATACAAAGCTCCCTATATACAAGTCTCCCATAGGGAGCCTCACGTATATAAGATGATGCACTGGCTCACAATGATCATGATGGGAGCTGCGCTAGTGGGGTACTAATGATCCTGTGCCAGTGCATTCTCTTATATATACAAGGCTCCCTATATACAAGTCTCCCATAGGGAGCCTCACGTATATAAGATGATGCACTGACTTACAATGATCATGATGTGAGCTGCGCTGGTGGGGTACTAACCATCCTGTGCCAGTGCATTCTCTTATATATACAAGGCTCCCTATATACAAGTCTCCCATAGGGAGCCTCATGTATATAAGATGATGCACTGGCTTACAATGATCATGATGGGAGCTGCGCTAGTGGGGTACTAACTATCCTGTGCCAGTGCATTCTCTTATATATACGAGGCTCCCTATATACAAGTCTCCCATAGGGAGCCTCACGTATATAAGATGATACACTGGCTTACAATGATCATGATGGGAGCTGCGCTAGTGGGGTACTAACGATCCTGTGCCAGTGCATTCTCTTATATATACACGGCTCCCTATATACAAGTCTCCCATAGGGAGCCTCATGTATATAAGATGATGCACTGGCTTACAATGATCATGATGGGAGCTGCGCTAGTGGGGTACTAACTATCCTGTGCCAGTGCATTCTCTTATATATACAAGGCTCCCTATATACAAGTCTCCCATAGGGAGCCTCACGTATATAAGATGATGCACTGACTTACAATGATCATGATGGGAGCAGTCGACATAAATTTCGACTCAGTATATCATATAAATTCGAACAGGACTGGGCGGAAAGCTATTTCCAGACTTGGGGATATACCAGGAAATTCCTTGTTTTGATTGGAAGCGGTACCAGAAACCGCTAACCCCGATTGGCTAACCGATAACAGCTGCGCGTGTTCCGTAAAAATAGCTCAGGTGTCATCTGTATATGGCGAACGCAATAGTTGTTTAACTCGGTCATGTGGCACTGATTTAAAGTTAGTTTTAATAGTCGTATTGATTTTGACCAGCTGCTTTATTAAAGAAAAACACTTTTGACAAATGGCATGATTCTGATCGGCGGCGAAATAACCGATGCCGATATTCAGTGTTCTGTACTAGTAAATCTCTGCCTCTCGTAACATTCCAATACAACCAGTGTTCGCGCTGGACCGAAAAAAACTTTAGCCAAAAGTTTAGCCAAATGAAAATTATATTAGCCAAATGAAAAAAACTTTAGCCAAATGTTTTTTGGTCAAATTAAAAAAAACTATGGCCAAATTAAATCATCGTTTTCTGGTCGGTTTACAATTAATGACTAAAACGTCAAATCTAACAGACACAGGTAACATACACAATAATTTAACTGATTTTGAATTAAAAATATTTATATATATATCATTTATTAAACATTTATTAATCTTTATGTGAAAGAACGATTTGGGAGGGAGGGGGGTAACCCGGGATTGTCCTTTTTAATGTCATTATTTTTTTGTTTTATATCAATATCTTTTTTTAAATCATTAAATATTAATTATCCTTGCGAAAATATCTAAGTGACATCTGGAAACTAATTACGTAATATTGTTACGCCATTATCAAATTACAATCTGTCGTAAAATCATGCATATTATTTTGAATGCATCGGTATTGACGACAAATAGCCACAAAATATCTGTCGGGATTCAGATTTGGCTGATTAAGCTATTGTCTTACAATCGGTGCTCATAAACCCTGCCCTGCCAGTGACCAGACAGACAATGGAGGATTAGCGGATTAAATGTAAAACAATGACCTTTTGCTGTTTCGTGCAGAGTGACGGGTTTTCCTTTGTACTGTCCGCGATCGGGTTTCCCTTTGTACAGTCGGCGATATATTTCCACTTACGATGTTTTCGGACTAGATCGTTCACAACGAAAACCCACTTGCTAAAAAATCATGCTTTCAGTCTCCATTTGGGGTTAAAAAAAGTTTAGCCAAAAGTTTAGCCAAATGAAATTTTTATTAGCCAAATTCGAAAAAGATTAGCCATTGGCTAATTTGGCTACCGACAGCGCGAACACTGAATACAACCGCATAAATTATTCCTTATTTGGAATGTCTGTGACATCAGTATGACGTCACGATATTGGGGGAAGCCCATTGTTATGGAAATGGGTTTTTACATGAATTCGTGTCGACGTAATATTATAATTATTACGGAGATGTTTACGTCGACTGTGATGGGAGCTGCGCTAGTGGGGTACTAACGATCCTGTGCCAGTGCATTCTCTTACATTTATAAGAATGCACTGACTTACAAGTTTCATGATGGGAGCATTAAAAATCATGTGCTAGTCATTCTCTCATATACGCGAGTCTCCCATAGGGAGTCTTACCATATATAAGAGAATGCATTGGCTTACAAGGTCAAGGGAAATATTGTCAGGCCGTATTCACTTATATATGTGACGCTTCCGATGGGAGACTCGCATATATAAGAGAATGCATTGGCAGGGGAGCCGGAAGCATCCAAGGGCAGGGGGGGCAGAGCCTACAAAAAGGGCACTTTTCCGCAAAAAAGGGCATTTTCTCCGCAAACTCTGGAAAATAACCATAAATTCATTGTGGCAAAAATCCCTATTTTAATGGTATTTGTCGGTTTTTATGGCCGTTTTGTGACAAATTGACAAAAAATTAATATTCCTTGTGAAATTGGTGGTATTTGGACCAAAAAAGTCACATTTTGCTATAAAAACACGAGATTAAACACACAAAAAGCATTTTCTGTCTCCAGAAAAAGGGCAAGTCCTGCCCCCGCTCGCCCCCCTTGGTCAAGGGCAGGGGGGTCAGCTGCCCCCTCCTCTTCCGGCGCCCCTGTGCATTGGCACAGGGTTTTCACAAAATTTCAGGAAGCTCCAGTCATGGAGGGGTTAATCCTCATTGCCCTGGGATTTTCCACACCAAATATGACCCAATTTGATATTGCGATTCTGGAAGAAAAGGTTGAAAGAATTGCTGATGGAAGATGATCGTAAAAAGTCTGAGTTTAGTGTGCCTGTCATTTGCAGAATGAGGTCCCCAGAGGGTGAATTTAGTGAAGCTATCCCTCATTGTGGGCTAGCATCACCAAACTCATTCTGCTTAGGCCTCAACTGCTATGGGTGACATAGAGTTTGATTAAAGCTTCCAATTGGTGAATATTCTGATGTATACCCATTGGGAACCTCGATTATGCAATGTGTCGTCGTGATGTGCAGAATGGAGCTGTTCTCAATCGATTAAACATCCCAAAAATCAATATAAAATCAATATCAATCGATAGACGCATTTCCGGACAGGGGTCTTCGAGTCATATTTATGATTTCATACACAGGAAAGTATATAATCATGTTACAGAAGAGATAATCCACCTTTAATCAAAATGTATATATTACATGTAGAAATAGCATTTATTAAAAAAATACATTGCGATAACAAACATATTGCAACATTCAGCCTCGTAACAGTATTGAATCCAGTGTTTACCCGTTAAAATGAGGGCCTCCAAGTCTCGTCGTGATGTGCAGAATGGAGCTGTTCTTAACCCTTTCAGTGCCAAGTCCGATTTTTGTATCAACCCATATTTCCTTGATCATTTTTCAAATTTATTAATTATAATAATGTGATACATTGATGGAAAGAGCTCTTAGAGCTCTTTACATCAATGTATCACATTATTATAATCAATAAATTTGAAAAATGATCAAGGAAATATGGGTTGATACAAAAATCGGACTTGGCACTGAAATATAATACAGACAACCTGACTGACATACAGACAACCTGACTGACATACTGAATATAATAGACAACCTGACTGACATACAGACAACCTGACTGACATACTGACCAACTTGATTATGAAAAAGAATGTACCTGATTAAGAAATTGCACATCTATAACAGAAAAGAAAAGAAAATCATTCCTTAGAACAAATAAAGGTAATAAAATAAGGCAATAAAAGCTGTCATGCAATGAAAGTATAAAGCTATGTGCAGGCCTTCAAATAGTGTGTCTGTCATTTGCAGAATGAGGTCCACAGAGGGTGAATTTAGTGATGCTGGCCCTCATCTTCTGGGAAGTATCTATATTCTCAATTTACAATGTTTTCTGTTACTTTTTCCTTCTGTTCAGTTTCTAAATCCCCTAATTTGCAGAAGATGTGACTAATGGGCGAACATCAACAACTTCATCTGGGGAACTTGAATCTGATCCTAGGTCTCCCATAGTAGTTGAGGCCTTAGCAGAATGAGGTTCCCAGAGGGTGAACTTGGTGATGCTAGCCCACTGTGCGAGATAGCATCACTAAATTCACCCTCTGGGGACCTCATTCTGCAAATGACAGACACACTATTTGAAGGCTTGGCTGTATGTATAGAATGGGACGTAAATAGAACAGAATAAAAATTAAAAACAATAACTGTTGTCATTGAAGGAGGGTATGCATATATAGATTAATTGAAATATACTAATTTTAGCTCAGTTGCTGCATTTCTAAATATATTGATTTTACAGGCAATTGTCATAAATTATTTGTATTACTTTTACAGCATCCAATATGTACATATGTCATTTCAAATCAAGTGATATATTTCTGGTGGTAACAGCAAAGAAGAGGACGTGACAAAATAACGCAGTAGTTATACTAACAAAGGATCATAACTCTGGTGAAAATTAGATATATAACATATACATTTTTTTTTTTTTTACCCTGTGCCAATGCATTCTCTTATATATGCGAGTCGACCATAGGTCGCCTCGCATATATAAGAGAAAGCATTGGCCTAACAATTTTTTACAATTTTAATAATTTTTTCTTGTATTCTTTAACAATTTATAATTTCACCCATACAGAGCCCCAGACAAACATGAGCAGACGACACTCTTCTATATGCTTCTATATATGTGTGGGGCTCCCTGCAGGGTAATTTATATTTTTTATTTTATGTCCTAAAAATTGTAAGAAACATTTATTTAAAAAAAATGATAAAAAATTGTTAGACCAATGCATTCTCTTATATATGCGAGGCGACCTATGGTCGACTCGCATATATAAGAGAATGCATTGGCACAGGGTAAAAAAAAATCTTTGACATGGCTGGGCTTTGTACCGACATCTGCGTTGACAGAACCATGAGCATCACGAATTGACCATCGATGCCATGATCAATGCTCAGACAACCACAATTCAATCGTAAGTGGAAATATTTCCATAGGTAGTAACAGATAGATTGACTGTGCATGCTCATGGCACGATTGCGAGTAAAAAATTAATATCAAGCACAGTTTGATTTTAGATGCGAAATTGTGGCATATCCTTGATTACCTCCACTTGTGATGGAATCACAGTTGTGTGTATGTAAAAATTGTAGATGGAAAGATCATAGACTAGCCAATCATGTGGTTAACCATGTCTTACAAACAACCCACAATATCCTTATCTGCGACGACATCGCAATTATTGTTGGGCCCGTTCCTCCACTTCCGATTGAATTGTGGTCGTAGGGAATAAGTCATGGGTAACTGGTAAAATCACCTGGTTATATATAAATTTGGTATCGACTCATGTCGTCGCTGCACCGAAACATTGGTGTTACGCGATATAGTCACCGTTCGTTTGCACTGAAATATCGGTGTTACGGGTTCAAAGGGTTAAAGATCCTTTGCCAGTGCATTCTCTTATATATGCAAGTCTGAGCCTGACTATATAAGAGAATACACTAGCTTACAAGGTCAAGATAAATATTGTTAGGCCAATGCATTCTCTTATATATGCCAGTCTCCCATATATAAGAGAATGCATTGGCACAGGCTTTTCACTAAATTTCAGGAAGCTTTGAGTCGTGGAAGGGTTAAATTTAATATTTGATATTTAATAAAAGTCTTAAATAAACAAATGCAAGATTTCCTCACATTGTGTGTACGTGATGGCAGTGCAGTCAGCTAGGAGTGTAGCAGGGAACTAAAAACTGCCTTGCATTTTAGATGCCAACAAGCCATATCCTGGATGGCAACAGTGAACACACATCAGTTGCGCAGAAACTCGCATCATTTCTAAATATATTGATTTTACAGGCAATTGTCAAAATTATTTGTATTACTTTTACAGCATCCGATATGTACCTATGTCATTTCAAATCAACTGATATATTTCTGGTGGTAACAGCAAACAAGAGGACGTGGCAAAATACCGCAGTAGTTATTCTAACAAAGGATCATAACTCTGGTGAAAATTAGATATATAACATATACATTTGTTTTTTTTTTACCCTGTACCAATGCATTCTCTTATATATGCGAGTCGACCATAGGTCGCCTCGCATATATAAGAGAAAGCATTGCCCTAACAAGTTTTTACAATTTTAATAATTATTTCTTGTATTCTTTAACAATTTATAATTTCACCCATACAGAGCCCCAGACAAACATGAGCAGACGACACTCTTCTATATGCTTCTATATATGTGTGGGGCTCCCTGCAGGGTACGTAATTGATGTTTTTTATTTTATGTCCTAAAAATTGTAATAAACATTTATTTTAAAAAAATGATCAAAAATTGTTAGGCCAATGCATTCTCTTATATATGCGAGGCGACCTATAGTCGACTCGCATATATAAGAGAACGCATTGGCACAGGGTAAAAAAAAATCCTGTAAACTCAAATAACAAATTTCATTCATTCAGTTCAGACTTACTAAAGTTATCATCCGGAAATGAAAATTGAGTACAAATTCCAACAAAAAGGGCCACAACTCTGGTGAAATATGACAGGTGGAACCCACTTTTCGAACTTGACCTGTATTTTGTGCTGATAAACCCACATACCAAATTTCATTACGGTACATTCAGTTGAGACTATCTAAAGTTATCATCCGGAAACCAAAATTCAGACGGATGGACAGCCCAGTAACATAACACAGTATTAACAAAACGAGTGTATAAAAATACTTTAAAAATCATTTGCATTTGACAAAAATAGCAATGTTTTGATTCAGAAAATAAACAAACGCAATTATTTTCACTAACAAGATACAGGATGTGTTGAAAGCCACGAAAAGTCAAATTCCCATTTATCATACAATGCTGCAATTGCAACCTTTTTGTTCGCGATCAATCTGTGGGATATTTTTAATATCTACGAAATAATTGTGGTACATTTTTTTCAAACACACATAGAATTGAAATTGAACAGACCCGATTCAAATTTCAGATTTATTTCTATAATTGATAACTATTTTCAAACATGTGTTAAACACGTCATCTGCTAATTCAGTAACAAAATTTATCTAACATACTTTATGGGATGATTTTTAGGGAATAAATCACATGGAATCAACTAACTTTTAAAGACATCTGGACGGGTAATAAAAGCCACCACCAATTGAAATTAATGTTATTATTAAACCCAGAGGTCTAAGAAATAGGAAATTGAATTTGCATGGCCTAAGTTGCAATAAGAAGGGACTATTGGAAACTACATTTTACCAAGTTATTCCAATCAAATACACATTAACATAAATATTTCTATATTATTAGAATATTTTGACTAGATACTTATGTCTCACTAATTATAACCCGAATTTTCCATTAAGAAGTATTTCCAACAAAAATAATTACTGCTATGAATATACGGTTTTAAAGCTCATAATGTCATGGAAGAAAATAATTTTGACACAAATAAACATTAATATAATCCAAACAAAAATAGAGATAAGTCAAACAGGGTCAAAACGATAAAATCAAAACAATATCACACCATTATAAATAAAAGCACAAACAATTTATGATCATTTCTCATGATGCAAAGCACTGAATAAATTTAGCATCACTTATTGGTAGAGGCATTGTGATAAATTTTGCATTTGATATGTCTAAATCAAAACATAATACCTGGACAAGAATCATACCCGTGTCAGGTCCCACTTAGCCTGATTATAGTGTGCCTGCCATTTGCAGAATGAGGTCCCCAGAGGGTGAATTTAGTGACGCTATCCTGCATAGCGGGCTAGCATCACCAAATTCACCCTCAGGGTACCTCATTCTGCATGGCCTCATCTGCCATGGGAGACACAGACTCAGATTTAAGTTCTCAAATGGTGATATAGAGAAACTAAACTAAAAAAGTAATAGAATCTATGTGAAGTAGTTTCTATAGAAATTCTCTTCCAGACAAGATGAGGCCCAGGCAGAATGAGGTCCCCAGAGGGTGAATTTGTTGATGATAGCCCGCTATGTGGGATAGCATCACTAAATTCACCCTCTGGGACCTCATTCTGCAAATGACAGGCATATTTTTTTTAAATGCAGACATACCAATTTTTGCGAATAACAATAAATAAAACCAACGCATTAATATCTCAATTACACTCATTATCCCAAGTTATTATGACCGATAGAACAGTTTGGTGACAAATCTTACATAAACTGAGCACCAAGGGGAATTTTGGTAAAAAAAAGTTGTTGATTGGGTTCATAAAGCAAATAATTAAATTTATGTTTACAACAAAGTTCATGCTATTGGACCCTTCATGATTGTAGCTGCACTAGTCCTGTGCCAGTGCATTCTCATATATATACGAGTCTCCCATGGGGAGCCTCACATATATAAGAGAATTCACTGGCTTGTAAATATTGTTAGGCCAATGTATTCTCTTATATATGCGAGGCTCCCTATAGGAGACTCGCATATATAAGAGAATGCATTGGTACAGGGTTTTAGCAAAATTTCAGGAAGCTCTAGTCACGAAAGGCTAACTATAAAATGGATTATTCAGAATTTTTATGCCATGCGGGGGAATCATGAAGGGCATTTTCTCCCACCCCCCATGACCCTGACCTTTGTTATCTGGCATAGTCTGCAAGTTTATGACACCTTGCTGAATTTAGACGGCATCTTTGTGGCTGGTAGTCTATCTGCAATTCACTCAAACTTGACGTCATCAGGGTTGGCGAGAAGTATTTCCAACAAAAATAATTACTGCTATGAATATAAGGTTTTAAAGCTCATAATGTCATGGAAGAAATCACTTTTGACACAAATAAACATTAATATTATCCAAACAAAAATAGAGATAAGTCAAACAGGGTCAAAACGATAAAATCAAAACGATATCACACCATTATAAATAAAAGCACAAACAATTTATGATAATTTCTCATGATGCAAAGCACTGAATAAATTCATCATCACTTAAGCTGCTTTCACATACATGCGCTTAACGCATGTGTTTTACGGAAGCGTTAGGCTATACGGATGCGTTAGGCAGATGTGCGCGTAGAGCTTTCACATACCTCCGTTTACCTCTGCGCGTACGCATCTGTTTGTGGATGCGCGAAGAATTATTTGTATTTACATATTGTCCTTTCGCCATGGATTCCCCCGGCGAAGAGGACGTTTAGCAATATAATTTGGCAATATATATGATATTGATATATTTAACAGAAATTCCGACATACCAAATGCTGATTTATGGTATAGTGAATATTGAATCTATATTGATGTTGACTTGAATTTATAGGACTCTTATAGCGTCAGTTAAAACAACTGATGAACCACCCTCCCCAAAATAAACAACAAATACTATACACACTGTGTCACCCTGCCATCATGCATGCACTGAGAGCTTAATTGCCTTCATATTCTCCATGTCCCGAGTTCTTCATGTCGTTTATAATAGTTTCCCATGAATTTTGGGACATCTGTGCATCGTGGTATCCAATATTTTTAGGATTGAAGAGGTGGTCATATTTCCGTACTGAATCTATAAATTCCTTGCCAAAACAAACGTCGTACCTATTCTTTTTAGGCATGGTATACATATGCTTCTAAATGCGAGACTGCTAGCAATGAAAGTATCAATGACACTGTAGCTCAACTTGGAAAGGGAATAATTTCATGTGTTAAAGTCAATGGAGTGATTAGGAATGTGGAAAGTTGAAAGGCCTAGTTATGCAAAGAGTACAATCTAAGATGGCCGCTGGCGGCCATGTTTTTTTGCCGAATGACCCCAAAAAGACTTGTTCCCATTTACATGTCATTATTAACATCCAGTACAAATTTCATGATGATCTGACAAAAGATACGACCTGTAGCCTGTGTCAAAGGATTTAGTCATGCAAAGAGTAAAATCCAAGATGGCTGCTGGCAGCCATGTTTTTTGGCCAAATGACCCCAAAATGACTAATTCCCATCTACATGTCATTGTTAACATCCGTAACAAATTTCATGAAGATCTGACCAAAGCTATGACCTGTAGCCCGTGCCAAAGGATTTAGTCATACAAAGAGTAAAATCCAAGATGGCTGCTGGTGGCCATGGTTTTTGGCCGAACAACCCCAAAATGACTAGTTCCCATCTACATGTCAATATTAACAACCATGACAAATTTCATGATGATCAGACGAGCAGTATGACCTATAGCCCGCGCCAATGGATTGAATTTTGAAATCCAAAATGGCCGCTGGTGGCCATGTTTTTTTGCCGAATGACCCCAAAATAACTCGTTCCCATCTACATGACAATGTCAACATTCATGACAAATATCATGAAGATCGGACCAAAGGTACGACCTGTAGCCCCGCGCCAAAGGATTTAGTCATACAAAGAGTAAAATATAAGATGGCTGCTGGCGGCCAGGTTTTTTGGCCGAATGACCCCAAAACGACTCGTTCCCATCTACATGTCATTGTTAACATCCATGACAAATTTCATGAAGATCTGACCAAAGCTACGACCTGTAGGCCGCCGCGCCAAAGGATTTAGTCATGCATATAGTAAAATCCAAGATGGCTGCTGGCGGCCATGTTTTTTGGGCAAATGACCCCAAAATGACTCATTCCCATCTACATGTCATTGTTAACATCCATGACAAATTTCATGAAGATCTGACCAAAGCTACGACCTGTAGCCAGCGCCAAAGGATTTAGTCATGCAAAGAGTAAAATCCAAGATGGCTCCTTGCGGCCATGTTTTTTAGCCGAATGACCCCAAAATGACTCGTTCCCATCTACATGTCATTTTTAACATCCATGACAAATTTCATGAAGATCTGACCAAAGCTACGACCAGTAGCCCGTGCCAAAGGATTTAGTCATGCAAAGAGTAAAATCTAAGATGGCTGCTGGCGGCCATGTTTTTTGGCCGAATGACCCCAAAATGACTCGTTCCCATCTACATGTCAATATTAACACCCATGACAAATTTCATGATGATCAGACAAGCAGTATGACCTGTAGCCCGCGCCAATGGATTGAATTTTGAAATCCAAAATGGCCACTGGTGGCCATGTTTTTTGGCCGAATGACCCCAAAATGACTGGTTCCAATCTACATGTCATTGTTAACATCCATGACAAATTTCATGAAGATCTGAACAAAGCTACGACCTGTAGCCTGCGGGAAAGGAAATTGTTGACAGACACACGGACGACAATCCATGGCAATAGCTCAAACTTACAAAGTAAGTTGAGCTAAAAATGCTAACTTCCCACAAAACCATGGCATTCTATGTCATTTAATGTATATTTTGACCTATAACTGCCATCACAATTATTTAATTCTTGTTTAATTTGACCCAAGAATAGATAATATGGTGCCAGCTATCATACGCCCCTGCACATAATAGCATTCTCATTCGTAAATACCACAAAATATCTGCGGTATATCCCATGATTATGACATCGCACCGAATACCCCTGTCCGCCTGTGCGCAAAGCAGATAGGTTTTCGGTCTCGGAGCGAAAAGTTGTTCGCGCACGCACGCGCGCGCATTTTGCGGATGGTATGTGAAAGCACCAGTGATAACATTGGAGACCGAAACGATGCGCATACGGATGCGCGTATGGATGCGTAAAACGCATGCGTTAAGCGCATGTATGTGAAAGCAGCTTTAGTGGTAAAGGCATTGTGATAAATTTTGCATTTGATATGTCTAAATCAAAACATAATACCTGGACAAGAATCATACCCGTGTCAGGTCCGACTTAGTCTGATTATAGTGTGCCTGCCATTTGCAGAATGAGGTCCCCAGAGGGTGAATTTAGTGACGCTATCCTGCATAGTGGGCTAGCATCACCAAATTCACCCTCTGGGTACCTCATTCTGCATGGCCTCATCTGCCTTGGGAGACATAGACTCAGATTTAAGTTCTCAAATGGTGAATATTGTGATATAGAGAAACTAAACTAAAAAAGTAATAGAATCTATGTGAAGTAGTTTCTATAGAAATTCTCTTCCAGACAAGATGAGGCCCAGGCAGAATGAGGTCCCAAGAGGGTGAATTTGTTGATGATAGCCCGCTATGCGGGATAGCATCACTAAATAAATAAAACCAACGCATTAATATCTCAATTACACTCATTTTCCCAAGTTATTATGACCGACAGAACAGTTTGGTGAGAAATCTTACATAAACTGAACACCAAGGGGAATTTTGGTAAAAAAAGTTGTTGATTGGGTTCATAAAGCAAATAATTAAATTTATGTTTGCAACAAAGTTCATGCTATTGAACCCTTCATGATGGTAGCTGCACTAGTCCTGTGCCAGTGCATTCTCTTATACATGTATATACGAGTCTCCCATGTGGAGCCTCACATATATAAGAGAATTCAAGGGCTTGTAAATATTGTTAGGCCAATGTATTCTCTTATATATGCGAGGCTCCCTATAGGAGACTCACATATATAAGAGAATGCATTGGTACAGGCCACAACTCTGGTGAAATATGACAGGTGGAACCCACTTTTCGAACTTGACCTGTATTTTGTGCTGATAAACCCACATACCAAATTTCATTACATTCAGTTGAGACTATCTAAAGTTATCATCCGGAAGCCAAAATTCAGACGGATGGACAGCCCAGTAACATAACACACCCCGTATTAACAAAACGAGTGTATAAAAATACTTTAAAAATCATTTGCATTTGACGAAAATAGCAATGTTTTGATTCAGAAAATAAACAAACACAATTATTTTCACTAACAAGATACATGATGTGTTGAAAGCCACGAAAAGTCAAATTCCCATTTATCATACAATCCCGCAATTGCAACCTTTTTGTTCGCGATCAATCTGTGGGATATTTTTAATATCTACGAAATAATTGTGGTACATTTTTTTCAAACACACATAGAATTGAAATTGAACAGATCCGATTCAAATTTCAGATTTATTTCTATAATTGGTAACTATTTTCAAACATGTGTTAAACACGTCATCTGCAAACTCAGTAACAAAATTTATCTAACATACTTTAGGCCAAAAAAAAAAAGTGTTTTGGTTCTCGGGCAATTTTTTTTTCAAATCAATGAGGGAGGGAGGGTTTTATTTTTATTTTTTATTTTTTTCTGCGCATAGTAAGCATGGAGACAAAGATACCTTCCTCTGTCTAGTAATAACCAGAAAGGTAGAGGGAACTGTTATGCATATAAACTCATTTAGTCTTATATAAAAATTACATTGTACTACCAATGTATGACTGGGATTACCTAACAATATATTATGCCCCTGACATTAACTACTGTTATTGTTGTCTAAAAACTGATACCTCCCCATTCTAATATGTGATCCTGAATTTAGTCCTGTGCCTTTCAATTGTATAAAGTTACAATTAGTGTAAGTTGTTCACAATGACTAATTGTAAGAAGAGCATGAGGATCAGCTAATCATTTTCTTAATTGTAGTCAATGACTACTACTACTAGTCATCTACTTCATGTTGTAAGCCTGCAAGTCACTTTTTAACACATTACATGTTAGAGCTCAATACACACTAATATTCAACACATATCTGCTATGGACATGTTGATAAAATCCCCAAAAAAAAAAAACAAAAAAAAAATTTGTAAGTTTTTTTTGTCATAACATCAGGCATTGCAATAAAAAGGCCTAATGCGGCCCTTTTTATTCACAATGCGGCGGGGCCTGAGAACCAAAACCTTCTTTTTTTTGGCCTTATGGGATGATTTTTAGGGAATAAATCACATGGAATCAACTAACTTTTAAAGACATCTGGACGGGTAATAAACGCCACCATCAATTGAAATTAATTTTATTATTAAACCCAGAGGTCTAAGAAATAGGAAATTGAATTTGCATGGCCTAAGTTGTCAATAAGAAGGGACTATTGGAAACTACATCTTTACCAAGTTATTCCAATCGAATACACATTAACATAAATATTTCTGTATTATTAGAATATTTTGACTAGATACTTATGTTTCACTAATTATAACCAGAATTTTCCATCAAGAAGTATTTCCAACAAAAATAATTACTGCTATGAATATAAGGTTTTAAAGCTCATAATGTCATGGAAGAAAACAATTTTGACACAAATAAACATTAATATAATCCAAACAAAAATAGAGATAAGTCAAACAGGGTCAAAACGATAAAATCAAAACTATATCACACCATTATAAATAAAAGCACAAACAATTTATGATCATTTCTCATGATGCAAAGCACTGAATAAATTCAGCATCACTTATTGGTAGAGGCATTGTGATAAATTTTGCATTTGATATGTCTAAATCAAAACATAATACCTGGACAAGAATCATACCCGTGTCAGGTCTCACTTAGCCTGATTATAGTGTGCCTGCCATTTGCAGAATGAGGTCCCCAGAGGGTGAATTTAGTGACGCTATCCTGCATAGCGGGCTAGCATCACCAAATTCACCCTCAGGGTACCTCATTCTGCATGGCCTCATCTGCCATGGGAGACACAGACTCAGATTTAAGTTCTCAAATGGTGATATAGAGAAACTAAACTAAAAAAGTAATAGAATCTATGTGAAGAAGTTTCTATAGAAATTCTCTTGCAGACAAGACGAGGCCCAGGCAGAATGAGGTCCCCAGAGGGTGAATTTGTTGATGATAGCCCGCTATGTGGGATAGCATCACTAAATTCACCCTCTGGGACCTCATTCTGCAAATGACAGGCATATTTTTTTTAAACGCAGACATACCAATTTTTGCGAATAACAATAAATAAAACCAACGCATTAATATCTCAATTACACTCATTTTCCCATGTTATTATGACAGAACAGTTTGGTGAGAAATATTACATAAACTGAGCACCAAGGGGAATTTTGGTAAAAAAAAGAGTTGTTGATTGGGTTCATAAAGCAAATAATTAAATTTATGTTTGCAACAAAGTTCATGCTATTGGACCCTTCATGATGGTAGCTGCACTAGTCCTGTGCCAGTGCATTCTCTTATACATGTATATACGAGTCTCCCATGTGGAGCCTCACATATATAAGAGAATTCAAGGGCTTGTAAATATTGTTAGGCCAATGTATTCTCTTATATATGCGAGGCTCCCTATAGGAGACTCACATATATAAGAGAATGCATTGGTACAGGCCACAACTCTGGTGAAATATGACAGGTGGAACCCACTTTTCGAACTTGACCTGTATTTTGTGCTGATAAACCCACATACCAAATTTCATTACATTCAGTTGAGACTATCTAAAGTTATCATCCGGAAGCCAAAATTCAGACGGATGGACAGCCCAGTAACATAACACACCCCGTATTAACAAAACGAGTGTATAAAAATACTTTAAAAATCATTTGCATTTGACGAAAATAGCAATGTTTTGATTCAGAAAATAAACAAACACAATTATTTTCACTAACAAGATACATGATGTGTTGAAAGCCACGAAAAGTCAAATTCCCATTTATCATACAATCCCGCAATTGCAACCTTTTTGTTCGCGATCAATCTGTGGGATATTTTTAATATCTACGAAATAATTGTGGTACATTTTTTTCAAACACACATAGAATTGAAATTGAACAGATCCGATTCAAATTTCAGATTTATTTCTATAATTGGTAACTATTTTCAAACATGTGTTAAACACGTCATCTGCAAACTCAGTAACAAAATTTATCTAACATACTTTAGGCCAAAAAAAAAAAAGTGTTTTCGTTCTCGGGCAATTTTTTTTCAAATCAATGAGGGAGGGAGGGTTTTATTTTTATTTTTTTCTGCGCATAGTAAGCATGGACAAAGATACCTTCCTCTGTCTAGTAATAACCAGAAAGGTAGAGGGAACTGTTATGCATATAAACTCATTTAGTCTTATATAAAAATGACATTGTACTACCAGTGTATGACTGGGATTACCTAACAATATATTATGCCCCTGACATTAACTACTGTTATTGTTGTCTAAAAACTGATACCTCCCCATTCTAATATGTGATCCTGAATTTAGTCCTGTGCCTTTCAATTGTATAAAGTTACAATTAGTGTAAGTTGTTCACAATGACTAATTGTAAGAAGAGCATGAGGATCAGCTAACCATTTTCTTAATTGTAGTCAATGACTACTACTACTAGTCATCTACTTCATGTTGTAAGCCTGCAAGTCACTTTTTAACACATTACATGTTAGAGCTCAATGCACACTAATATTCAACACATATCTGCTATGGACATGTTGATAAAATCCCCCAAAAAAACAAACAAAACAAAAATTTGTAAGTTTTTTTTGTCATAACATCAGGCATTGCAATAAAAAGGCCTAATGCGGCCCTTTTTATTCACAATGCGGCGGGGCCTGAGAACCAAAACCTTTTTTTTTTTGGCCTTATGGGATGATTTTTAGGGAATAAATCACATGGAATCAACTAACTTTTAAAGACATCTGGACGGGTAATAAACGCCACCATCAATTGAAATTAATTTTATTATTAAACCCAGAGGTCTAAGAAATAGGAAATTGAATTTGCATGGCCTAAGTTGTCAATAAGAAGGGACTATTGGAAACTACATCTTTACCAAGTTATTCCAATCGAATACACATTAACATAAATATTTCTGTATTATTAGAATATTTTGACTAGATACTTATGTTTCACTAATTATAACCAGAATTTTCCATCAAGAAGTATTTCCAACAAAAATAATTACTGCTATGAATATAAGGTTTTAAAGCTCATAATGTCATGGAAGAAAACAATTTTGACACAAATAAACATTAATATAATCCAAACAAAAATAGAGATAAGTCAAACAGGGTCAAAACGATAAAATCAAAACTATATCACACCATTATAAATAAAAGCACAAACAATTTATGATCATTTCTCATGATGCAAAGCACTGAATAAATTCAGCATCACTTAGTGGTAGAGGCA
The DNA here is from genome assembly GCA_032622095.1 of Siphonodentalium dalli. Taxonomy (NCBI): domain Eukaryota; kingdom Metazoa; phylum Mollusca; class Scaphopoda; order Gadilida; family Siphonodentaliidae; genus Siphonodentalium; species Siphonodentalium dalli. The sequence continues at coordinate 246,359,566 of CP136065.1, forward strand.
TTGTGATAAATTTTGCATTTGATATGTCTAAATCAAAACATAATACCTGGACAAGAATCATACCTGTGTCAGGTCTCACTTAGCCTGATTATAGTGTGCCTGCTATTTGCAGAATGAGGTCCCCAGAGGGTGAATTTAGTGACGCGATCCTGCATAGTGGGCTAGCATCACCAAATTCACCCTCTGGGTACCTCATTCTGCATGGCCTCATCTGCCATGGGAGACATAGACTCAGATTTAAGTTCTCAAATGGTGAATATTGCGATATAGAGAAACTAAACTAAAACAGTAATAGAATCTATGTGAAGAAGTTTCTATAGAAATTCTCTTCCAGAGAAGATGAGGCCCAGGCAGAATGAGGTCCCAGGAGGGTGAATTTGGTGATGCTAGCCCGCTATGCGGGATAGCATCACTAAATTCACCCTCTGGGACCTCATTCTGAAAATGACAGGCATATTAAAAAAAAATGCAGACGTACCAAATTTTGCGAATAACAATAAATAAAACCAACGCATTAATATCTCAATTAGTGCCACCCCAGACGCTGCGATTAAAAAAGTAAGTGGGGGAAATCGCAGGTGGATAAAAGTGGCTTGCCCGCAGACGCTACGGTGCTGCGATGTCTGCAGCTACGATTTCATCCACGTGATCGAGCACATGCTAGCATGTAAATTGTGAGACCAGTGCGACCATGGTCATGTGACAGCTACGATCACGCGCATTGCCAAGATCACGCCATGATTTTCCTGGTAAAAATCAAACATTGCTTGATCGTTATGATATGGCTGCGATATTGTCGTGGTCATGCACAATGGATGCTCCACCTGTGATTTTCCCCACTTACGATTTTAATCGCAGCGTCTGCGGTGGCACTTACACTCATTATCCCATGTTATTATGACCGACAGAACAGTTTGGTGAGAAGTCTTACATAAACTGAACACCAAGGGGAATTTTGGTGAAAAAAGTTTTTGATTGGGTTCATAAAGCAAATAATTAAATTGATGTTTGCAACAAAGTTCATGCTATTGGACCTTTCATGATGGGAGCTGTACTAGTCCTGTGCCAGTGCATTCTCTTATATATACGAGTCTCCCATGGGGAGCCTCGCATATACAAGAGAATGCACTGGCTTGTAAATATTGTTAAGCCAATGTATTCTCTTATATATGTGAGGCTCCCTATAGGAGACTCGCATATATAAGAGAATGCATTGGCACATGGTTTTCACAAAATTTCAGGAAGCTCCAGTCACGAAAGGGCTAATTATAAAATGGATTATTCATAATTTTTATGCCATGCAGGGGAATCATGAAGGGCATTTTCTCCCTCACCCATGACCCTGACCTTCGTTATCTGGCATAGTCTGCAAGTTTATGACAACCTTGCTGAATTTAGAAGGCATCTTTGTGGCTGGTAGACTATCTGCAAATCACTCAAACTTGAAGTTATCAGGGTTGGTAGGCATGACGACATGTGGCTGGTAGAATATCTGCAACTCACTCAAACTTGACGTCATCAGGGTTGGCGGGCACGACAACATTGAATATTTTTTGTAGATATATGGTACCACCATCTGCAACAAAGATATCATTTGTCAAGTTATTTAACTGAATTTAGAAATTGCTTGGTGCCAAGGTTGTTTGAAAACGAGGTAGGTTTATGTCAAGCAGCTGTATACGATTTCGACGGTTGGAAGAGGTCTGAAAAATAGCAAAATAAGTATCTGGGGAACATAAATAACACGAGTTTCGTCTTCAATGCAGGCCAACTCTGTGTTTGCCAATAAGAAAACATCCTGATTTATCTCCCCTGAATTTTGTCATCTGCACTTGCATGGACAAGCCTAGAGGTTTCAAATTTCGAGAAGTGGACTGTAATATTAGAGAGAATTAACAATGGCTGAAGTTCAATTTACACCCAAACATCACCCTTCTGTGATCCAATAAGAATTATGCAACACAACAGCCCAATTATCATACTTACGTATGAATTCTGTTAATTCTTTTGGTTTAGCATCCCACCTGTACCCCACAACATAGATGACCGATGAGATGCCCAGGAAGCCCAATACAGCGAAGCTCTCCGTTGGTATCTGGTAAAACGTCAGAATGACGATACACAGTGATATCAAGCAAAGCACAGCAGGAAGAGCAATAGGAACCTGGAATAGGAAGCGGATCATTATTTCCTATTAAATCAGGAGCTATATTGTTTATTGCTAACATATCACCATCAATGTTCACAAAGCTGCGATGTCATCACATGTACTGTAACTTTGTAATCATGCACAGCGGGAATTGCTGTTCAAAATGAAGAAAAATGTTGGTAACTGTCATAAATTTGACCACAAATGATTTGTTTGGTGGGAATAAGATAAATACAACAATAACATTAGTTTGTTTTGAGTTGTGTGTTGTCTCAACACTTTAGAATTAAGATTTTTTGCTCTCAGGGCCTCGAGCAATATCATCCTTCTAACTCATTGAGATAACACACATCTCCAAACAAACTATGGTACTATCATATAATTGTTCACAAAGAAAGTAAAACATAACCCAAACTTTGAGAGACGATCGTGAGATAAACTGTCTTTTGCCAGAGACCAACCACATGCACTTAAACACCTATAGTGAAGGGATTTTGATTGTGAGAAAAAATTCAGCAATATTTAATATGGTGTATGTAGATATTTCCTGTTCGATTTGTCATGTTAAAGTGATGTGAAACACTCCGGCATGGTGATCAAATAGAAATGGACAAGTAGTTTTTTTACAAATACTATATCCAAATTGACAACACACACCGTCATTTTTATATATGAATTAAATGCAGTGACTCTCGAAGGCGAAATCGTTTTCGTTAGTTTATCGGCGATAGATGCGTCCCGAATAGAATAGTAAATATTTACAATTGAGCGCAGTTCTGACGAGGTTTTCTATGAGTGGTACGGTCGATTTGCTTCAAATTTTCGGCGATGTTAGTAGAATGTTACATTCCTCCTGTTGTCATAGCACCTGAATACTAACTTATCAGTTTAACGCACCCGAACAAGTACATAATATGTCTTTAACACAATGGGGAAAAAACTAGCAACAAACAAATTTCCATTAACCCTTTACCCAACAAACCGGCCAAAACCGGCCAAATAAAGCTTCAACAGCCTAAAATATCTTCGGTCTGTCTCAATAGAACCATACAAATATGGATATCATTGGAACCGGCTCCTTGACCACATTGTGATAGTTACAGTTATGCCCTGTGCCAATGCATTCTCTTATATATGCGAGTCGACCATAGGTCGCCTCGCATATATAAGAGAATGCATTGGCCTAAAAAAAAATCTTTTTTTAACACTTTTTACCATTTTTTCTTACATTCTTTAACAATTTTATAATTTTTAATGTGTTAAGCCAATGCATTCTCTTATATATGCGAGGCGACCTATGGTCGACTCGCATATATAAGAGAATGCATTGGCACAGGGCCGTTCTGTTGGGTAAAGGGTTAATGAATAAAATAACTAGCATCTGAAGCTAGCATCTTACATATAATAAACAAACAAACAAACTGATTTATATTGTGAGACACCCCTCCCAACAACCTCCTTCCCATCACTATCTCCCTGTATAACTTACTTTTATGCTCCGTGGAAGGTTTGGTTCTGTATATCGTAACACAACCTGTCCAGCAAATGTCATGACAAGGATCATCGCCAGGCCGAACCCGGTCATCTCTATCAGGAAGAAGATATCATCCGCTGTTTGGTAAACTAGAGATAATAGCAGCTGCAAAACAAGGGAGATAATAAGGTTCTGTGTACAGTAATGCTCTAAATAATCGACTCCTTAACCACAGCTGAATTATGGGTAATTTTTCAGGATTTAGTCGGAAATATGGCTTGTTGCCATTCATCGGAAAGCTCTGTGAGAGCTTTCCAATGAATGGCAACAAGCCATATTTCCGACTAAATCCTAAAAAGTTACCCATAATTCTGCTGTGGTTAAGTAGTTGATTATTTAGAGCATTACTGTAGATTAAGGTGGTCATTCTCGGTATGACTAAGATACCATCCGATGTTCATAGCTGCAAAACAATATGGTTTAGTGTAGATTAAGGTGGCTATTCTCAGTACGACTAAGATATCATCAAATGTTCATAGCTGCAAAACAATATGGTTCAGTGTAGATTAAGGTGGCTATTCTCAGTACGACTAAGATATCATCAAATGTTCATAGCTGCAAAACAATATGGTTCAGTGTAGATTAAGGTGGTTATTCTGAATATGACGAAGATATCATGCAATATTTGGTTTCACAACGGCAGCTATGAAACAAGGGAGATAATAAGGTTGCGAGTAAATAACCATTGGATGCTTTATCAGTTCAATAAAGTTGCCGATCTATTCTGCATTTGCAGGGCTGTTCAGATAATAACTGCCCTACCCGCTTCAGTTGATGACGCCCAGCTTTTTAAACGGAAAAGGCTTGTTCGAAGTTCGAACCCCAAAATTATGTATCACATAATTTGGTAAGAGGTATCTCAAAACATACCGAACATTTCCGAACAAATTTGTTTGAAAATGCGTCTTTTGTTTATTATATTTTTCAATCAATTTTAGATTGTTTCATTTCTGCTGGTTCAAATTTTTTTAATATCAGTGGTCGCATGAAAATTGCACATGTGGACCATGCAAAGAGAATCAACAGCTTCCATCGCTCTGAAACATTTATGGTACATGTACTACATAATTTTGATGATTAAAACAAAGAAGAGCAGTGCATGAAGTTTGTTAATAGTTTTATGCTAAGATAACGCAATATACCTTTTCCAGAAGTCGCTTGTTAATCCGATCAAGCCTTGAAATAGTGTGCCTGTCATTTGCAGAATGAGGTCCCCAGAGGGTGAATTTAGTGATGCTACCCCGCTATGCGGGGTAGCATCACTAAATTCACCCTCTGGGGATCTCATTCTGCAAATTACAGGCACACTATTTCAAGGCTTGCCCGAACATTATTTTCGAAGTTGTATTTGTTATGATTTCAATGTGTCCCAACCATTAAATGCCAACTTATAACTTTTTGAGTCACCAATTATTTTTTTAGATATTTGATATATGGTTTTAATAACAACATATGCCATAAAATATGATTAAAATACAATAGAAAGATCCCCCCCCCCCCCCTCTGTTTTGGCTCCCAGAAAGCAACAGAATTCAAACTGAAGATGAATTTTCAATGGAAGGGGAATAACTCTATTTTACGATATAGAGTTATTCCCCCTCGGTTGAAAATAATACACTTTTTACTACATAGATGACAAAAACACATGGGTAACCGAACAAAAACAATATGTTCACAGTTTATTACACCGGACAAGTTGATAATACAATGTTTTGTAGCTTCCTCTTTTAAATGGTATATTATATGGCATATATTTTATATATGTGATCTGGGGGTTCGAAAATTAAATGGGACCTTAAGGCAGGAATTAAGTACTTACTATAATAACCAATGATGGTATAGGTGTGAGATGGTGAATGTGAATCATCGAAATAAACTTTGGGAAATGTCCGTATTTTGCACCAACAAAGAACAATCTGTAAGATAAAATTACAAATATAATTGAAGCAGTGATGATCATCGGTAAGATAAAACCAATTACAAATATAATTGAAGCAGTGATGCTCATCGGTAAGATAAAACCAATTACAAATATAATTGAAGCAGTGATGCTCATCGGTTGTGTGCTCAGAGGACTAAGGTTTCATACAAGAAATAAATCCTCTCTCATATCATATTTTAACACAAAATGGCCTCATATTTTTTAACAAGACACATGTGTATTATCGGCACGCGCAGTGACATAAGAGCTTAGCCAAATTTGTGCTGGGTTATTTAGTGTTGACTGTGGGATAAACATGGGTGATAAGGGTCGTTGAACAATTATGTACAAACTTTATTAACCTTGTCTACTAAATTCGATTTGAGCCTCGCTAAACCTCAGCTCGAACCGACTTCCCACCACATGTTATCACTGATGTATTTACAAATCCATAAAGCTCAGCTCGAACCGACTTCCCACCACATGTTATCACTGATGTATTTACAAATCCATAAAGCTCAGCTCGAACCGACTTTCCACCACATGTTATCACTGATGTATTTACAAATCCATGCTGTGAACATTAATAATTGTAATATATCCATAACTTGGTGTCCAGTTAATATTTTTTTTCTTCAAATGTTGAATATGATAAACTATTACACTATACATGTACCTGCTGGTGTAAAATTAACATATTTAAAATGATACTAGAACATCTATTGACATCAACACATTCTGCATCGATAGAAATTCCGAAGCATTTTTCCAGAACAAATTTCAAAATTGTAGTCTCCTTGACTAAATCGTAATGTAAACAAATGCTATAATTGTCACATTTTATGCTCTCGTGATCAATATCATGTCATATTACCATTGGTATGAAGATGAACAAATGTTAACCCTTTCGTGAAGGGAAGAGCGGCGGCGCAACATTAAAGACCCTGTGCCAATGCATTCTCTTATATATGCGAGTCGACCATAGGTTGCATATTTAAGAGAATGCATCGGTTTAACAATTCTTTATCATTTTTTATCAATTTTTCTTACATTCTTTAACAATCGTTATCATTTTTTTTTCATTTTTTTTTTTACATTCTTTAACAATTTTTGTAATTTTTTATAATTTTTTCTTACATTCTATAACAAGTTTTTAGAATATTTTCTTATATTCTTTAACAGTTTTATAATTTGTTCTTATATTCTTTAACAATTTTATCATTTTTTTTCTTACATTCTTTATCAATTTCTATAATTTTTTCTTACATTCTATAACAAGTTTTATAAATTTTTTAACATTATTTCTTACATTCTTTAACAATTTTTTATAAATTTTTTTCAATTTTTCTTACATTTTTTAACTATTTAATATAAAAAATAATATAAAATTAGTCAAGCCAATGCATTCTCTTATATATGCTAGTCGACCTATGGTCGACTTGCATATATAAGAGAATGCATTGGCTCAGGGTTATCATATTAGCATTGGTATGAAGCTGAAGAAATGATAATAGGGAAATAGCCATGGAACATAAATTTGTTACCACAAATTTTTATCTTCAACTAGATTATCAAATTTCAGTTTCGCTGATCAGTCTTATTCATTACTTTTGTTTTCGCAGTATGGTAACTATGGACATGCTTTCAAAATGACATCATGATGTGGGGCGACGGTTGGAGATGCCCAATTTCACTCCGCATTGTGATGCAAGAAACTACACTTCCCTTAGCTGATAGAGATTGTCAGCTTTTGTCACAACCAAATGTATCTAAGTGCCTTAATCAAACCTTGAAATAGGGTGTCTGTCATTTGCAGAATGAGGTCCCCAGAGGGTGAATTTAGTGATGCTACCCCGCATAGCAGGCTAGCATCACCAAATTCACCCTCTGGGAACCTCATTCTGCTGAGGTGTAAGCAAATATGCGGGGTAGCATCACTAAATTCAACCTCTGGGGACCTCATTCTGCAAATGACAGACACACTATTTCAAAGCTTGGCCTTAATAACAAGTGACCAGTCAGATGCACACATTTAAGCGAAAGTATGTGTAATTATATATATGTGTTAGAATTTCTTCAATGGAATAAATTAACCGAGCTCATTCCAAGCATTGTTAGTGATGGAATGTGGGATGGTGGAATTCTACAAGAATTCACTGGATAAAGGCCATGCATGTTCCATACGCATCTCATTGACGTCACAAAACATAAATGACGTTCCATGAAACAGGAACTATAAAATATAGGCCCATGCCTAAATAAACCTTGTAAATCTGTTTTTTTTAAATTCATGGATCCTAGGATGGGTGGCATGTGATAAACGCACAGAATGACATGTGTGTTAATGAGTTTGTTGATATGGCACTTGTGCATTTCAAAAGGATGGAACTTCTGTGAGTTTATTGTGCCTGTCATTTGCAGAATGAGGTCCTCAGAGGGTGAATTTAGTGATGTTATCCTGCATAGCAAGCTGGCATCACTAAATTCACCCTCTTCGAACCTCATTCTGCATGGCCTCATCTTCTCTGGAAAGATTCTTTATTATCAAATTTCTAAAGAAACTTCTTTACATAGAATCTTTTTCTTTTATAGTTTAGTTTCTCTTTATCCCCAAATTGGCAGACGACACATTGCATCTTTGAGGTTCCCAATGGGTGAACATCACAATATTCATCATGTGGGAACTTAATTCTGAGTCTATTTCTCCCATAGCAGATGATGCCATGCAGAATGAGGTTCCCAGAGGGTGAATTTAGTGATGCTAACCCATATGCGGGATAGCGTCACTAAATTCACCCTCTGGGAACATCATTCTGCATGGCCTCATCTTCTCTGGAAAGATTCTTTATTATCAAATTTCTATAGAAACTTCTTTACATAGAATCTTTTTCTTTTATAGTTTAGTTTCTCTTTATCCCCAAACTGGCAGACAACACATTGCATCTTCGAGGTTCCCAATGGGTGAACATCACAATATTCATCATGTGGGAACTTAATTCTGAGTCTATTTCTCCCATAGCAGATGATGCCATGCAGAATGAGGTTCCCAGAGGGTGAATTTAGTGATGCTAACCCATATGCGGGATAGCGTCACTAAATTCACCCTCTGGGAACCTCATTCTGCAAATGACAGGCACACTAATATCAGGTATATTGCTTCATACGTAGGTGATCAGTAATTTTTGACACTCATCTGTATAACCACTGAACCAGGTATCTTTAGAAGCAACTTGCAACATGCTGCCAGAACATTATATATACAGGACTAGACAAAATTTGAATCGATCAAACTATTAACTCTTTCATGACGGGAGATTTCTGAATTTTTGCGAAAACCCTGTGCCAATTCCTTTCTCTTATATATGCGAGTCGACCATAGGTTGCCTCGCATATATTAGAGAATCCATTGTCCTAACACATTTTGTAATATGTTTTTATAATTGTCAAAGAATGTAAGAAAAAATGATAAAAAAATTGTTAAAGAATGTAAGAAAAAATTATACAATTTGATAAAGAATGTAAGAAAAAATGATAAAAAAAAATGTTAAAGAATATAAGAAAAAAGCGATAAAAAAAAGTTTAAAAATGTTAGACAAAATGATAAAAAAAAAGAAGATAAATAGAGGATCTCACATGAGTTTCTAGTTTATACGGAATTTATCAACCGAGTTCACTAAATTCGATTTGAGCCGAGGTTTACCGAGGCTCAAATAGAATTTAGAGGACGAGGTTGATAAATTACGTATAAAATAGGACGAGTGTGAGATACCTTTTATCACACTCGTCCAATAAACCCGAAGCAACGCGCAATATTCATCGAAAACAACAATCATAAACTACGGCGATTGCAAGTTATTTGAAGAACGCTGTGACGTCATCGCACGCGCTGATATTAAACGTGTCTATTACCGATAACTGCTTTTATGTGATAAAAATTGTTAAAAAATGTAAGACTCACATATATAAGAGAATGCACTGGTACAGGGTCTTTAATGTTGCGCAAGCGCAGCTCCCGTCATGAAAGGGTTAACAGTGATATTGCTTCATACGTAGGTGATCAGTAATTTCTGACACTCATGAGGTATCTTTGGAAGATAATTGAAACATGCTGATAGAACATTGTTGAAAATAAGTGCCAAATTGTCTTTTAGGCTGCAAGTTGAGTATAAATATGTGACCCGCCATATCAAATCCAGTCGGAAGTCGGGATTTTTTTACCCTGTGCCAATGGATTCTCTTATATATGCGAGTCGACCATAGGTCGCCTCGCATATATAAGAGAATGCATTGGCCTAACAATTTTTTACAATTTTAATAATTTGTTCTTGTATTCTTTAACAATTTTATAATTTCACCCATACAGAGCCCCAGACAAACATGAGCAGACGACACTCTTCTATATGCTTCTATATATGTGTGGGGCTCCCTGCAGGGTAATGGATGTTTTTTATTTTATGTCCTAAAAATTGTAAGAAACATTTATTTAAAAAACATGATAAAAAAATGTTAGGCCAATGCATTCTCTTATATATTCGAGGCAACCTATGGTCGACTCGCATATATAAGAGAATGCATTGGCACAGGGTAAAAAAATCCCGACTTCCAACTGGATTTGATATGGCGGGTCACATATAAGGAATGGATGCTGAGTTTTTTGCATTCCGTGGAGTATCGCATTCCAAACAAAATGTCTGACCAGCTTCCATCCAATGCAAGCAAATCAACTTCCATTTCTTAAGTTGACAATGGCAAGCAGGATTTTGAAACTTCGGTTCACAGTTCATTATTAGAGAATGAGCTAATTATAGTAAATTTACAGTCTAAATATAGTACATTCTGATTAGAATCATTTAAATAATGGTTCCTATGTAAATACAGTACATTCTGATTTTAAACATGTAATTTCCTATGTAAATACAGTGTAAATTTAGTACATTCTAATGTTAAACATGAAAGTAAGGGTTTCTATGCTAACTTAGAGACCACATCCCTTAGTTGTTAGAAGTGGTTACAGCCACCATTAGTAATAAAATAATCATGTTAGTTCTAAGGATATGTTAACTATACAATGGATAACGTAACTATATGTAGGCTATGAAGAATTCACGGAGTTAGCCAAAAATGGAAGTAGGGTGTCCAAGGCCCACCGCATAGTGAAAGTCAACATGCCATACAATACTGTTGGGAAGGTTAGGGGTGAATGAGAATTCCATTACAGATGGGTGCCAACTTAAAATCCAGAAGAATTTTAAATGCTCTTGTGCCAGACATTATTAATTGAAAATAATGTTTGATATAGCAAATTAGTTTATAGAGATGTACAGTAATGCTCTAAGTAATCGACTTCTTAACCACAGCAGAATTATGGGTAACTTTTCAGGATTTAGTCGGAAATATGGCTTGTTGCCATTCATCGGAAAGCTCTCGGGAGCTTGTTGCCATTCATCGGAAAGCTCTCAACAAGCCATATTTCCGACTAAATCCTGAAAAGTTACCCATAATTCTGCTGTGGTTATGGATTCGATTAATTAGGGTTACTGTATGTTAAGGGGTTCATCAATCCAAGCAGTGAATAAGTATAAACCAGGGAGTAAAAGATTGACGTTGAAACAAAAATTAGGATTTAGGTTTATTTTAGTTTATTGTATTGGGATTTATCATTGTTTCAGCCACAAACCACTGACCCCCCCCCCCTCCCCCATGGACAAACCACTGACCCCCCCCCCCCTCCCCCATGGACAAACCACTGACCACCCCCTACAACAAGCAACTGACAAACTTGCCAAGATGCACAAATCAGCTTGGATCACAAATCCACACATATCAGAAATTGATACAAGCTCTGCTTTGCTGGATGGCTTATAATGGCCTCATGTACATGTACTATGCACCTTACAGATTTGGGTATTCTAACATATGTTTGTTGCACTCAAATACTCGTCCATGTTGTTTGGATATTTGTGGTGAAAAAAAATTATTCATTTATGCTTTTCATATGTTCCTCCATGATATTTGGATATTTATACACAGAACTTATAATGATGATAAATAAAAGGTCACCGACCACGTGTCCCCTGAAAAGGTGGCATTTTCGTAAGGATAGCATTTTTGTCACGAACCAACTTAACCTGTATTTGGAGCTGATAACCTCCCATACCAAATTTGGTTCAGATCTGATCACAAACTAATGTTATCATCCGGAAACCTCAAAACGACAAAATTCTAAGTAAAACGGAGCCATAACTCCGGCAAAAATGGGCAGACCGCACCCATAATCAAACTTCGTCTGTATTTTAAGCTCATAAACTCACATACCAAATTTGGTTTCGATCCAATAATCCAAAGTTAAGTTATCATCCCGAAACTTTCCAGATGGACGGACATATTCTATGTCGAAAAGGGACATAACTCAGGCAAAAATGGGCGGACCGAACTCATATTCGAACTTGACCTGTATTTTGAGCTGATAAACTCATACTAAATTTGGTTTCAATCCAATAGGCCAAGATAAAAGAGCTCATCCGGAAACTTTCTGCATGGACGAACACAGGCTATTTTAATAGCCCCCCCCCCCCCCCCCCCCAAAAATAATTACCTCTTCAGTTGTGGATCAAGTGTAGCTGAATAATTAACTATAGATACAGAATAAGGAGAAAAGCGAGAAATATATAAGAGAAGATATAAACTGTTTTGCTGAAGTAACTTACTGTCCTTATTGACGTAACCTGGAACCCATAATATTGATATGAATGTTACAATTGTACAGTGAAACAATGGTGTTATGTAATCATTCTAATTCGATCTAACCTGGAACACACAATATCATAATATATGTTATTATACAGTAAAACATTGATGTGATAAAATACTATATCTTTTAATTACCTTTCTAAAAAAAAATATAAATGGTATCCTCACACCCAGAAACTGTCTGTGTTAACCCAATCATGAGGGAACTGCCCTGGTGCAGCATTAAAGACCCTGTGCCAGTGCATTCTCTTATATATGCGAGTCTCCAGTGGGGAGACTCGCAATAGGCTCGCATATATAAGAGAATGCACTGGCTCACAAGGTCAACATAAATATTGTTAGGCCAATATATTCTCTTATTTATGTGAGGCTCCTTATTGGAGGCTCGCATATATAAGAGAATGCAATGGCACAGAATTTTCGCAAAATTTCAGAAAGCTCCCATCATGAAAATGTTAACAATGCACTCAGATTCATACTGATACTTGCTTGCGGTCTTCCTCAAAATTATTTCACATCGCGCTACATTATTCGTTTCGATTGGACACTTTTATCTTGGTGCTACTAATAGTGAATTCTGATTGGCGCTACTGACGTGGAATTCTGCAGTTCGTGAAATAGAAAGACCCACTATTTATATGTAATGCCCTAAATAATCGACTCCTTATCCACAGCAGAATTATGGGTAATTTTTCAGTGAGACATATTTCCGACTAAATCCTGAAAAATTACCCATAATTCTGCTGTGGTTAAGGAGTCGATTACTTAGGGCATTACTGTATATGTAGGTCTGTATTTTTTTTTTTTTTAAACATATTTTATTGTAATATAATATTACACAAGGGATCGGGGCACAAGTTTTAACAACTTAAATCCGCCCCTCTCCCATTAACATTTTAACAAATACAAAGTAGATGACGAACATAACATATATACAGGATGATGTATGGTGTGGTTGTGATTGCTGTCAGTCCTATCCTGCTTTTGAAATTTCATCTGAGGTAGTCAACATTTTTAACGCAAAGGAGGATCTCGCCTATATTTGTTAGCGGAGGGGGCCTAATTAAAGCGTTTCGTTGATGAAATGTATGAATAAACAAAATGGAAAAGAATTTCATTGCGTCGATTCGATTCTGATGATATCCCTGTGAGTAAGGAGGAAATGTTAGGTATTATAAATTGAAAACGTCTGTACACCATGGCCGAACGGCAAGTACACCGCGGCCCAACTGTAGTTAGCCGGTGGAGCCGCGGTGTAGTTGCATTTCAGCCGCGGTGGCAACGCTAACTGCACAGCGGTTAGGTGGACACTTGTTTTGTCAAGCAGGGTAACTCTAGCCAAAATGGGTGGTTGGAATGAAAATTGTTGTGCTAGAAACTGATCGAAATTGATATTTTGTTTGAGGTCTAAACTTGCCTGCATTAAAAACTGGGAATAAAATATTACTGTTATCATCATGAGAAGACTACTGACCTTGACATACTGAGGGTGCTACCATTAATAGATCCAGCTACCGATATCGCGATGAGGACAGGAACAAGCCAGGCCATCACCCCCATCGTCCGGTCACCAAAAGTCTGAAATATAAAACATAATGCATTATACTACAAAAGCAACAAGTGAAATAATAGAACAGCATTGTATTTACAATGTATTTACTCGGTAGCTTCAATGATTTAGGATTAACAAGAGAGTGACAAAGATACCTGATTGAGTATCGCCTTATATGGTTGGCACAATTAAGTATGATTTAACACATTCTTTAGTAAACACTCATTGACGAGTAATTCTCTTAGGAAATGTTCAGATAATAAGTTTCACAAATGACCATAGGTTGTTTGTTGAACTTAATATCTGAACATTTCCAACTAATAAATGAAATTCCATCTCCACTTGTGTCTGTCGTCTGCTCATATTTCCTGATCACCCCCTCCAAATGAATGATAGACCAATCCAATAAATACTCTAATAACTGAGTGGGAGAATCCATTAACCCTTTCATGATGGGAGCTGTGCTGGTGCAGCATTAAATACCCTGTACCAGTGCATTCTCTTATATATGCAAGTCTCCCATAGGGAGCCTTGCATATATAAGAGAAAGCACTGGCTTACAAGATCAAGATAAGCTGTCGCAGACGGCGGTATCCCCCACCAAATTGTGCAGTTGGGGAAGGACATTCTCAATAATGTTTGCGTTCTCAGTATGTGCTAAACAAGAAGTGGGATTTTGTCAAAAAGCCTGGCTTGCTAACTCATTTTAGGTACTGACATTTGTGGAAATTAGCCATGTGACGACGTTGTCCATTTGCACCAAAAATAATAAACAAAGTCCAATAACTCAGCTGAAAATATCCGGCCGAACCTGGTTTGCGAACTCGTACTAGATACTGGTCAAGTGAACTCATATACCAAATATTTTTAAAATCTGTTGAGATTTGTGGAAATGAGCCTTGTGACGTCGTCTATTTGGTAAATTTGTCAAAAATAATAAACAAAGTCCAATAACTCCGGTAAAAACATCCAGCCGGACCTGGCTTGCGAACTCATTTTAGGTAATGGTCAGGTGAACTCATGTACCAAAAATCTTTGAAATCCGTTGACATTTGTTCAAGTTATGACTCTTACAAATTCCGGATGGACGGACGGGCGGACGGACGGACAGAATCCATTCCTATATCCCCGCAAATTTTCAATTTAGCGGGGGATAATAAATATTGTTAGGCCAATGTATTCTCTTATATATGTGAGGTGCCCTATGGGAGACTAGCATATATAAGAGAATGCATTGGCACAGGGTTTCCAAAAATTTCAGGAAACTCCCGTCATGGAAGGGTTAAGTAAATAAAGGTTAAACAATATGAAAAACAAAACAAGTATGATGTAATTCAGTGTAATTCAGCGACATGCAAGGCTGCAAAATAATGTGTCTGTCATTTGCAGAATGAGGTCCCCAGAAGGTGAATTAGTGATGATATCCCACACAGCGGGCTAGGATCACCAAATTCACCCTCTGGGGACCTCATTGTGCTTAGGCCTTATCTTCTGGGAAGTATCTGTAGTCTCAAATTAACATCGTTTTTAGTTACTTTTTTCTTGCTGAGAAGTTTCTATATCCACTAATTTGCAGAAGATAAAATGCATAATTGAGGACTAATGGGTGAGGATCACAAACTTCAACTGGGGAAAATCAATCTGATCCAATTAGTCTCCCATAGCAGTTGAGGCCCAAGAAGAATGAGGTTCGAAGAGGGTGAATTTTGTAATGCTAGCAATTGCAGGATAGCATCACTAAATTCACCCTCTGGTGACCTCATTCTGCAAATGTCAGACAAATGTCGAAGCACAATCTGTGGAGATCTTAATATATTCTCACCACTGCCACAGCTGTCGATTTCATCATGTCTCCTGGTGAAAGAACGGCGAGGTAGGCAACGTTAGCAATCAAATATACAGACACGACCACCGTCATCGATATCCCAATTGCTCGCGGAAGATTTCTGTAATTGTGAGAAATATGGTGAGGTTGGAAATATTAGCAATCAGATAAACCAACATGAGTAGTTCCCATAGGAAATGTTCAGATAAGTTTAACCCAATCTATACTAAATAGTCATTGATGAGTAGTTCCCATAGGTAATGTTCAGATAATAAGTTAACCCTCTCTATACTAAATATTCATTGATGAGTAGTTCCCATATGAAATGTTCAGATACTATACTAAATACTCATTGATGAGTAGTTCCCATAGGAAATGTTCAGATAATAAGTTAACCCTTTCTATACTAAATACTCATTGATGAGTAGTTCCCATATGAAATGTTCAGATACTATACTAAATACTCATTGATGAGTAGTTCCCATAGGAAATGTTCAGATAATAAGTTAACCCTTTCTATACTAAATACTCATTGATGAGTAGTTCCCATATGAAATGTTCAGATACTATACTAAATACTCATTGATGTGCAGTTCTCTCAGGAAATGTTCAGATAATAATTTCAACAAACGACCATATGCCGTTAGTTAAACTTATTATCTGAACAATTCCCACCAAAGGACAGGAATATTTATAAACTTCTATTATCTTTTTGTCTCTCTGGCGTCTGCTCATTTTTCCTGAAAACCCTCCAAATGAATAATGGACCAATCCAATGTATATTTTTATTAGTGGGTGAGAGAATCCATTTAGTATAGAAAGGGCTCAATCACTCAACCAATTCAACTCAACCAAAAAACTTACTTGTTAGGTTCAACCAATTCATCAACCAGAAAGTTAAGGTAGTTCCTGTAAAGAAAAAAAACAACATTTATATCTAAAGCTACATGTGAGCTTTGGATCTATTTTCACTTATCATTTATATTAACAAGGTGGCAATTGGTTACAGTGAAGTAATTCGATTGGTAGCGCCCTCCAACGGATTTTGGACCAAGATGCAGGAGAGAATTAAAAAAATTCTGGGCTCTGGTTGGTTAATAGTAGTTTCGATATTTAAACATTTAAAATACATGCAATCACTCCTCTTGAAATTTCAGACTCCAAACAAAACATTGGCACATTGTAAAACACGTGGTTCCTAGATTGAATTTTTTTGGTGTGAGGTAAAAAATGTCAATATTTTTTTCATGCAATTCTGACTCCAGATTATAAATCCCAAATTTAAAGGTACATTCCATGCTCGACGATATGATTTTTTTAATGCAGAAACTTTGCGCAAAATACCAATCCTGGTGATCATGTAGTCATTTATCACAATTCATGGATAGTCAGGGCTGCAGGCCATTATATGTTAACACTGAAGCCTATGGGAAATAATTACTTCACTGTAACCAATTAGCTTCAATAAGCCTGAAGGAATGCTTTCATAACAACAATCTCAGATAATTCAAAAGCAGGAACAAGCCTGAGTTTATTGTGCCTGTCATTTGAGGTCCCCAGAGGGTGAATTTAGTGACACTATGCTGCATAGCGGGCTAGCATTACCAAATTCACTCTCTGGCGACATAGACTAAGATTGAAGTTTCCAAATGGTGAATATTGTGATGCACACCCATTGGGAACCTCAATTATGCAATGTGTCGTCTGTGACTTTGGGGATATAGAGAAACCAAACTATATCTATGTGAAGAAGTTTCTATTGAAATTTGATAATAAAGTTACTTTCCAGAGAAGATGAGGCCTAAGCAGAATGAGGTCCCCAGAGGGTGAAGTTAGTGATGCTAGACCACTATGTGGGATAACGTCACGAAACTCACCCTCTCGGGAACTTATTCTGCAAATGACAGGCACACTAAACTCAGGCTTGATCTGGGTTATGATCAAGCCTTGAAATAGGGTGTCTGTCATTTGCAGAATGAGGTCCCCAGAGGGTGAATTTAGTGATGCTACCCCGCATAGCGGGCTAGCATCACCAAATTCACCCTCTGGGAACCTCATTCTGCTGAGGTGTAAGCAGAATGAGGTCCCCAGAGGGTGAATTTGGTGATGCTAGCCCGCTATGTGGGGTAGCATCACTAAATTCACCCTCTGGGGACCTCATTCTGCAAATGACAGACAACCTATTTCAAGGCTTGGTTATGATTATGTTACGGTATAGTCTGCGTTATGATTATGTTACGGTATAGTCTGCATTATGATTATGTTACGGTATAGTCTGCATTATGATTATGTTATGGTATAGTCTGCATTATGATTATGTTACGGTATAGTCTGCGTTATGATTATGTTACAGTATAGTCTGCATTATGATTATGTTACGGTATAGTCTGCGTTATGATTATGTTACGGTATAGTCTGCATTATGATTATGTTACGGTATAGTCTGCGTAATGATTATGTTATGGTATAGTCTGCATTATGATTATGTTACGGTATAGTCTGGGTTATGATTATGTTACGGTATAGTCTGCGTTATGATTATGTTATGGTATAGTCTGCATTATGATTATGTTACGGTATAGTCTGCGTTATGATTATGTTACAGTATAGTCTGTGTTACCATTATGTTATGGTATAGTCTGCGTTGTGATTATGTAATGGTGCGCTGCTGTTTGTTTTTACTGTTTTTTTAAATTTAATATCAGGACTAATCTTAACATTGTTACAAAGGAATGAAAGGAAATCCATATGCTGTATCTTTGCCTGTCGTCTGCTTGATATATTGTTTACGTCGCCACAAATGTCCTCATACCATTTACTTCTTTTCAATACTTACTCACAAGTGCCAAATAAGCATACATGTATGCTTATTAATTTCCCACCTGTATGGTTGTTATTTTGGCCCTGTACGAGTATTAATTTTTGGCTATGATAATCTTAAAATCAATCTACCGGTATCTATCTTCAATGAAAGTGAAAAAACTGGAGCGTGACTGTCCAGATTGGAGAAAAAATTACATCATAAATAAATTACTAAAACTAAAAAACTGTGCTTCTATATCCATAGAGATATTATATCGTACAGATTGGATCAGTTTGTAAAATTAATACCGGTATGTATACTCAGGTATGTCGGGAATGAAAATTCCGTGGCAGATCCACCCTCTACTATTATTATTGTTATTTAGATTTGCAAAATTTCCCACCCTGTAAAGTAAACTGGCACTCAAGAGTACCAGCCATCATAAGTGTAGAATCCAGACATTGGTTTTTTACCTGCGCTGTAGTCACCTGAACTAAGTGTGATAAACGTGTTAAAACTCACCAGCCAGCAAAAGCGTAGAATCCAGAGTAGAATGACATCGCTATGCTTCCTGCGCTGTAGTCTCCGCCTTCGAATGGATTTTTGAAACTGTCTCTGTCCCCTGAGGATAACATAGATCATTAGTCGCATCAAGGACACTTGCTTAACCCTTTCAGGACAGGACCACTGGTGCAGCATTAAAGATCTGGTGCCAGTAATTCTCTTATATATGCGAGTCTCCCATAGGGAGCCTCACATATATAAGAGAATGCACTGGCTTACAAGGTCAAAGTATATATTGTTAGGCCAATGTATTCTCTTATATATGCGAGGCTCCCTATGGGAGACTCGCATATATAAGAGAATGCATTTGCACAGGGTTTTTGCAAAATTTCATGAAGCTCCAGTCAAGGAATGGTTAAAAAAAACAAGCGCAGTGCCCGGTATATTGTAATATGGCATTTAACTTTTGTTTTAGAAGAATACCATAATAGTTATGATCCAAAAACCGATGAAAATGATAGAAACTAACTAATTTCTGAATTTATACACAGAATGACACGGGTGTGTTAATGTGTTTGTTGATATGGCACGAGTGTTAGCACGGAAGGATAGAACAAGAGGCACAGCCTTGAGTTCTATCCTTCCGCGATGGCAACAAGTGCTGTATAAAAAAAAAACTCATGAACACAATAGATAGAACGACACAAGTGTGTGAACATGATAACGTTATTGCACGAGTTTGTTCTGACGCAATGGTAAAACGAGAACCGGAGGTTCAAGTTTTACCTCGCGGCATGACAAACGAGTGCAATAACGTTAACATGTTCACAGAACTGTGTTGTTCTATGTTTATTGCACACTCTGAAGATTGTAGCTTGTACTATACTAAAATTTAGGTCTATATTGTTTATTTAATTGCACAAGCGAGTCTGGGGCTCTGTATGGGTGAAATTATAAAATTGTTAAAGAATATAAGAAAAAATTATTAAAATTGTAAAAAATTGTTAGGGCAATGCATTCTCTTATATATGCGAGGCGACCTATGGTCGACTCGCATATATAAGAGAATGCATTGGCACAGGGCTCTTATAAAACATGTATGCTTAATTATCAAAACAATGATGATTAAATGGTAGAAAGATGTACTTTCTTAATTGAGTGAAATCAATTTACTGCTTCGATATACATGTATATGTTGCCGATACAAATCAGTTTTTCTCATGGATATTGATATACAGTTATGCCCTAAGTAATTGACTCCTTAACCACAGCAGTATTATGGGTAACTTTTCAGGATTTAATCGGAAATATGGCTTGTTGCCATTCATGGGAAAGCTCTCGGGGAGAGCTTTCCGATGAATGGCAACAAGCCATATTTCCGAATAAATCATGAAAAGTTACCCATAATGCTGCTGTGGTTAAGGAATCGATTACTTAGGGCATTACTGTATGTTGCCGATTAGACCTATTTCAGTTGTTGCGGTTCCCATCCATGCACATTTCCATTATCACTTTCGCCCAACTCAAAATTTGTGAACACTTTACTGCTGTGATATAGTTTGCCGACTGGACCTATTTCAGTTTTTGTGGTTCCCATCTCGCAATTTTTCAGTTACATTTGTGCGTGTTTCTTTCTATTTTTGTTTCAGATTCTGTTTTCTCGATGATCCCATATTTTGGTCATTCACATTGGCCAAACTTTCTGGGAAAAAAAAATAATTCCGAAACGGCCAAAAGAATTTCTGGACAGCGTGAACCCTGATAGATTCCTATTCATTCATTTGTAAACTAAACATCAGTTAAATGATCAGTTCTCAACTTATTAGCTGAACATCATTACAAATAAATTAATAAGAGTTACGATTAATGAACAGGGTTAAGATTCTCACCAATTTGTTTTGGCTGCTTGTCAAATAATACATATATCGAACTAAATTCAACCCAGACATGTTATCCGTCAATGCTTTTATAACAACCCTCAAATACAGGTATAGATGTGACAAATTCAATGCTCGTTGTAATATGAAAATTGCAGAATTTGAGAAAAACTGGTTTCAGATAGAAAGCGCTATAAATAAAAATGAAGCAAAGATTTCTTAATATATACTCATCAGACTCACGGTTTTTCCTTTAAGAATTATGTTTCCGTTCTACCTCTTACTCTCTTCAATTAAAATTATAGAAATTATAGTCACCCTCCAGTGAGTGTCGTGCTAAACCGAAACAAAAATGAAAATAACATGTTTTAACGTGAATAAAACTCCAACTCATTGCCTGATTGCCTGTTTAGAGCCACTGAATGCCTGTTGATGTAAGTAAGAGTGCAAGCGTGAGCGAGTGAATGAGTGTATGCGTGAATGTATCTATCAGATGAATATTATCTATCTATATTTTGTATTTTGTACAACCATTCATTATGTATGTTAAATCATCTGACTGTTTCAATAAAAATTATTTAAAAAAAAAAAAAAAAAATTCTCACCTTTGTAAATGTAAATCATCCCAATAATTATAATCATGACAAGGGCACACATCTTGCTGATTGTGAAGACGATCTGTACTTTGGTTGCCCAGGCAACATTGCGGCAGTTGATAGCAATGAGCAGACCTGAAATATGAATGACATATACTGAAGATGGTCGATCTTTTCCCTGAAATTACTGTTTTGATTCAGGTGTAAAATAAAAAGCCACAAGTCCCCCAAATAATTATTTGGCCAGTTGCTTTTTTAGAAATTGTTTTTCTGGGAACAACTTTTTTTCCAACTGTCTATGTTAACATACTGATTAGATTCCAGAATAATAATCGGCAAATTCTAAGTTGATAAAAAGGCATAACCAAATTTAAACTTGACCTGTATTTTCATGTGACTAAAGATGCATTATCTAAATTAACGCTCCTAAATTACTATTTCTTTGGCTTCGGGGTTAAAAATATTTCGAGTTGAGGAACCCACCCATCAAAGCTCAGAGTGATCAGATATAAATTTTTAAGTTTGTTATTTCTCAAGATGTGCAATTATTTGTGGCCCAGAAAAACGTTGTCAAACGGACGGTCTCAGACAAAATTGCAGATGAAGATGGATAAATCTAAAATCAAGTGGTAACACTGCCAAATTTCGTGATACTCAAGTGATAATACGGCCATATTTCATTGAAAAAAATGATCAATAGCACGTTTTGGCAAATTTGATACCATAGTTGACAGTGGTTAGCATTATTTTGTTGCAATTAATCTGTTCTGATAACTAAAGCTTATTTTGAAGAAATGTCTTGATGATATGGGGACCGTCTGATCAGATTGAGTACCTTTAATCCATAAACTAATTTTGAAAGCTATTGTATAATTGTAACTTGAGTTATCATCAGGATAACAAAATAATCAGCAAATTCTAAGTCGAAAAGAGGCATAACTGAGAAATGTTGGACCGGATACAAATTTGAACTTAATTGGGACTTTCTCATATGAAGGTCACATACAAAGTTTCATCAATTTATGACAAATTCTATTCAAGTTATCATCCGGACAATAAACTTTTCAGACAGATGAACACACAGGCGGAAGGACACTGCTCATAACTATAGCTCATAACTATAGTTCTCTCCAAAAAAAAATTTGGGGGATAATTATAAATCTTGAGACAACGTGATCGACAGGAAGTTCTTCTCCCTGAAATAATTAGTTATCAAAGAACTGGGACAGGAAATGCTACTAATTTTAGAACATCTCACCATTTTGAATGGAAATCGATCATTTAAAACACCTTAAAGTGAGATATACGTAACAAACAAAAGTATACATTAGAATGGTCTGTTCTCAATGTATAGGGATGTACGGATAATAGAGTAACTTACATATCAATACTGCAGCAATTAGTCTGAGTGGAACAGTTGGAATATCACAATCTGGGAATAGCGGTTTGAAGACATACTCTGCGAAAATCAGACTCATAGCAGCGACGTCGACGGGACAAACCAGAAAGAAGTTGATCCATAGACACAGGAATGCAGCATAATCTCCCAGAGATCGTTTAATGTAAATGTATTCTCCTCCAGATTCTGGCATACAAGCTCCCAGTTCCGCATAGCAGATAGCACACAATGTGTTATAAATACCGCATACAACCCATATAACAAGCGATAATCCGACAGATCTGACGTTTCTCAGAATGCCAACTGGTGACACAAATATACCAGCTCCAACAATAATCCCGACGATTATGGATACTCCGTGGTAGAGCTTTAATTGTCTTTTTAGGGTAACACCTCCATCTTTTCTGCTCAGTGAAGATGTCTGACATCCCTCCCCAGAATCAGAGTCACCTGCCATGGCCTATGTCTGTTGTCATTAACACCAGATCAGATTTCAGAGAAATAACTGAAATGTATTTTAAAAAATCCCAATTTAGCTTCGATGTACTCAACCGCAGGGTCAATATGATCCAGCGAACAGCGTTAATGAGAAGATCAGTTTGAAAATTTCATGGATGGGCCAGACATGTAATATGCTGGACCAGACATGTAATATACTGGCGCAGATATGTAAATATACTGGGGCCCAGACATGTAAATATACTGGGGCTCAGACATGTAATATGCTGGGGCCAGACATGTAAATATAATGCAAGGCCATAAGATTCAACGAGAATCACTGAATCGATTCTCGTAAAGATTCTCGCGAAACTGTTCATTTTTCAGTGCTTTATGAGTAACTCGATTCGGCATTTGATTCTCGCAAAATTAAATATATTTTTAGCCCCGACTGGGACTCAGACATGTAATATACTGGGGCTCAGACATACAGTAATGCCCTAAATAATCGACTCCTTAACCACAGCAGAATTATCGGTAATTTTTAAGGATTTAGTCGGAAATATGGCTTGTTGCCATTCATCAGAAAGCTCTCAGTGAGAGCTTTCCGATGAATGGTAACAAGCCATATTTGATTACACTATTTTCATACTGACTATAATCCTTATCGGTCATCGACATCACCAAGTGTAAACCTCTGTGACACAATGTTTCCCAAATGGTAAAGACCCAGGACCTGTCCTCAAAAAAGGGTGGAAAATCCCTGAATTTATATTGTTATTAGTTGAGAAACTGGAGGGCACATCGTGAGGGAGTTCGACAATTGAAAACAGGTATGTATGTTTATTTAGTTTAATTTGTATATATAGTAGAGGTGCCACGATTATTTATTTTGATAATCGATAATCGGTCGTCAATAATCGACTATAATCGATTAATCGTACATAATAATAATAACATCAGTAGAAGTATTCCATAATATGGCCTATTGCCATATTGGCTGGGTGCTGGTTAACTGCTATCGCTGCTTGTTTGAGGCATCGGCTGATGTAATTTTTGTGTTAATAAAGTGCATCATAAACCACCGGTAATGACTAATGAGCACAATGTGTTCAATACAAGCACAGTTCTCGGCGATGTCATGGTTATAATATTTGTGAGTTCATTGGAACGAATGTAGCGATTAATTTAACAGCCAAACATACAAGCAATATAAAAGTAGGAATGCACGACGGACCGACGGTGGTTCCTAAAAAAAAGGAATCTAATGTTACGGAAACTATAAGTTTCAGCGAACTTCCAGAGCATGGATAACAATTACAAAGGTGGGCCCCTGCCCGCAAATTTCAGGACTCATAAAAAAATAAGTATTTGGTAATAGTTAATTTCATTTAGCAGTCACCACACTATAAGCGATAGCCTGTACTATATAGTAACATCTAAGTATACTTATACAAACAAAGTATACTTGCTGCAAATGACACCGCCGAGAATATCGCTGATTAAAATGCCGTAGGTTCCCTGATATCGAGAGAATGTCAATCAACTCCCCTTTGGTCCAATGAGATTCAAGGGTGAGGGCATTCAGTTCACTGACAGTCAGTCCATTTCAAAGACGTAGTGCCGCCTTTCTTGTAGAAATATACAACGATGTCGGCATAAGTTCAAAGCTGCAGTGCCGCCATCATGGCGCCATGCAATTTGAAGAATATACAATGACTCGAAGAGTAACCATGTCATCAAATGAACTGCCGGCTGTTTGCAACATATACTAGTAGTACTCAAGTTGTCGGAATCTCTTTGATACATGATCAAATGTTGTTAACCCCTCGGTTGTATATTAAACTGTGAAAAACAATCAGGGTATTCAACAATAACCGGCATTTTCCAACGTCCGAAATAAATAACGCAGATTAATCGACGACGGAAATGGTAATCGATTATCGGCTTTATCAACGGTTCATCGATTATACGATTAATCGTGGCACCCCTAATATATAGGCATGTTTCTGTTCTGCTTATGTTCTATTTCTGTATCTTTTACGTCCAAAAGATCACTGCGGTTTTCATAGTACTTTGAATTCCCTTGAAAAAATAAGATAATTAAAGTTATTAGATGAGAAACTGAATGCACGCCTCTAGCGATGTTCCGATAATCGGCCATCGGCCAATAATAGCCCATCGGATATTAATCGTACCTCGCAGTTGAACATCGGCTTTTACCGATTGTCAAAACAAACAAAAACATTCTAGTATCTAAGCGCTATATGCATGCTTTAATAAACGTACACAATACAACCGTAGTATTGAATGTAAAACGCAGATGTAACAACCTAAAAAGAAGTTATTGGCATCGTCCAAACAGTCTGGTATGATTATATATAAGCATGGTAATACACCTGTCCGATATATCCTGTGTAATATGAAGTGATTTGTTCAATCGCGTGGATACGAAATAGATTCAACAACTGACCTCATTACAATGCACATGTAGTTTCCGGTTGAGCACGTGCCATGCTGTGACGTCACATGCTATGTCAATAATTTGAAGCACGCACTGAATGAATTAGCACAGTCGTGATCAGAACTGTCTTCAATAATGACCAACGTGAGGAGGGGCATAATTACTAGTAGCTTTTTCGTCTGTAAGGGACAATATGGTGAAGTAGTCCCAAATTGCACGTGTTTTTGTCGCTCTGCGAGTCGCCATTGTTATAATGTTGCTCTCATTACAAGTTACGGCATACGCTATATGAAATTTGCTTAGCTCCACATTGAACTCGGAGGCGGTCTAGCAAAACAAAATTTGAGTAGGCGGAACTATAAAAGCTTCCCAGTTATTAAAAGACAAAAGGTGTGACCAATGGGAATTTGGGAAATTATTATCCATCATTCTAAATTTAGTTAATAATCATCGCATTCCATACATTGTCGCAACTAACAAGTATTCAATCAAGACCTTTATACCGCGTGCAAGTGTTCCCCTTATGGTGATAACGTTACTCTGATTCGACACCTTTGATCTCTTTATCAAAACAACTACCGGCATACATCAAAGGCAGCGCACAACTGACGACGGCAGAAATACTATAATATATATATTTTATGTATTTGGCTTTGAAACTATACCGGGATATGGAGTGCAATGGGTGTATATAGTCCATTATGGGAACAAACACACAAAATATATAAACATCGGAATCGGAAATCGGCCGATTGTGCCTCCAGTTATCGGAAATCGTTCCGATGGGCTTTTTCATTATCGGAACATCACTACACGCCTCAAAGAGACATCTAAATAATTTTGAGCTACATTGTCATTGACAAAAATTATTTGCCCCATGATACTGAGCGCGGTGTGACCGGAAGTCGGATCGAACACACCCGAATTTCAAATCGTTCGTTTGCGCACCAAAAATGCTCGATAAATGTCTTTTTTTTTAAAGGAAGGTAAATGGTATGTCAGGGTGACGTATTAATATATGTATTGTCCGGGGAACATCACGGTTTGGTCGTATCTTGTTTCATATTCTTCCTTTCATGACTTGAAGCAAAAGCTCCGTTGCCAGCAGTGGGGAAAGTTGCACTATACGGTACATTCAATGTATAGTAAATGTTGGACTACACATGGACCAGTGCGTCTACAACCAGAATTGGTTCCTGCACTGTAATATCTAGATACAGAAACAGCTGAATTCAGCTTATTTAACTGAATATAGGTCAACATGACCGCTTTCGCAGATTGATGCTTCCAGAATGATACGCACTACGTTCATGACTGAACTAAGCTGAATACAGCTATTTTGTAGCTGCATGATTATGATTCTTATTTGTCAGACCTGTTGTACGTTTAGTTTATTTACCTGTGATTTACCTGTGATCTTCGGGCCTATTTTAAGCTTTCGCTTGTATTGGCCAATTGTCGTAGTATAACATCATATTTGCTCTATTTTACAGTGCGCTCATATCATTTACATTCAGAATACATAGCAGAATTTGTTTGGCTTGCCTCGCCACTGGTCATTTAAAATTGATTTAAAATCGTTCACCGAACCGGCCGACACCAAATGTTCAGGGAGACTGTTCCAATTGTTAGTACTTCTGGCTGTAAAATTGTTCTTGCATAGAGTGGTGTTGTATCCTTTCTTCCTAATCTTCTTACTGTGACCTCTTGTTTTGCTTCCTCCATTATTTGTATGTAACTCCATCGTTTTCAGCTTGACTTCATCTTTCTTCTGCATTATCTTATACATCTGGATCATATCGGTCCTCTCTCTCCGATATTCTAAAGTTGGTAATCCTAATTCTTTGATTCTATCTTCATATTCCTTATTTTTTATCCCCTCCACTATTTTAGTTGATCTTCTCTGCACTCTTTCTATCATTGTTCTGTATTTTTTATAGTGAGGTGACCATATAGATGTCCCGTATTCCAGCTTGGGTCTGATAAATGCCTTGTATAGTGTGGTAAACATCTGTTTATCCATATATCTGAATGTTCTCTTTAGAATTCCGAGTTTCTGGTTGGTCTTATTCACTGTTGTTGCAATATGTTTGTCAAATTTCATTCTGTTGTCAAATGTCACTCCTAAATCTTTTTCTTCTATTGTTTCTTCTATGATGTTGTGTTTATCTCCCTCTGATACTGTGTAGGTTTTTGCTGTATTTGTGCTTTGTTTCCCCAGGTGCATCACTTTACATTTTGAAGAGTTGAATCTTAATAACCACTTATCCGACCACTTTGACAGCCTATTTAGATCTTCTTGTAGTAATTTCTCGTCCTCTGTTGTCTTCATGTTTCTATATACCTTTGTGTCATCTGCAAATATCTTTATTAAACTTGTTATCCCTTCAGTAATATCATTTATGAATATCAGGAACAATATCGGCCCGAGTACAGATCCCTGTGGTATGCCACTTGTAACATTTCTGTGTCCAGATGTTTCGCCTCCTACTCTGACTGACTGTGTCCTTCCTGTTAAAAATGCCTGGATCCATTTATGTATGTCCCCTCTGATTCCATAGCTATCTAGTTTGTTCATCAATCTTTTATGTGGTACTGTGTCAAACGCTTTTCTGAAGTCCAAGTAAATTGAGTCTATGTTGTTTCCTTCATCTAACGCCTGGTACCAATCATCTTGGACTTCTAAAAGTTGTGTGACACATGAACGCTTCGATCGGAATCCATGTTGTTCTTCTGTAAAGAGGTTGTTGGTCTCCATATGATTGACTATTTCATCTCTTATAATGGTTTCCAATACTTTGCATACCACACTTGTCAGACTCACAGGACGATAGTTACCCGGAAGACTCTTTTTACCCTTCTTGAATATTGGTACAACCTCGGCTTTCTTCCATGCTTTTGGTATCTGCCCTTCCCTGATGGTATTATTAAATATGTGTGTCAATGGTTCTTTAATGAAGCTAGCTGCCTGCTTTAACAGTGAAGGGTGTAATCCATCCGCCCCCGGAGATTTCGTTGAGTCCAGCTTGAGCAATTTTTCCTCTACCTTCTCTTGGGTCACAACTAAGCTTGATAGCTCCTTGCTGAATTCTCGGATTTCCAAACACGGTGCTGGTTCACTTCCCTCTTCTGTGAAAACACTGCAGAAATATGCGTTCAGGGTCTCTGCTTTACCAATATTGTCGCTTATTATTCTCCCTTTCCCATCGTCTAAGTCGGCTATTCCTTCCTTTACTATTGTCTTCTGTTTGACATAATTCCAAAATGATTTTTGATCCTTTTTAAAATTCTCCGCTAATTTCTTCTCATAGTTTCGATAAGCATCTCTGCAGACAGCTGACGCTTTGTTCCGTGCTCTTGCGTATCTTTCATAGTTGTTATTCGATTTATTGTATATGTATTTCTTCCATTGTTTTTGTTTTTCTTGTACTGCATTTAGAGCTGCATTCGTCATCCAAAGCTTCTTTTTTTTCCACCGTCTACTTCCTCCAGTTGGTGTGATTTTATTTCTTACTTCTAAGATCTTCTGGGTTGTAAATGTCCAAGCTTCATCGATATCCATATCTTCCATTTCTTTCCAGTTAATAGCCCGCATTTCATCTCCGAGATCACTGAATTCTATCTTGTTGTATTTGTATTTTATTTTGTTATCCACTTCTTTCTCGGAGTAGCAGTTGAATTTGAACATTATAACCTTATGATCGCTCTTGCCTATTGGTGGTAAGTATTCCAGCTCATTTATCATTCCCTCTTCATTAGTTAGAACCAGGTCCAGTAAACTGTCCTCTTGGTTTATCCTGTGCCTTGTAGGTTGCTTCACATGTTGGTGCATTCCTGTGTCGTTGATAGCTTCTATGAAGTTATATGTAGGTGTTTCTGTTCCCAATTCAGTTGTCTTATTTTCCCAGTCTATGTGTTTGTAGTTGAAGTCCCCCAGAATTAGTTTATGAGTTTCTTTTCTTTCAACCATTTGGTTCAGCATGATATTGAGGTTTTTGCTATTCTCGTCCGTACTTGATGGACTTCTATATATGGCTCCGATCAGTAATTTGTCATTTCCTCTAAGTTTCAATTGGCACCACTTTGATTCTTCAAAATCCGATTCTGATTCTATAGCTGTTGACTTCATATCTTCCCTTATGTATACTGCAACCCCTCTTCCTTTTTCTATAGGAGAATGATATAAGCTGTATCCTTGTATTGTCATTTCTTGTATCTGAATATTCTTCACGTTTTTAGCCTTGGTTTCTGTCAGTACTATGATTTCCGGTGATCTTAGCTGTACCAATGTATCTAATTCTTCTTTCTTATTGGAGAGTGTGTCCACATTGGTGTATAAAAGGGTTAGTCCATTTTTAAAACTTTGTGGGTTAAAAGACACCTTTGGTGCATTAAAAACATCAAGAGGAGGGGGTCTTCGTCTTTGGGCCTTCCTCTGTCTTTTTGTCGAAAGGAACTATTTTTCCACTTCTTATTATGTATTTTTCTCCATCTGTGTTCATTTCCTTCAGTTCCTCTCTTAACTGTTTTCTTTCTGATCTCTGCTCCTCCGTCTGATCTCTCTGGATGCTGATTTCTTTTAGCCCTTGGTCTTCCGTCTTCTGGAGTTTATATGCATTTTGGAGTATCTTTTTTATATGGGATTTATCATTGAAGGTGACTTTTAATGGTGGTATTTTGTTTCTTTCACTTTTCTTTCCAAGTCTATAAATGTTCTTTATTGATGGTTGTAGGTCTGGTGTTAATTCTCTGTACAGTTTATTTATAACTGCCATGTCATCTTGCTTTCTTGCTGCTCCATCCTGATTTGATGAGAGAGGAATTCCAAAGAAGCATAGGTTACTGGACCTTGACTGTCTTTCCTCCATTTCTTTGAATCTGTCATCGAATTTATTTTGGAATGTCTTCTCTATTTCCGCCGTAATCTCTTTAATGATACTGTCTTTCACTCCACTAACTTCCTTTTTTACCTTGTCTTCAATGTTGTTTGCTACATCTTCTACCTTTTTCTCCAATCTTTCAAACCTGGATTCACTGTCCTGCTTCATACTAGTTAGTGTGCTACTAATTTCTTTAATTGTCTGGTGTGATTTCTCGTCCACTCTGCATATCCATTTGAATCCCGCTGTAGCTCCCATATTGCTTGCATTGTTAATTGCATCATATACTGGTTTTGGCACTTTCGTGCAGACAAGGCATACCCAGCTCTCACAGACATCGCAGCATAATCCATCTGCATCCTCTGAGAATATCTCTTTGCAGTATGGACATTCCCATTTATCTGCTTTCGCCGTTTTCTTTGCTCCTTTCTTGGGAGGCATTTTGAATAAATTTTTAGTTTATATTCACACTCAGCAGTGAGACAATTCTCACACCTCTGAGATTATAGTTTGTGTATAACATTTTGTAGTTCTTTATTCGGCGCTTTTCCAGCAGTGAGACATTTCTCACACCTCTGAGAATCCTTTTATGAATAATACTATTATTTGTATTTGGATCACAATTTTGTCTAGTTAATTACACTCAGCAGTGAGACAGTTCTCACACCTCTGATATTAGTCTGTGTAGTAACTATTGTGTATTAGTTCTTTATTCTTCACTTCTCAGCAGTGAGACAGTTCTCACACCTCTGAGAAAACTGTGAATAAAACTATTATTTGTACTTTGATCACAACTCGACGTGGCCCCAGCAGTGAGACAGTACTCACACCTCTGGGTATTTCTACTTCTTCTGCTGTACGAATATAGAATTAATTATTCTTCTTCTCCAAACATCTGCGAGTAATGTATCTGGGTGTGTTCCATCCAAGTATAAGTTAAAGTTTAAGCTGATATTTGTGCGGTTACGGTGTCTCGTCATGTCAAGCTTGAATTTTGGACTTCTTTTCTTGGAATGATTAGTGTTGAAATTCCTAATCCACCGATTTATTGCTTCAATCCTCCGGTTTACTTCATATGTGTCTTCCACGAATATCTCTGGTGTTGGGTGTGCTTTGCCTCTAGACCCAGTTGAGTCACATACATGATATACACATGTAAAAGTGTAAATCTTTAGAGCTTCCCTGGAGCTACTTTGCCTCTATTCCAGTGTTCTAAACTGATTGGTACGTGGTACCTCAGATACTGAGATAACTCGACCCCTACGACTAAAGTAGGAATTTTGGCTGACTAGAACATATTAAACTGTTAAAAGTGGAATAATTTACATTTGCTGTCAAGTGTATAATTGTGGGAATTATAACTCTGAGAGGATTTTTTTTTTCAGTTCAGCAACGTGATCGAAATTGATACCGGAAATGAGAGATCTGTCAAAATCTTTAGTTCAGTTTTCATACCTAGCTAGTTCGTACTATTTCATTGCAAAAAAAAAATATTCCGTCTAATTTACCCTTAAAGTCTTAGAATACTCTTTCTGTTCATATCATCAGTGAAGTGGCTCGACAATCCTTGATCGTCATTCACAGAATCCGTTCACATCACCAAATAGCCGATCGCTGAATATCCTTGTTCAAATGAGTACGGTACCGGTTATGCGAACGTTCTTATAAGGTAGTCAATCTGGCGGACCTATTTTTTAAATTTCGTTGATGATAAAATTTCGC
The DNA here is from genome assembly GCA_032622095.1 of Siphonodentalium dalli. Classification (NCBI taxonomy): domain Eukaryota; kingdom Metazoa; phylum Mollusca; class Scaphopoda; order Gadilida; family Siphonodentaliidae; genus Siphonodentalium; species Siphonodentalium dalli. Next base: position 246,391,980 of record CP136065.1, read on the forward strand.
CATGTATTCATGATATTGTATGCATACACTGGTATATCGTATTACAATGGCGTGCAGTGAATAGAATCAGATGTTCAGAATAAATAGCATGTGTCCGGTGTCAAAGAACTCAACTGCAATGTCTAGATCAGTATATGACTCATAATTTGATAGTCTTTTTTGTTATATTATAAAATATAACCGCTTGAGTGTAATTTTCTGATATCATCGAATCGATTACACACTGCTGTACATTCGAAGAACTTGAATAACTGGAAGACGCCACAAATAAATACACACAATAAAAATCACATCTGGATCAACTTATAAATAGATATATACAGCTGTAGTTAAAAGTACATGCAGCTGACCTTACGCTTGTGAGGTCTTTTGGGGGACTAGCTATTCCTTCTGATACATTTCATATAAATAAATTGAAAAGGCAAACAAATGCATATATTGAAGAAGCAAATAAGACAGAGAATATTTAGAATCACACTGTTGTAGTTAAAAGCTCAGACTGCTGACCATATGCATGTGATATATATGAGGAGACTGTTGAAGAATCTGCAAATTAACTTCATTATTTGAAGGGACAAATGAGTAAATCAAATAAATACACCAAAAAAAAACCCTGCATGAATAATTTAGAAATGGATATAAGTGCAGATGAAGATGCAGGTTCAGATGATCAGCCTTCAGTCTCAGACAATCAACCTTCAGTCTCAGACAATCGGCCTTACGCTTGTGATATATGTGAGAAGACATTCAAATTGGCAGGAAATTTGGGCCAGCATAAGAAAAAACACAGGCATGTGCTGAAGTGTGATTTATGTGGACTCTCACTGAGTACACAGTTTGTTTTGCGGCGACACAAAAATATAGTCCACATGGGTGAGCAATCATACGGGTGTGATCTTTGTAACAAATTGTTCACTACCAAAGGTAATATGATGTCTCATAGACGGATCCACACAGGCGACCTGCCATATACATGTGATGTTTGTGGACGCTCGTTTCGACTTTTGGGAATATTGAAGAAGCATGAAACAACACACAAAGACCTGCGTCCATTCATATGTGACATATGTACAAACGGTTTCAAGAATCAACATGGATTGAACAAACATAAGGAAATTCATTTGAATGATAAAACACATGTTTGCGATCAATGTGGCAAAGCTTTCATTACAGGGGACTATTTGAAAGTTCATATAAAAACTCACAATAGCAGGGATTATATTTGTGGAGAATGCGGTAAATCCTACATTTACCAATGTGATTTGAAGACACATATGCTCAAACATTTTTCAGCTAATTCCGATGAGAAGAGTGTTCTACGTCCATTTGAGTGCAATATTTGCCAAAAGTCATTCATCACCCAAGGACACAGAGACAGTCACAGGTTGAGGCATTCTGATGATCGACCATTTTCATGTAACATGTGTGCCAAGTCATTCAAGACAAAAGCAGATGTAAAGACACATGAAAAATTAATACACATCCGTGCGCGATCATATGCATGTGACGTGTGTGCAAAATCATTTAGTTCCTCTAGTAATTTAAGCAATCACAAGAAAACTCATATTGATTACCAGTCATTCACTTGTGATAAATGTGATAAAAGATTTAAGTTCAAAGGAAATCTCAAATCACACAAGAAACTACACACATAATAATATGTTGTAAAAATATAGAGATCCGGGGGGGGGGGGGGGGCTGGGAACACCACAGAATACAAGGGTAAACCTGCCTTTGGTAACATGGACAAAGGTGATCATTATCAAGGTACACATTCCGAAGCGCCACTTGGACAAATCCATAGTCAGTTAAATTAAAAACAGGAGCATAATAGAGGTATGCCTGGTGTTTTGAAATTTGGAAAATATAGGTATACCTATGACAGAGTATGCGTACCAGTATTGTAGAATCACGCACTATCATAAATGATATAGTTATACGTAGAGTATTAAAATATTTTTAGTTTCATGATTGTCCCGGTAGTTTCAGTAAAAGATGGGAGCGTGGTACATAGTTAGGTGTTACAAATTTAGAAATTAGAAACGTAAGCATAGGCCGCGAGTTTTCGAAAGGGTTAATTTAGAAATTTAGAGTTATGTACATGAGTAAGCAGTTGTGGAATGTAAGTGTAAGTGTAAGTCTGCAGTAAAATTTTAAATATCACTGGAATCGTCGTCAGTTATGTACCTGGTGATGGAGTGTTTAAAAAACAGACCACCGCTTTTCGACACTTTTTAATATTGCTTTATGACAAATGATGCCCTGTTCCTGTGTTCCATGGCAATTTTTCATGTGATCTTTTTGGCATCACCAATGCTATGCTATGCGGAATAGTGTCACTAAATTTATCATCTGGGGACCTCATTCTGTAAATGACAGACACATTAAACTCAGACTTGATGCCACAATTGGTTGGTTTTTGGTGTTTAAATCATTGTATATTTTGGCATCACCTTTCATTTGTATCACAGAGTGGATAGTCAAATAATTAGTTGAAGTTCTATAGATTAATTATGCCAGTTATTATTTTCAAAACTTACTTTCTGTAGAAAGGCATGTTTATGAAAATATTAACTTAATTACTGATTGAACTCTACGATTTCTCCCAACTAATTTGTAATATTAAATTTTTCTAATTTCATTTTTTTTTTAAACATAGGTTGCCATGGACATTTGCACTGAGCTGAAAATAATAGACCACAAGGACAATCTATGGAATGCCATTTCACATTTATTCCTTATTTTATTATCAATTTATTTGCGCTTTTGAAGTGCAATAAGTAAGTCCATATCATAGTATGGGTGGAGTCTGCTTCTAACAATTCATGCTTGACACCAATATTAGTAATTTAGTATGCCTATCATTGAGTGATGTCTTCATGGCCTGACTCAATTTGAATTTAGAGGGAATTGCTGTATATTAATTTTTATTTGTGCTTCAGCTCAAATGAATTACTCTTCAGGGTAAATATGATGTATTTGCGCTTCAGCGCAAATGAATTTTGCTTCAACATAACATGTAATTGATTTGATTTGCACTGCAGCGCAAATGAATTGCATCTCAGCATAAATATTTGGGCTTGCTTCAGCGCAAATAACCCCTGTTAGTTTCACTTTAGTGCAAATATCCATAGCAACCAGCCCGAGACAATGTTTAAAAAAAAAATGAAATTAGAAAAATTTATTATTACAAATTAGTTGGGAGAAATCATTAAATATTGAAGAATTCCTATAATTTTGACAGCTAATTCATTCCAGTAGAGAGTTCAATCAGTAATTAAGTTCACCGTAATTGATATATAGAATAAACGCATAGTGTTTCTGAATAACAAATTTAATCCACTCGTGGGATTGGCGATTTACACCACTCGCTGAAGCTCGTGGTGTAAATCGCCAATCTCACTCGTGGATTAAATTTGTTATTCAGAAACACTATGCGTATATTTTGTTTATGCCACGATCTTTACAATGGATGGATAAACACTTTTCCGTTCAAATTGTATGGAGAAAGTTTAACCACTTTGCGAAGTTTAATCAACAGTAGGCACGTTTAATCAACAGGTGTTGATTAAATGTAAAATTTAAACAGATGTCTTTATTTATATAGTACTAGCAGGTTGGCCCGCAGGTTGGCGTCAATCGTCAGAAACATGAAATTTTTTAATTTTTTTAATTTAATTTTTTGTTTTTCAATGAGTTATTTGTGCCTTTTTAATTTACTGGCTTTTTAAATAAATATTTTTAATAATTTTTTTTATTTAATTTTTTGTTTTTCATTAATTTTTTGTTTTTCAATTTGACCCGATTTGACCTTGAATTGATCATTTTCAAGGTCAAAGTCAGGTCGGGGTCACAATTTAACCCGTACATGACACTTCCCGTAGGTAGCAAGTTTGAGCTCAATCGGTTCGAGACTATAAAGGACACACACATATATCATTTGTGGGTACCCGTTTCAAGGTGAAGATCACCTCGGGCGGAAAAACTGACCCGATGAAAATGTCCCCCGTTCCTAGGAAGCCCTAAGTACGTAAGAATCACACAGAAGCAAGTTCCATTTCGAGCGATAACGTAAACAAAAGCCGTATGCGAAAGCCGAAGGGAATAAAGAGCGTTAACCGGTTAACGAACCCAAATATGGAAGATATAAGGAGCGTTATTGTGTTAAGCATTCCCAGCCAATGACGATGACTGGGGAGTGGATAAGGGGTGAAGGAGTCGTCGCACGGGCTCGCGAATGATCCGATGACATTTCCCGTGACTTTTTACCCTTATATAGGAACATTTTCTTGAATTTGTTGAATGAAATAACTTACTCAAATACTCAGAATTTTTGTATTGCACTTTTTGGTTTCTAGTATTACTACAGAAAATAATATTTCTTAACTTTTTCTTGAATTGAGAAAAAAGTGAGAACTGAATACTAAGAAATTCGTAATTTTTCTTAAGGTTGAAATTAGTGACCTTGATATCATATAAACATTGTGCCTGCATGGTTACTCGTGACTGTTTGGCCGTGTGTGATGTATAGGAGTATACCTGGTGTGCCTGCATGGTTACTCGTGGCTGTTTGGCCGTGTGTGATGTGTAGGAGTATACCTGGCCTGGTGTTATTCAAGAATCTGCAGCTCTTATCTTCAGTTTTATTTGTAACAAACCATCTGTTAGGCCAGGTTTTGATGTAACTGACGACTTTTGATGCAACTAACGAGTTTTTATGTAAAATCTCCAGCTTTTGATGTAAAACCATCAATTGATTTTGGACACCTTTGATGTATGTCAGAAGGAATTCAGTCATATCTGGAGTCTGACAACGCACAAGAGGACCCACACTGGGGATCGCCCATATGAGTGTGACGTGTGTCCGATGGAATTCACTCATATCTGAAGTCTGTCCATGCACAAGAGGACCCACCGGGGATCGCCCATACGGATGTGATGTGTGTCCGATGGAATTCAGTCATATCTGGAGTCTGACCATGCTGAAGAGGACCCACACCGGGGATCGCCCATACGAGTGTGATGTGTGTCAGACAGAATTTACATCAAACCCCATTAGTTACAGCGATTTTACATCAAAACTCATTAGTTGCATCAAAAGTCATGTTACATCAACGTATGGCGTAAAAACAATTGGTGGTCTTAAGTTAAGAAATGGGCAGAATCATAAAAATTTGGCAATCTGATAATATAATTGCTTTATTCTTCGATCCAATTTATGACATGAAATTACATGAATTTTCAGAGTTGATGCAGAATTGACTTATGGAAACTGCACTTGAAATATTATGTTAATGTCTCTGGACATGGGATATGCTCCATGTTCCATGTGCAGATGAATCTTTCCACAATTTTTTAAAATGTGCTTTATTTGTTCCATCCAATGAAATTAGCTTCACAATACATGCATTCCTTTATTTGTTTGGGTTCTTCACTGTCTTCATATATCCAATATGTGGGTATTTCTCATTATTAAATTGAATGCAGCTGCTGAAAATAGCTACAATGTTCTCATTAACGACAATGGTTATCATACAGTTATGCCCTAAATAATCGACTCCATAACTACAGCAGAATTATGGGTAATTTTTCAGGATTTAGTCGGAAATATGGCTTGTTACCATTCATCGGAAAGCTCTGTGAGCTTTCCGATGAATGGTAACAAGCCATATTTCCGACTAAATCCTGAAAAATTACACATAATTATGCTGTGGTTAAGGAGTCGATTATTTAGACCATTACTGTATACCCCCGTAACGTTGGGGATGATATATACTGGAATCAGATTGTCTGGTCGTTTGTCGGTGGCCGCAACTTTATCTGAGCTTGTATTCCTTCATTTGAGCCATTCACTTGTGATAAATGTGATAAAACATTTAAGTTCAAAGGAAATCTCAAATCACACAAGAAACTACACACATAATAATATTGCTTTATGACAAATGATGCCCTGTTCCTGTGTTCCATGGCACATTTTCATGTGATCTTTTTGGTATCACTTATGCTACTAGTATGCTATGCGGAATAGCGTCACTAAATTCACCATCTGGGGACCTCATTCTGCAAATGACATTATGACAGGCACATTAAAGTCAGACTTGATGCCACAATTGGTTGTTTTTTTTTGGTGCTGTAAATCATATATTTTGGAGAATTAATGTATTTCTTAACTTTTATACTCAGTTATATCGATTTGTATGTGTTTTATATTGAATTTATTCCTCTTTGATTCCGGAGTTGGTATTTATATTTTTATAGGTCTAGTCTTATTGATATGCACTGCCACTCAAAAGTGTTTGATTAGGGTAAGGAAAATATTCCAGCTATACACACTATTTTCTATAAATATATATTTCTTTACTTTAAAAAAAACAAACATTTTCTATAATTTGTTGAATGAAAAAGCTTACTCAAATACTCAGAATTTTTTTATTGCACGTTTTTGTTTCTAGAAACTACAAAAAATAATATTTCTTAACTTTTTCTTGAATTGAGAAAAAAGTGAAAACTGAATACAACGAAATATATCATTTTTCTCAAGGTTGAAATTAGTTACTTTCTTGACATCATTTAAAAATTATTCTGCAGATTCTTTATATATAATAAATAATTAAGTTATTCAAGAATCTGCAGATCTTATCTTCAGTTATGTTTTTTATGATTCTGCCCATTTCTTAACTTAATACCAGCAATTGTTGTTACGCCATACGTTGATGTAACTGACGACTTTTGGTGCAACTAACGAGTTTTGAAGTAAAATCGCCATCTTCTGATGTAAAAGAAAATATGCAACAAGTTTTCAAGTAAAAAAAATGCCAGCTTTTGATGTAAAACCACCAATCGATTTTGGACACATTTGACATGTGTCAGAAGGAAATCAGTCATATCTGGAAACTGACCATGCACAAGAGGACCAACACCGGGGATCTCCCATACGAATGTGATGTGTGTCAGACGGAAATCAGTCACATTTAGAGACTGACCGTGCACAAGAGGACCTACATCGGGGATCGCCCATACGAATGTGTTGTGACGCAATTCATTTTACATCTCAACTCGTCAGTTGCACCAAAAGTCATCAGTTATATCAAACGTATGGCGTAACAACAATCGGTGGTCTTAAAGGAATACGGTCCTGAAAAAAACAATATTATTTTCTTTCAATATACCGATAACATATATATAAAATGTCCATTGGGCGCATATAATCTAATATTCGGCCGCCAATCGTTATTTTTATAACGATTAAAAAAAATTCCGAAGTTAGCCGAAGATTTTGTTGTAGACGAAGTCACGTGATCATCAGCCCGATCACGTGATTGTCACATGTAAACAGAAGCATAGCACGTGATCGATCACGTGGTAACTCATTGACAACGCATAGATACGCGACGGCGGTATTTTAAGTTTGCATGTAGTCGATCGCGGCCTTTGAAGATTGTCGCGTTATCACACTGCGAATGCAAAACTTCGCCGAAAACATCGCCTTTCTCGTAATTAAATGTCTTTATCGTGTTATTATTACTATTATTATATGTATCGCGATGTGTTGTTACTATAAAGCCATGCCCGTATGTTATTCAGTTTTGCGCGCATTTATCTATATAAACGCGTGCTCGCGTTTATATATATTTTTTCGTTACCGGAATAGTCCAAGTTATATTATATATGCATATCAAGATTGCATATATACGCGAAGACTTGCACAGTTATTAGGCAATTATCATCTCGTAAACATTCCAATTTCCAGATGCCATTAGTCGTGTGTCAATAAAGAGCGTTTCGTTTTAATTTATCGTAACGCGGTAAAACAACACAAAATTGGTTTATTGCTGTCTGATTTAATCAATTATAATCAAGTCATTCATTACCAATATGATATGATAAGTTCAGTTTTCCTTGGTTATGAATCATGTATATATTTGGGCAATATGGTGTTTATATATATTTCGGAATATTGCTTCCCCACCCCAAAACAATCTAGCCGACTGTCACTGATGGAAATTCACTGCATCTATGCATGGTTATTGGCCTATAAAATTAGCACTCTAGCGATGCGGTCTATTGAATATCCAGGTCATAAATCGACCTCTATGTGTCAATTACGCATAACAATAGGGTTATAAAATATATAAATGTTCGCCGTGGTTCATCCAATCATATATAAAACTTTTTGAAGGAGGGATAATAATCCGGTTTAATATGGAATCACATATTCAAGTGCTCTTTATTCGCAATATATCGTAATAGTGAACGCTCTTTATTGCGTCAAGGTAAAGGGACTCGACTTAGAACAGTTGTTATAGTGATTGTTTACTGATTACAACAATACAGGTCAATACATGCACATGAACTTCCGAAAGGCATGCTTGATATATCCTTCCATCATTCATTGTCATAGCAATTTCCGCTTTATTAAACTCTTTTTATTCGTACCATGTTAGGAAAAACTCTTAACATGGAACGCTCTTTATTGAGCCATGGTGAAGGAAATGGGGACTTGACTTAGAATAGTTGTCATCGTGAATTATTCATCAACATACTCCCCACTTTAACTGCAATTGTATGTATTCGTAACCATGACTGACTCGTCAAATTAAACGCTCTTTATTTGGTATATGTAATCGGTTTCTAATTTTGCGCAATGGGTTTCCCACAGAAATCCTGCCAAATGTCACGTAAACGAACATCGTTTGGAAATGAATACAGCATATGCCTAACTGAGAGTCACTAGAATGAATGAATGATTGTAAATACGGGACACTGGGGGCATATATACGGAAAATTAAAACAACATCGCGAACACGCACCCGAATAAAGTTCACATGCCGGCTCGTGTTTTTATAAGCTTTATACGAAAGTGTTATCTACCCCGCTCAATCGTCCCTCTATATTTTTTGTCAAAACAATACCGTAACTTTCCAAACAGCACTTAAGACAAATCACAAGTGAAGATAACTCACCGCGCGATGACAATTCACCATGTGTACACAATGCTATTGATATGCCCCGCATTAATTCCATTACACTCACGCGCTGATGTCGATTCCGGATTTTCCATCGCCATATAGGTAGACATAATTAACTCCGACTCCGATTCCCTGTTTTTAATTAGTTTACCTCGCTTGACGTCATGCGAGGTTTTGCGATGGAGATAGCCGACAACCGGTGGTGGTATTATTTATTTATTTCTCGGCTTATTTATTACACGATTTTTATGGGACTTGGATCATTGTGATCACAATAGGGGTGGCTTTCCGATAGAGTTTTGTTGTTTCATGAGGATAGTAATCCTTTAAGTTAAGAAATGGGCAGAATCATAAAAAATTTAAAATCTGATAATATAATTGCTTCATTCGTTGATCCAATGTATGACATGAAATGACATGAATTTTCAGAGTTGATGCAGAATTGACTTATTTAAACTGCACTTGAAATATTATGTTAATGTCTCTGGACATGGGATATTCTCCATGTGCAGATGAATCTTTCCACAATTTGTTAGAATGTTCTTTATTTGTTACATCCACTGAAATGTCACTGCATGGTAGCTTCACAATACATACATTCCTTTATTGGTTTGGGTTCTTCCCTGTCTTCATATATCCCATTTTCATTATAAATAAGATGGCTACAACTGAATGCAGCTGCTGAAAATAGCCACAATGTTCTCATTAATGACAATGGTTATTATATACCCCCGTATCGTTGGGGTGCACGTATACTGGAATCAGCTTGTCTGGTCGTCCGTCGGTGGCGGCAACTATATCCGAGCTTTTAATCCTTAATTTTTCGGTCCATTTCTTTAACCCTTTACCCCAAAAAACGGTCAAAACCGGCCAAATAAAGCTTCAACAGCCTAAAATATCTTCGGTCTGTCTCAATAGAACCATACAAATATGGATATCATTGGAACCGGCTCCTTGACCACACTGTGATAGTTACAGTTATGCCCTGTGCCAATGCATTCTCTTATATATGCGAGTCGACCATAGGTCGCCTCGCATATATAAGAGAATGCATTGGCCTAAAAAAAATCTTTTTTTAACACTTTTTACCATTTTTTCTTACATTCTTTAACAATTTTATAATTTTTAATGTGTTAAGCCAATGCATTCTCTTATATATGCGAGGCGACCTATGGTCGACTCGCATATATAAGAGAATGCATTGGCACAGGGCCGTTCTGTTGGGTAAAGGGTTAAAACATTGGGAACATGTGCACCTGCGATTATGAGGTCCGTCTGATTTTTTAGTGGAGTTATTCCCCTTTTTCAATTTAGAATTGTTTTTGCTGTATATATAGAACACAACTTTTTCTTAGCTTGCATTTCTTCAGTTTCAGTCGTTTTTTTAAACTTGGCACATATATTTCGTACCATGGGAACCTTTGCATCTGTATATAATTATGATATCCTTCCGAGCTTGTTCACTATAGTTATCCGCCTTTTCGACTTAGAACTGTTTATCAACGAGGATATTTCCACGCGAATGTTCAGGGAAATCGTTGCAGTTTTCAAGTTATATAATATATCCCAAAGTGCATGTGTATACAATGAACGTCCATCTTCACTGTTCTGAGCATGTGTCAGCATTTAGGTACCTGTGATTCAACTGGTTATTTTAAACCATATTTTAGCCATCTTGAAATTGTGACATTCTATAATTATCTCAAATGACATATAGCACAATCGGGGACACACTTTCCTCAACTCAACGTGTGCAAAAGATGGCCATTTGCAAAAAAATTCCTGACAGGTATAGAGGTGTACAGAATGTCCCAACGGGACTAAGGATATATACCCACATAGTGCACATTGGCAACACACATATGTAGTGTAGCCATATTAAAAGGAGATGGCACTTTCGATTCTCAAATTACGTACGCAATTCGGTAGCAATGACAATATAGGTTTTTAGCTCACCTGAGACGAAGTCTCCGGTGGAGCTATAGTCATCACTCCTCGTCCGTCGTCCGTCCGTCCGTCTGTCCGTCCGTCAAGAATCATCTTCTTCTCCAGTATCCTAAGGCCAAATGGGTTCATATTTGGTGTGGATGTTCCCTGGTTGACTCAGACTCAGATTTGTTAAAATAAGGTCACCGAGTCAAATAGTTGCGAAGCTAGGGCCATAACTCTTTCCCACCATAGTAATTCTTAAAACAACTTCTTTTCAAGAAACATCAGGCCTATTTAGCTTATATTTGGCATGGAAGGTCCTTGGGTGACTGGGGGTCAGATTTGTTCAAATGGGGCCACTGGGTCAAATAGGGGCAGAATCAGGGACATAACTCTATTCTCCCTAGTAATTATTATAACGACTTCTTCTCCAGAATCATTAGGCCGATTTAGCTAATATTTTGTATGGTGGGTCCTTGTGTGACTGGGGTTCAGATTTGTTCAAATGGGGTCAATGTGTCAAATAGGGGCCGTGTCAGGAACCTAACTATAAAAAAAAAAACAATTTAAAAATATTTTTAAATTTAAATCCTTGCTCAATTAAAAAAAAAAATCAAAATTCAAAATGAACAATACAAAAATATTTTTTTCATTTTAACCCCTGGTTTTTTTTATTTTTATAGACACAAAACACCCCCATTCCACCCCTTCCCCTCCACACCCCTGTCCCCACTACCACCCCCCCCCCCCAATCTGCGCCGCCCCTGCACCCACTGCAGTCAAGAAAAAATTAATTAGAAAAACTGACAGGTAACATCCATAGAGTATGGTATTAGCCCCAGACAGAAAGAGTTAATAACACAGTCATCAATTCAGATGTTATCTAGCTGACTGACAGGTAGTTGTAAACATTCATGCTCTGTGTATCATTAAACATCATATCAAAACAAAATGCTGTATGTCTGACATTTGCAGAATGAGGTCCCCAGAGGGTGAATTTGGTGATGCTACTCTGCACAGTAGGCTAGCATCACCAAATACACTCTCCAAGGACCTCATTCTGCTTAGGCCTCATATTCAGGGAAGTATACAGGGTCTTAAATTGACATTTCTACTTACTTTTTCCCTTCTGTTCAGTTTCTATATCCCCTAATTTGCTGAAGATAAAATTGATAATTGAAGTGCCCAATGGGTGCACATCACCAATTAACTGGACAACTTCAATATGTTCCTATGTCTCCCATAGCAGTTGAGGCCTAAGCATAATGAGGTCCCCAGAGGGTGAATTTGGTGATGCTAGCCCACCTTGCAGGATTGCAGCACTAAATTCACCCTTTAGTGATCTCATTCTTCAAAAGTCAGACACTATATTCAGGCTTGGCTGTTCCACTATTATATTCTTAACCACCACCTATCCAGATGTACTCATTATACCCTGATTTGCAAAGAAAACTTGGGGGGGGGGTATATTGGATTGAATTTGTCTGTCAATATGTCCTCCCATCCATCCCTCTGTTGGGATGTCTCCATCCGTCCATCAATTTTGTTCTTCTCCACATACATATTAAAGACCGAATGGGTTTATATATTTTGACTCACATTCAGATTTGTTCAAATGAGTTCATCAGGTCATATAGGTGAGAAGCCATAACTCTTTCCCTCCATAGTACCTCTTCAAAAACCATCAGGCCTATTTAGCTTTTGGTATGGAGGGTCCTTTGGTGAGTGGGGTTCAGATTTGTACACGTGAGGTCATTTTTATGAAACTTTTGAGGAAAATCAGTTTTCTTCAACTCTTAAAATCTACCGTTTGAAATTTCTAGATGAATGCATATCATAGATGGGGATTCACATTTGTTCAAATAAGGGCAGAGATAAGAGATTTAACTCTCAACCACCCACCCTACATGTATGTATGCTGTTTGATACTGGTATAATAATATATGGATTCCTTTTTATTTCTAAGCTGCCTGGTGGGGGCAATTAGGCTGTAGATTTGATTTTTTAACCAGTAACAGTCCATATTTTCCTACTTCGGGTTAAACTGTTCGACCGAAATAGCCACAAATTTTAACATGCTTCCACCACAAGGACCATCAGGTCTATTTTACTGATATTTAGTATGAAGGGTTCTTTGGTGTCTGGTATTCAAATTTATTCAGATGTTAAATAGGGTGGGACCAGGGACATAACTGTATGTCTCTATAGTCATTCTTAAATTGTCTTCTCAAGAGAGGTTGGACTATTTACCTTACATATAGTATGGAGGATCCTTTAGTGACTGATATTCAGATTTGTTAACATCAGGTCAACCTGTTAAGAAATGACAGGGCTTTGGGGAGTTAACACTTTTGTGTTTAAAAAATCATTGAAATACCAAATTCATTAAAACATTTTCCTTGGAACTACCTAACTGATTAATCTGACATACATGTATGGTGTTTTGGGTCCATGGATAAATGGGCTTCAAACATGTTTAAATGGTTTTATAAAAAGGTGCTTGTGAGATTAGAAATTTCCAAAAATTGAGAAAGTTTGAGATGTCGGTTGTGAAATTCCAACCCAAGACTTGGAAGTCTGGAGCCCGGTCGGGAGGGAATTTGTTGAGCTGGAGGAGGGGGGTGATCCGTAGTGTACAGTGGGTAATTTCAAGGTGGATATTCACCTTGAAATTACCCACTGTACACTAATGAAGCCTCTCTAGCCACATATCGTGTTTAGATCTACTTCTTTCAAAGTGATTATGAAAAGTTCTGACTATTGTGGTCTCCAGACTCCCAGTCTTTGCAGTCTGGTGAGCGACCCCACAGTCTTTGACTGTCTTGTTAAATACACAATATATATCACCCCTGCATGATACATAACTTGATATCGCATATCGAAATGGCAAACAAAAACAACTATTACAAAAATAATTGTGAAGTCATAAAGAATGATAACTCAACTAAAATACATGCAATCCATCTCGTAATCGCACGTTCACAGCATGCCATGGTGGCAAATATCTCTTCCAAGTTTTATAGAAATTGACCTGGAAACGAAGGAGTACAAGGTAGCACAAAATGACAAAAAATGCGCACATGTACATGCCTGTATAGCGCGCAAACGTATTTTATAAGACTAAGTTCGCGCCAATGTCCATACATAACGCATATCAATGACTGCATGGTTCGCCGATATTCCTTGTGTTCCTACTGCATGGGAAAGAGGGCAAACAAATGTTGAATGTAATTCATCACAGAAGGTTTATTGAACTAGAACATCATATGCATGATAGATTTGCTTCTTATAACTGTTCAGTATAATGGTTTGTATCAATCACATTTGAATGAAGTGAGCCAACAAATTTCTAGCAAGAATTAAAAAAAAAAAAATCACTCGTGGCAATTCTCTGCTGCTGTATAACCACAATATGTGACCCGCCATATCAAATCCAGTCGTAAGTCGGGATTTTTTTACCCTGTGCCAATGCATTCTCTTATATATGCGAGTCGACCATAGGTCGCCTCGCATATATAAGAGAATGCATTGGCCTAACAATTTTTTACAATTTTAATAATTAAACAGTCACAAATCACTCAATAACCATCACAATACAGGCGATAGAACGACTTCCGCGATGTAACAGTTCCTACACAGTGGGTAGGATCACTAGGATTGTCGGACTGCAATTTCCATGCCCCTTCACCCTAAGTTGAGATATATAGCTACGGATGTGTATGTCGGGTTTATATCATAGCTGGTATAGACGCCCCTTCACCCTAAGTTGAGATATATAGCTACGGATGTGTATGTCGGGTTTATATCATAGCTGGTATAGACGCCCCTTCACCCTAAGTTGAGATATATAGCTACGGATGTGTATGTCGGGTTTATATCATAGCTGGTATAGACGCCTCTTCACCCTAAGTTGAGATAGCTACTGATGTGTATGTCGGGTTTATATCATAGCTGGTATAGACGCCCCTTCACCCTAAGTTGAGATAGCTACGGATGTGTATGTCGGGTTTATATCATAGCTGGTATAGACGCCCCTTCACCCTAAGTTGAGATAGCTACGGATGTGTATGTCGGGTTTATATCATAGCTGGTATAGACGCCCCTTCACCAGAAGTTGAGATAGCTACTGATGTGTATGTCGTATTTATATCATAGCTGGTATAGATTCCTCTTCACCATAAGTTGAGATAGCTACTGATGTGTACGTCGGGTTTATATCATAGCTGGTATAGACGCCTCTTCACCAGAAGTTGAGATAGCTACTGATGTGTATGTCGTATTTATATCATAGCTGGTATAGATTCCTCTTCACCATAAGTTGAGATAGCTACTGATGTGTACGTCGGGTTTATATCATAGCTGGTATAGATTCCCCTTCACCATAAGTTGAGATAGCTACGGATGTGTATGTCGGGTTTATATCATAGCTGGTATAGACGCCTCTTCACCAGAA
Organism: Siphonodentalium dalli; assembly: GCA_032622095.1. Classification (NCBI taxonomy): domain Eukaryota; kingdom Metazoa; phylum Mollusca; class Scaphopoda; order Gadilida; family Siphonodentaliidae; genus Siphonodentalium; species Siphonodentalium dalli. The sequence continues at coordinate 246,407,331 of CP136065.1, forward strand.
GTTGAGATAGCTACTGATGTGTAAGTCGTATTTATATCATAGCTGGTATAGATTCCTCTTCACCATAAGTTGAGATAGCTACTGATGTGTACGTCGGGTTTATATCATAGCTGGTATAGACGCCTCTTCACCAGAAGTTGAGATAGCTACTGATGTGTATGTCGTATTTATATCATAGCTGGTATAGATTCCTCTTCACCATAAGTTGAGATAGCTACTGATGTGTACGTCGGGTTTATATCATAGCTGGTATAGACGCCCCTTCACCAGAAGTTGAGATAGCTACTGATGTGTATGTCGTATTTATATCATAGCTGGTATAGATTCCTCTTCACCAGAAGTTGAGATAGCTACTGATGTGTATGTCGGGTTTATATCATAGCTGGTATAGACGCCCCTTCACCAGAAGTTGAGATAGCTACGGATTTGTATGTCGGGTTTATATCATAGCTGGTATAGACGCCCCTTCACCAGAAGCTGAGATAGCTACTGATGTGTATGTCGGGTTTATATCATAGCTGGTATAGACGCCTCTTCACCATAAGTTGATATAGCTACTGATGTGTATGTCGGGTTTATATCATAGCTGGTATAGACGCCTCTTCACCATAAGTTGAGATAGATACTGATGTATATGTCGGGTTTATATCATAGCTGGTATAGACGCCCCTTCACCATAAGTTGAGATAGCTACGGGTGTGTATGTCGGGTTTATATCATAGCTGGTATAGACGCCTCTTCACCATAAGTTGAGATAGATACTGATGTATATGTCGGGTTTATATCATAGCTGGTATAGACGCCCCTTCACCATAAGTTGAGATAGCTACGGATGTGTATGTCGGGTTTATATCATAGCTGGTATAGACGCCTCTTCACCATAAGTTGAGATAGATACTGATGTATATGTCGGGTTTATATCATAGCTGGTATAGACGCCCCTTCACCATAAGTTGAGATAGCTACGGATGTGTATGTCGGGTTTATATCATAGCTGGTATAGACGCCTCTTCACCATAAGTTGAGATAGCTACGGATGTGTATGTCGGGTTTATATCATAGCTGGTATAGACGCCTCTTCGCCATAAGTTGAGATAGCTACGGATGTGTACGTCGGGTTTATATCATAGCTGGTATAGACGCCTCTTCACCATAAGTTGAGATAGATACTGATGTCTATGTCGGGTTTATATCATAGCTGGTATAGACACCCCTTCACCATAAGTTGAGATAGCTACGGATGTGTATGTCGGGTTTATATCATAGCTGGTATAGACGCCTCTTCACCATAAGTTGAGATAACTACGGATGTGTATGTCGGGTTTATATCATAGCTGGTATAGACGCCCCTTCACCATAAGTTGAGATAGCTACGGATGTGTATGTCGGGTTTATATCATAGCTGGTATAGACGCCTCTTCACCATAAGTTGAGATAGCTACGGATGTGTATGTCGGGTTTATATCATAGCTGGTATAGACGCCCCTTCACCATAAGTTGAGATAGCTACGGATGTGTATGTCGGGTTTATATCATAGCTGGTATAGACGCCTCTTCACCCTAAGTTGAGATAGCTACGGATGTGTACGTCGGGTTTATATCATAGCTGGTATAGACGCCTCTTCACCAGAAGTGGAGATAGCTACTGATGTGTACGTCGGGTTTTTATCATAGCTGGTATAGACGCCCCTTCACCATAAGTTGATATAGCTACTGATGTGTATGTCGGGTTTATATCATAGCTGGTATAGACGCCCCTTCACCATAAGTTGAGATATATAGCTACGGATGTGTATGTCGGGTTTATATCATAGCTGGTATAGACGCCTCTTCACCCTAAGTTGAGATAGCTACGGATGTGTATGTCGGGTTTATATCATAGCGGGTATAGACGCCTCTTCACCCTAAGTTGAGATAGCTACGGATGTGTATGTCGGGTTTATATCATAGCTGGTATAGACGCCTCTTCACCCTAAGTTGAGATAGCTACGGATGTGTACGTCGGGTTGATATCATAGCTGGTATAGACGCCTCTTCACCAGAAGTTGAGATAGCTACTGATGTGTACGTCGGGTTTTTATCATAGCTGGTATAGACGTCCCTTCACCATAAGTTGATATAGCTACTGATGTGTATGTCGGGTTTATATCATAGCTGGTATAGACGCCCCTTCACCATAAGTTGAGATATATAGCTACGGATGTGTATGTCGGGTTTATATCATAGCTGGTATAGATTCCCCTTCACCAGAAGTTGAGATAGCTACTGATGTGTATGTCGGGTTTATATCATAGCTGGTATAGATTCCCCTTCACCAGAAGTTGAGATAGCTACGGATGTGTACGTCGGGTTTATATCATAGCTGGTATAGACGCCCCTTCACCATAAGATGATATAGCTACTGATGTGTATGTCGGGTTTTTATCATAGCTGGTATAGACGCCCCTTCACCATAAGTTGAGATATATAGCTACGGATGTGTATGTCGGGTTTATGTCATAGCTGGTATAGACGCCCCTTCACCATAAGTTGAGATATATAGCTACGGATGTGTATGTCGTATTTATATCATAGCTGGTATAGACGCCTCTTCGCCATACGTTGAGATAGTTACGGATGTGTATGTCGTATTTATATCATAGCTGGTATAGACGCCTCTTCACCAGAAGTTGAGATAGCTACTGATGTGTATGTCGGGTTTATATCATAGCTGGTATAGACGCCTCTTCACCCTAAGTTGAGATAGCTACTGATGTGTACGTCGGGTTTATATCATAGCTGGTATAGACGCCCCTTCACCATAAGTTGATATAGCTACTGATGTGTATGTCGTATTTATATCATAGCTGGTATAGACGCCCCTTCACCATAAGTTGAGATAGCTACTGATGTGTATGTCGGGTTTATATCATAGCTGGTATAGACGCCTCTTCACCATAAGTTGAGATAGCTACGGATGTGTATGTCGGGTTTATATCATAGCTGGTATAGACGCCTCTTCACCAGAAGTTGAGATAGCTACTGATGTGTATGTCGGGTTTATATCATAGCTGGTATAGATTCCACTTCACCAGAAGTTGAGATAGCTACGGATGTGTATGTCGGGGTTATATCATAGCTGGTATAGACGCCTCTTCACCAGAAGTTGAGATAGCTACTGATGTGTATGTCGGGTTTATATCATAGCTGGTATAGACGCCTCTTCACCATAAGTTGAGATAGCTACGGATGTGTATGTCGGGTTTATATCATAGCTGGTATAGACGCCTCTTCACCAGAAGTTGAGATAGCTACTGATGTGTATGTCGGGTTTATATCATAGCTGGTATAGATTCCCCTTCACCAGAAGTTGAGATAGCTACGGATGTGAATGTCGGGGTTATATCATAGCTGGTATAGACGCCTCTTCACCAGAAGTTGAGATAGCTACTGATGTGTATGTCGGGTTTATATCATAGCTTGTATAGATTCCCCTTCACCAGAAGTTGAGATAGCTACGGATGTGTATGTCGGGGTTATATCATAGCTGGTATAGACGCCTCTTCACCATAAGTTGAGATAGCTACGGATGTGTTTGTCGGGTTTATATCATAGCTGGTATAGACGCCTCTTCACCATAAGTTGATATAGCTACTGATGTGTATGTCGGGTTTATATCATAGCTGGTATAGACGCCCCTTCACCATAAGTTGATATAGCTACTGATGTGTATGTCGTATTTATATCATAGCTGGTATAGACGCCTCTTCACCAGAAGTTGAGATAGCTACTGATGTGTATGTCGGGTTTATATCATAGCTGGTATAGACGCCTCTTCACCATAAGTTGATATAGCTACTGATGTGTATGTCGTATTTATATCATAGCTGGTATAGACGCCTCTTCACCAGAAGTTGATATAGCTACTGATGTGTACGTCGGGTTTATATCATAGCTGGTATAGACGCCTCTTCACCATAAGTTGAGATAGCTACTGATGTGTATGTCGGGTTTATATCATAGCTGGTATAGACGCCTCTTCACCATAAGTTGATATAGCTACTGATGTGTATGTCGGGTTTATATCATAGCTGTTATAGACGCCTCTTCAACAGAAGTTGAGATAGCTACTGATGTGTATGTCGGGTTTATATCATAGCTGGTATAGACGCCTCTTCACCCTAAGTTGAGATAGCTACGGATGTGTATGTCGGGTTTATATCATAGCGGGTATAGACGCCTCTTCACCCTAAGTTGAGATAGCTACGGATGTGTATGTCGGGTTTATATCATAGCTGGTATAGACGCCTCTTCACCCTAAGTTGAGATAGCTACGGATGTGTACGTCGGGTTTATATCATAGCTGGTATAGACGCCTCTTCACCAGAAGTTGAGATAGCTACTGATGTGTACGTCGGGTTTTTATCATAGCTGGTATAGACGCCCCTTCACCATAAGTTGATATAGCTACTGATGTGTATGTCGGGTTTATATCATAGCTGGTATAGACGCCCCTTCACCATAAGTTGAGATATATAGCTACGGATGTGTATGTCGGGTTTATATCATAGCTGGTATAGATTCCCCTTCACCAGAAGTTGAGATAGCTACTGATGTGTATGTCGGGTTTATATCATAGCTGGTATAGATTCCCCTTCACCAGAAGTTGAGATAGCTACGGATGTGTACGTCGGGTTTATATCATAGCTGGTATAGACGCCCCTTCACCATAAGATGATATAGCTACTGATGTGTATGTCGGGTTTTTATCATAGCTGGTATAGACGCCCCTTCACCATAAGTTGAGATATATAGCTACGGATGTGTATGTCGGGTTTATGTCATAGCTGGTATAGACGCCCCTTCACCATAAGTTGAGATATATAGCTACGGATGTGTATGTCGTATTTATATCATAGCTGGTATAGACGCCTCTTCGCCATACGTTGAGATAGTTACGGATGTGTATGTCGTATTTATATCATAGCTGGTATAGACGCCTCTTCACCAGAAGTTGAGATAGCTACTGATGTGTATGTCGGGTTTATATCATAGCTGGTATAGACGCCTCTTCACCCTAAGTTGAGATAGCTACTGATGTGTACGTCGGGTTTATATCATAGCTGGTATAGACGCCCCTTCACCATAAGTTGATATAGCTACTGATGTGTATGTCGTATTTATATCATAGCTGGTATAGACGCCCCTTCACCATAAGTTGAGATAGCTACTGATGTGTATGTCGGGTTTATATCATAGCTGGTATAGACGCCTCTTCACCATAAGTTGAGATAGCTACGGATGTGTATGTCGGGTTTATATCATAGCTGGTATAGACGCCTCTTCACCAGAAGTTGAGATAGCTACTGATGTGTATGTCGGGTTTATATCATAGCTGGTATAGATTCCACTTCACCAGAAGTTGAGATAGCTACGGATGTGTATGTCGGGGTTATATCATAGCTGGTATAGACGCCTCTTCACCAGAAGTTGAGATAGCTACTGATGTGTATGTCGGGTTTATATCATAGCTGGTATAGACGCCTCTTCACCATAAGTTGAGATAGCTACGGATGTGTATGTCGGGTTTATATCATAGCTGGTATAGACGCCTCTTCACCAGAAGTTGAGATAGCTACTGATGTGTATGTCGGGTTTATATCATAGCTGGTATAGATTCCCCTTCACCAGAAGTTGAGATAGCTACGGATGTGAATGTCGGGGTTATATCATAGCTGGTATAGACGCCTCTTCACCAGAAGTTGAGATAGCTACTGATGTGTATGTCGGGTTTATATCATAGCTTGTATAGATTCCCCTTCACCAGAAGTTGAGATAGCTACGGATGTGTATGTCGGGGTTATATCATAGCTGGTGTAGACGCCTCTTCACCATAAGTTGAGATAGCTACGGATGTGTTTGTCGGGTTTATATCATAGCTGGTATAGACGCCTCTTCACCATAAGTTGATATAACTACTGATGTGTATGTCGGGTTTATATCATAGCTGGTATAGACGCCCCTTCACCATAAGTTGATATAGCTACTGATGTGTATGTCGTATTTATATCATAGCTGGTATAGACGCCTCTTCACCAGAAGTTGAGATAGCTACTGATGTGTATGTCGGGTTTATATCATAGCTGGTATAGACGCCTCTTCACCATAAGTTGATATAGCTACTGATGTGTATGTCGTATTTATATCATAGCTGGTATAGACGCCTCTTCACCAGAAGTTGATATAGCTACTGATGTGTACGTCGGGTTTATATCATAGCTGGTATAGACGCCTCTTCACCATAAGTTGAGATAGCTACTGATGTGTATGTCGGGTTTATATCATAGCTGGTATAGACGCCTCTTCACCATAAGTTGATATAGCTACTGATGTGTATGTCGGGTTTATATCATAGCTGGTATAGACGCCTCTTCAACAGAAGTTGAGATAGCTACTGATGTGTATGTCGGGTTTATATCATAGCTGGTATAGACGCCTCTTCACCATAAGTTGAGATAGCTACGGATGGGTATGTCGGGTTTATATCATAGCTGGTATAGACGCCCCTTCACCATAAGTTGAGATAGCTACGGATGTGTATGTCGGGTTTATATCATAGCTGGTCTAGACGCCTCTTCACCATAAGTTGAGATAGCTACGGATGTGTATGTCGGGTTTATATCATAGCTGGTATAGACGCCCCTTCACCATAAGTTGAGATAGCTACGGATGTGTATGTCGGGTTTATATCATAGCTGGTATAGACGCCTCTTCACCCTAAGTTGAGATAGCTACGGATGTGTACGTCGGGTTTATATCATAGCTGGTATAGACGCCTCTTCACCAGAAGTTGAGATAGCTACTGATGTGTACGTCGGGTTTTTATCATAGCTGGTATAGACGCCCCTTCACCATAAGTTGATATAGCTACTGATGTGTATGTCGGGTTTATATCATAGCTGGTATAGACGCCCCTTCACCATAAGTTGAGATATATAGCTACGGATGTGTATGTCGGGTTTATATCATAGCTGGTATAGACGCATCTTCACCCTCAGTTGAGATAGCTACGGATGTGTATGTCGGGTTTATATCATAGCGGGTATAGACGCCTCTTCACCCTAAGTTGAGATATATAGCTACGGATGTGTATGTCGGGTTTATATCATAGCTGGTATAGATTCCCCTTCACCAGAAGTTGAGATAGCTACTGATGTGTATGTCGGGTTTATATCATAGCTGGTATAGATTCCCCTTCACCAGAAGTTGAGATAGCTACGGATGTGTACGTCGGGTTTATATCATAGCTGGTATAGACGCCCCTTCACCATAAGTTGATATAGCTACTGATGTGTATGTCGGGTTTTTATCATAGCTGGTATAGACGCCCCTTCACCATAAGTTGAGATATATAGCTACGGATGTGTATGTCTGGTTTATATCATAGCTGGTATAGACGCCCCTTCACCATAAGTTGAGATATATAGCTACGGATGTGTATGTCGTATTTATATCATAGCTGGTATAGACGCCTCTTCGCCATACGTTGAGATAGTTACGGATGTGTATGTCGTATTTATATCATAGCTGGTATAGACGCCTCTTCACCAGAAGTTGAGATAGCTACTGATGTGTATGTCGGGTTTATATCATAGCTGGTATAGACGCCTCTTCACCCTAAGTTGAGATAGCTACGGATGTGTATGTCGGGTTTATATCATAGCTGGTATAGACGCCCCTTCACCAGAAGCTGAGATAGCTACTGATGTGTATGTCGGGTTTATATCATAGCTGGTATAGACGCATCTTCACCATAAGTTGAGATAGCTACGGATGTGTATGTCGGGTTTATATCATAGCTGGTATAGACGCCCCTTCACCAGAAGCTGAGATAGCTACTGATGTGTATGTCGGGTTTATATCATAGCTGGTATAGACGCTTCTTCACCATAAGTTGATATAGCTACTGATGTGTATGTCGGGTTTATATCATAGCTGGTATAGACGCCTCTTCACCATAAGTTGAGATAGATACTGATGTATATGTCGGGTTTATATCATAGCTGGTATAGACGCCCCTTCACCATAAGTTGAGATAGCTACGGGTGTGTATGTCGGGTTTATATCATAGCTGGTATAGACGCCTCTTCACCATAAGTTGAGATAGATACGGATGTGTATGTCGGGTTTATATCATAGCTGGTATAGACGCCTCTTCACCATAAGTTGAGATAGCTACGGATGTGTATGTCGGGTTTATATCATAGCTGGTATAGACGCCTCTTCACCATAAGTTGAGATAGCTACGGATGTGTACGTCGGGTTTATATCATAGCTGGTATAGACGCCTCTTCACCATAAGTTGAGATAGATACTGATGTCTATGTCGGGTTTATATCATAGCTGGTATAGACGCCCCTTCACCATAAGTTGAGATAGCTACGGATGTGTATGTCGGGTTTATATCATAGCTGGTATAGACGCCTCTTCACCATAAGTTGAGATAGCTACGGATGTGTATGTCGGGTTTATATCATAGCTGGTATAGACGCCCCTTCACCATAAGTTGAGATAGCTACGGATGTGTATGTCGGGTTTATATCATAGCTGGTATAGACGCCTCTTCACCATAAGTTGAGATAGCTACGGATGTGTATGTCGGGTTTATATCATAGCTGGTATAGACGCCCCTTCACCATAAGTTGAGATAGCTACGGATGTGTATGTCGGGTTTATATCATAGCTGGTATAGACGCCTCTTCACCCTAAGTTGAGATAGCTACGGATGTGTACGTCGGGTTTATATCATAGCTGGTATAGACGCCTCTTCACCAGAAGTGGAGATAGCTACTGATGTGTACGTCGGGTTTTTATCATAGCTGGTATAGACGCCCCTTCACCATAAGTTGATATAGCTACTGATGTGTATGTCGGGTTTATATCATAGCTGGTATAGACGCCCCTTCACCATAAGTTGAGATATATAGCTACGGATGTGTATGTCGGGTTTATATCATAGCTGGTATAGACGCCTCTTCACCCTAAGTTGAGATAGCTACGGATGTGTATGTCGGGTTTATATCATGGCGGGTATAGACGCCTCTTCACCCTAAGTTGAGATAGCTACGGATGTGTATGTCGGGTTTATATCATAGCTGGTATAGACGCCTCTTCACCCTAAGTTGAGATAGCTACGGATGTGTACGTCGGGTTTATATCATAGCTGGTATAGACGCCTCTTCACCAGAAGTTGAGATAGCTACTGATGTGTACGTCGGGTTTTTATCATAGCTGGTATAGACGCCCCTTCACCATAAGTTGATATAGCTACTGATGTGTATGTCGGGTTTATATCATAGCTGGTATAGACGCCCCTTCACCATAAGTTGAGATATATAGCTACGGATGTGTATGTCGGGTTTATATCATAGCTGGTATAGATTCCCCTTCACCAGAAGTTGAGATAGCTACTGATGTGTATGTCGGGTTTATATCATAGCTGGTATAGATTCCCCTTCACCAGAAGTTGAGATAGCTACGGATGTGTACGTCGGGTTTATATCATAGCTGGTATAGACGCCCCTTCACCATAAGTTGATATAGCTACTGATGTGTATGTCGGGTTTTTATCATAGCTGGTATAGACGCCCCTTCACCATAAGTTGAGATATATAGCTACGGATGTTTATGTCGGGTTTATGTCATAGCTGGTATAGACGCCCCTTCATCATAAGTTGAGATATATAGCTACGGATGTGTATGTCGTATTTATATCATAGCTGGTATAGACGCCTCTTCGCCATACGTTGAGATAGTTACGGATGTGTATGTCGTATTTATATCATAGCTGGTATAGACGCCTCTTCACCAGAAGTTGAGATAGCTACTGATGTGTATGTAGGGTTTATATCATAGCTGGTATAGACGCCTCTTCACCCTAAGTTGAGATAGCTACTGATGTGTACGTCGGGTTTATATCATAGCTGGTATAGACGCCTCTTCACCATAAGTTGAGATAGCTACGGATGTGTATGTCGGGTTTATATCATAGCTGGTATAGACGCCTCTTCACCAGAAGTTGAGATAGCTACTGATGTGTATGTCGGGTTTATATCATAGCTGGTATAGATTCCACTTCACCAGAAGTTGAGATAGCTACGGATGTGTATGTCGGGGTTATATCATAGCTGGTATAGACGCCTCTTCACCAGAAGTTGAGATAGCTACTGATGTGTATGTCGGGTTTATATCATAGCTGGTATAGACGCCTCTTCACCATAAGTTGAGATAGCTACGGATGTGTATGTCGGGTTTATATCATAGCTGGTATAGACGCCTCTTCACCAGAAGTTGAGATAGATACTGATGTCTATGTCGGGTTTATATCATAGCTGGTATAGATTCCCCTTCACCAGAAGTTGAGATAGCTACGGATGTGTATGTCGGGGTTATATCATAGCTGGTATAGACGCCTCTTCACCAGAAGTTGAGATAGCTACTGATGTGTATGTCGGGTTTATATCATAGCTGGTATAGATTCCCCTTCACCAGAAGTTGAGATAGCTACGGATGTGTATGTCGGGGTTATATCATAGCTGGTATAGACGCCTCTTCACCAGAAGTTGAGATAGCTACTGATGTGTATGTCGGGTTTATATCATAGCTTGTATAGATTCCCCTTCACCAGAAGTTGAGATAGCTACGGATGTGTATGTCGGGGTTATATCATAGCTGGTATAGACGCCTCTTCACCATAACTTGAGATAGCTACGGATGTGTTTGTCGGGTTTATATCATAGCTGGTATAGACGCCTCTTCACCATAAGTTGAGATAGCTACTGATGTGTATGTCGGGTTTATATCATAGCTGGTATAGATTCCCCTTCACCAGAAGTTGAGATAGCTACGGATGTGTATGTCGGGGTTATATCATAGCTGGTATAGACGCCTCTTCACCAGAAGTTGAGATAGCTACTGATGTGTATGTCGGGTTTATATCATAGCTGGTATAGATTCCCCTTCACCAGAAGTTGAGATAGCTACTGATGTGTATGTCGGGTTTATATCATAGCTGGTATAGACGCCCCTTCACCATAAGTTGATATAGCTACTGATGTGTATGTCGTATTTATATCATAGCTGGTATAGACGCCTCTTCACCAGAAGTTGAGATAGCTACTGATGTGTATGTCGGGTTTATATCATAGCTGGTATAGACGCCTCTTCACCATAAGTTGATATAGCTACTGATGTGTATGTCGTATTTATATCATAGCTGGTATAGACGCCTCTTCACCAGAAGTTGATATAGCTACTGATGTGTACGTCGGGTTTATATCATAGCTGGTATAGACGCCTCTTCACCATAAGTTGAGATAGCTACTGATGTGTATGTCGGGTTTATATCATAGCTGGTATAGACGCCTCTTCACCATAAGTTGATATAGCTACTGATGTGTATGTCGTATTTATATCATAGCTGGTATAGACGCCTCTTCAACAGAAGTTGAGATAGCTACTGATGTGTATGTCGGGTTTATATCATAGCTGGTATAGACGCCTCTTCACCATAAGTTGAGATAGCTACGGATGGGTATGTCGGGTTTATATCATAGCTGGTATAGACGCCCCTTCACCATAAGTTGAGATAGCTACGGATGTGTATGTCGGGTTTATATCATAGCTGGTCTAGACGCCTCTTCACCATAAGTTGAGATAGCTACGGATGTGTATGTCGGGTTTATATCATAGCTGGTATAGACGCCCCTTCACCATAAGTTGAGATAGCTACGGATGTGTATGTCGGGTTTATATCATAGCTGGTATAGACGCCTCTTCACCCTAAGTTGAGATAGCTACGGATGTGTACGTCGGGTTTATATCATAGCTGGTATAGACGCCTCTTCACCAGAAGTTGAGATAGCTACTGATGTGTACGTCGGGTTTTTATCATAGCTGGTATATACGCCCCTTCACCATAAGTTGATATAGCTACTGATGTGTATGTCGGGTTTATATCATAGCTGGTATAGACGCCCCTTCACCATAAGTTGAGATATATAGCTACGGATGTGTATGTCGGGTTTATATCATAGCTGGTATAGACGCATCTTCACCCTCAGTTGAGATAGCTACGGATGTGTATGTCGGGTTTATATCATAGCGGGTATAGACGCCTCTTCACCCTAAGTTGAGATATATAGCTACGGATGTGTATGTCGGGTTTATATCATAGCTGGTATAGATTCCCCTTCACCAGAAGTTGAGATAGCTACTGATGTGTATGTCGGGTTTATATCATAGCTGGTATAGATTCCCCTTCACCAGAAGTTGAGATAGCTACGGATGTGTACGTCGGGTTTATATCATAGCTGGTATAGACGCCCCTTCACCATAAGTTGATATAGCTACTGATGTGTATGTCGGGTTTTTATCATAGCTGGTATAGACGCCCCTTCACCATAAGTTGAGATATATAGCTACGGATGTGTATGTCGTATTTATATCATAGCTGGTATAGACGCCTCTTCGCCATACGTTGAGATAGTTACGGATGTGTATGTCGTATTTATATCATAGCTGGTATAGACGCCTCTTCACCAGAAGTTGAGATAGCTACTGATGTGTATGTCGGGTTTATATCATAGCTGGTATAGACGCCTCTTCACCCTAAGTTGAGATAGCTACTGATGTGTACGTCGGGTTTATATCATAGCTGGTATAGACGCCTCTTCACCATAAGTTGAGATAGCTACGGATGTGTATGTCGGGTTTATATCATTGCTGGTATAGACGCCTCTTCACCAGAAGTTGAGATAGCTACTGATGTGTATGTCGGGTTTATATCATAGCTGGTATAGATTCCCCTTCACCAGAAGTTGAGATAGCTACGGATGTGTATGTCGGGGTTATATCATAGCTGGTATAGACGCCTCTTCACCAGAAGTTGAGATAGCTACTGATGTGTATGTCGGGTTTATATCATAGCTGGTATAGACGCCTCTTCACCATAAGTTGAGATAGCTACGGATGTGTATGTCGGGTTTATATCATAGCTGGTATAGACGCCTCTTCACCAGAAGTTGAGATAGCTACTGATGTGTATGTCGGGTTTATATCATAGCTGGTATAGATTCCCCTTCTCCAGAAGTTGAGATAGCTACGGATGTGTATGTCGGGGTTATATCATAGCTGGTATAGACGCCTCTTCACCAGAAGTTGAGATAGCTACTGATGTGTATGTCGGGTTTATATCATAGCTTGTATAGATTCCCCTTCACCATAAGTTGAGATAGCTACGGATGTGTATGTCGGGGTTATATCATAGCTGGTATAGACGCCTCTTCACCATAAGTTGAGATAGCTACGGATGTGTTTGTCGGGTTTATATCATAGCTGGTATAGACGCCTCTTCACCATAAGTTGATATAGCTACGGATGTGTATGTCGGGTTTATATCATAGCTGGTATAGACGCCCCTTCACCATAAGTTGATATAGCTACTGATGTGTATGTCGTATTTATATCATAGCTGGTATAGACGCCTCTTCACCAGAAGTTGAGATAGCTACTGATGTGTATGTCGGGTTTATATCATAGCTGGTATAGACGCCTCTTCACCATAAGTTGATATAGCTACTGATGTGTATGTCGTATTTATATCATAGCTGGTATAGACGCCTCTTCACCAGAAGTTGATATAGCTACTGATGTGTACGTCGGGTTTATATCATAGCTGGTATAGACGCCTCTTCACCATAAGTTGAGATAGCTACTGATGTGTATGTCGGGTTTATATCATAGCTGGTATAGACGCCTCTTCACCATAAGTTGATATAGCTACTGATGTGTATGTCGTATTTATATCATAGCTGGTATAGACGCCTCTTCACCAGAAGTTGAGATAGCTACTGATGTGTATGTCGGGTTTATATCATAGCTGGTATAGACGCCTCTTCACCATAAGTTGATATAGCTACTGATGTGTACGTCGGGTTTATATCATAGCTGGTATAGACGCCTCTTCACCAGAAGTTGATATAGCTACTGATGTGTATGTCGGGTTTATATCATAGCTGGTATAGACGCCTCTTCACCAGAAGTTGATATAGCTACTGATGTGTACGTCGGGTTTATATCATAGCTGGTATAGACGCCTCTTCGCCATAAGTTGAGATAGCTACTGATGTGTCTGTCGGGTTTATATCATAGCTGGTATAGACGCCTCTTCACCATAAGTTGAGATAGCTACTGATGTGTATGTCGGGTTTATATCATAGCTGGTATAGACGCCTCTTCACCATAAGTTGAGATAGCTACTGATGTGTATGTCGGGGTTATATCATAGCTGGTATAGACGCCTCTTCACCAGAAGTTGAGATAGCTACTGATGTGTATGTGGTATTTATATCATAGCTGGTATAGACGCCCCTTCACCAGAAGTTGAGATAGCTACTGATGTGTATGTCGTATTTATATCATAGCTTGTATAGACGCCTCTTCACCAGAAGTTGAGATAGCTACTGATGTGTACGTTGGGTTTTTATCATAGCTGGTATAGACGCCTCTTCACCCTAAGTTGAGATAGCTACTGATGTGTATGTCGGGTTTATATCATAGCTGGTATAGACGCCTCTTCACCATAAGTTGAGATAGCTACTGATGTGTATGTCGGGGTTATATCATAGCTGGTATAGACGCCTCTTCACCAGAAGTTGAGATAGCTACTGATGTGTATGTGGTATTTATATCATAGCTGGTATAGACGCCCCTTCACCAGAAGTTGAGATAGCTACTGATGTGTATGTCGTATTTATATCATAGCTGGTATAGACGCCTCTTCACCATAAGTTGAGATAGATACTGATGTGTATGTCGGGTTTATATCATAGCTGGTATAGACGCCTCTTCACCATAAGTTGAGACAGCTACGGATGTGTATGTCGGGTTTATATCATAGCTGGTATAGACGCCTCTTCACCATAAGTTGAGATAGCTACTGATGTGTATGTCGTATTTATATGATAGCTGGTATAGATTCCCCTTCACCAGAAGTTGAGATAGCTACGGATGTGTATGTCGGGTTTATATCATAGCTGGTATAGACGCCTCTTCACCATAAGTTGAGATAGCTACGGATGTGTATGTCGGGTTTATATCATAGCTGGTATAGACGCCTCTTCACCATAAGTTGAGATAGCTACGGATGTGTATGTCGGGTTTATATCATAGCTGGTATAGACGCCTCTTCACCCTAAGTTGAGATAGCTACGGATGTGTATGTCGTATTTATATCATAGCTGGTATAGACGCCTCTTCACCATAAGTTGAGATAGCTACGGATGTGTATGTCGGGTTTATATCATAGCTGGTATAGACGCCTCTTCACCATAAGTTGAGATAGCTACGGATGTGTACGTCGGGTTTATATTTATATAATAGCTTGAAAAGGCTCGTAGAAGGTGGGGGTATATCATTGAACGTTAATGTTATTGTACCTGACACGTTCGAGGCGTGATCCTAATTGCTCTTTTATTATATGACACTGAGAGTCCATTGAATCAGTGTAAAGGTCGGTGTGCCGGAACATGCTCCGACAAGGTCGACCGATTCTCTGATGTGGTACCTGCTTACAAAATATACAAACAATCATTTCTATAATTTATCCACATTTGATCATACACATGGACAGGTGTATCAAATAACAGGGGTTGATTTCATTTCGTGCATATTTGCATTTAATTCTGACCATTTACCGGTCGTGTTGCCTCATTCACCACCGGCTGGTATATATTTTGACCATTTACCGGTCGTGTTGCCTCATTCACCACCGGCTGGTATATATTTTGACCATTTACCGGTCGCGTTATTTCGGACATCATCGGCTGGTGACTCGGAGATCGCAATGGTGCTGCTATTTCGAGTGCTAACTTCTCTCCTAATAGCTGCTGGTTGTGTCCTAGGATCCGATAACATTCATTCCGAGGGAGGTTTGTTGCCTTATATAGTTATCATGGGGGGAAATTGCAGATGAAGTTGCGAATTATGCAGAACTGTATTTCACGCCTCGGTTCAACTCTCATTATTAATGGGTGGGGTGGGTCAAGTGACACATTGTGAATGCGAAGATTTATGTATGTATATGCTTTGAATTTTTTGGTTGTGGAATATACCCAACAATCTAGCAACAATCTAGGGTATATTCCACAACCAAAAAATTTAAACCATGAAAATGGTGCTATTGGCCTCGATAAATCAGGCCATTCAAAATTAAAATAGGTATATATTATGCCCATCTACTTAATATTATTACGCCATTCCCTGATGAAATTCCGCGTTATCACTATAATACTATAGTGGAAAAGTGAATCGAAACATATGTTCAATCAAAATTATTACTATTCGAGCGATGTAGGAACATGGAACATGGACCACTGGTCTGGTGCTAGATTGGTGGGTATATTCCACAACCAAAAATTCAAACTAAAAAGACTTTAACTTCTCTTATTTGTCGTTGTTATTTTTCCCATTTTATAGATAAACTCTGCCCATCTATTGACAAGAATTCTCTTCTTTTTCAGACATTGTTTGCACAGGATGTGATTTGTCAACAAGAAGTATGTTTATATATATTTGAAATAATTATCCATCATCCATACATGATCTTTCCACAATCTCCAATGTGTGACTGTGTATACTGTATAATTATATAATGTTGTGTCGGCTTCTCGAGCCTGTCAGAAAACTTATTCACAAGCGAGACAAGTCTGATTCTAATCTCCATATCAACGACATGTAGAATTGTGGATGCATGGGTGTATGAGGCGCCATCCCTGCAAATATTCGTTTTCGGAGATATCTCCTCGTAATTCGTAGATATCTCTTCGGTTTCGATGAGATATCTCCTTGAATTGCAATTCCTAGCAGATATCTGCTTGGAATATGGTCCATTATGGAGATATCTCCTTGGATCCAAGGAGATATCTGCTTGGATTATGGAGATATCTCCTTGGATCCTATGAGATATCTCCTCGCAACTACGAGATATCTGCTTGACATATTTCCAACGAGATATCTCATTGAAACCGAGGAGATATCCCCATAATCCAAGCAGATATCTGCTCGCATTATGGAGATATCTCCTTGAAATAGTTTTCAACGAGATATCTCCTTGGACCCAAGGATATATCTCCATATTCCAAGCAGATATCTCCTTGAAAATATTCCAAGCAGATATCTGCTTGGATTATGGAGATATCTCCTTGGAAAACCGCGGCCATGAAATATTAATCTCTCCTTGAACATATTTCAAGGAGATATCTCCATAATGCGAGCAGATATCTGCTTGGATCCAAGGAGATATCTGCTCGCATTATGGAGATATCTCCTCGGTTTCAAGGAGATATCTCCTTGAAAATATTTCCGAGGAGATATCTCGATATTCCAAGCAGATATCTCCTTGAAACCGAGGAGATATCTCCATAATGCGAGCAGATATCTGCTGGGATCCAAGGAGATATCTCCGAATGGCGAATATTTGCAGGGATGGCGCCCCATATGGGTAAACATTCAAGGCATCTGTGGACACTCGTGCATGGCATAAACCACGTATCAGGCTATATCACCGAATTACTCAAGAGTCACGGTTGGGCAAAAAAAAGGTAAGAATCTTGCTGTGTGAAATCAATATGGCAGGCCCAAATGTGCCTGCTTTCAGTGACGACAATTTGATATCAGTGATTATGGGAACTTTGGCCTACCCAACGCCGATTCAATGATCATGCCAACACTGATTCTGCGAACCGCTTGTAAATTTAAGAATAGTATACGTCTATAGTTATTTTACTTCGATATGCTTTAGTTAGTTAGTCCTCCCTAAAATCTTATGACTATATATACTATATATAGTTTTTGTAGACGCCCCATCTGATGACAGAATGAGATCGAATCTATAATGATGCTATACAGTATGGTGGTCAGGTATCAACTTCAAAACAAAACAAAAAGAGCTATTACACATGTTCACATCTAATTCGCATGGTATAATAGAGAAATTTTGACTGTAAATTTGGTGTAAATTTGAATAGGACATATCTAAATCACATCTTCAATTTTCGCATGTCGCTTTAAATGCCCACTTCATGTTCGAATCCCCAATATCTTAATATAGTCAACATAATATGTATACTATAACTTTAACATTCTTCAACCATTTGAAGAATTTCAAGTGCGACGACACTAAATGTCACACGAGACGAACGATGTGCACTCTTCGACGACCAAATACGAACTGACAAAAGGCGGCAAATAAGCTTACCTGTGATTGGCTAAGACACCTTAGTGTCCGACAGTTAGATCTAATATTGGGCTCAAACATAGACAGAGAATAGACTTAAATGGGTGAGAATTTGGGCTTAGATAGAAATACGAAATAGCAAAATACAGAACAGGTATGCTACTGGGGACGGGAAGTGTAAAGAATGGAATAGCGCGAAATAGAATGAAATGAACCAAGTACGCGGAATGAAATGATAATGCAGCTATAAAATGTATATTAGTGAGTTAGGTATAATAACTTAGTTAGTATACATGTGTAGCATCTAATAAAGGCATATACTGTTTTGGTATATAAAATAGCACTGTCACAATATACCATTTGAAAGATGAATATACATACATTGTATTATCAACTTATCCAGTCGAATAAACTGTGAACAAAAATACTATTGTTTTTGTCGAGATCCCGACATTTTTATCTGGACTGTACTGTCAGTCTATTATTTTCAATGGAGGGGGAATAACTCTATCCCCTAGTTTTTAATTTTGATGCAATTTGGTTAGACAAAGGGGAGCCTTAGGGTGAATCTGAGAATCTCTATAACATGTTGGACACTCCTGGGCCACACAGCTGTTCTGTATCCTGAAGGAATATACATGTATATATATTTTGGTTTTATTTCATGCCAATAAAAATAGGCAATAACCCTGACTCTGTATAGAAATAATCACGGGCTCAAATATTAATTGGGCCTTTAACCCTTTACCCAACAAACCGGCCAAAACCGGCCAAATAAAGCTTCAACAGCCTAAAATATCTTCGGTCTGTCTCAATAGAACCATACAAATATGGATATCATTGGAACCGGCTCCTTGACCACATTGTGATAGTTACAGTTATGCCCTGTGCCAATGCATTCTCTTATATATGCGAGTCGACCATAGGTCGCCTCGCATATATAAGAGAATGCATTGGCCTAACAAAAATCTTTTTTTAACACTTTTTACCATTTTTTCTTACATTCTTTAACAATTTTATAATTTTTAATGTGTTAAGCCAATGCATTCTCTTATATATGCGAGGCGACCTATGGTCGACTCGCATATATAAGAGAATGCATTGGCACAGGGCCCTTCTGTTGGGTAAAGGGTTAACTCGGGTGATCTCTCTGTTTACAGTATTGGATTATTCACTGAGGCGATCGCCGGGCAAGGATCTGATTTCCGAGATAGCTGCGATCTCCACTGAACGAGTAATATGCCAAGAACATCGCTTCAAGCGGGGAGATTTCCCGTACCAACAGCTTCATGCTGTGTGTCGCAAGTTTCTCCGTAAGTTGTTTTTCGAACTAGACATAATTATATAGTCTGTATATGTATGCAATAATATTGTTGAGCTGTTATGATCCCCGCCGTTGTGATCAAGGTTGAAAACAGTCAAATAGTGTGCATATCATGTATACAAACAGCAAGGCAGAGTTCAGTCCCCTTGCCACATTTACATAGAAAATATAAGATGCCCTTATATTTTGCATTCAGAACAGAGCAATCAATCAATCCATCCATAATACGCACCCATCCATCCACCGTTCAACCATCTATGCATCGATCCATCTATATATCCAAACCAACCAACAATTCATTCATCCATATATCAATCAATCCATTCATTCATCCATAACATCCATCCATCAATCCACCCATCGATCCGCCCATCAAACAATCCATCCATACATCCATAATCCATAAATAACACCCACATATAAATCCATCAATCCAACCACCCATCAATCAATCAATCAATCTATCTATTCATAAGCCCGCCCAGCCATCCATCCATTAGTCCACCCAACCACCAATTAAACCACCCATCCATCCATCAATCCAATCACCTATCCATCCATCAATCAATCAATCTATCTGTCCATAAAACCCACCCACCCATTCATACATGCATCCACCCATTGGTCCACCCAATCACCAATCAAATCAACCATGCATCCATTAACCCATCAATCAACCCATCCATCATCCATCCATATAACCCAATTTATCTGTCCACCCATCTAACTATGAACCTATCATTCCGTCGACATATCAATGGATCAATTCATTGACCCACTCAAGTACTATATGCACGTCTTGGGATTGTGTGAGCTACCATTGGAAGAATTACGTCACCGCAATACCTTCTAAAACTTTACTACGATTGATACCCCTGACCCCTGTGCATGGAAGGGGTGTGTGAAATTGCATAAATGAGAATAAATGTGTCGACATAGTGGACACATCGTTCGCCTGGTCCCATGAACATTAAGATGTATACATATAGCATGATTGTGACGGCCGCGCCAGCTCACTAAACAAAAAAAATCATAATATCTAATTTCTGAGAAACCTAGCGATGCGATCAAACGAGACTACGAGAGTAGAATCTAACCAGTCCATCTTGAAAACCATAACATCCAGGGTGGGTGAGTGTAAACTTTGTAAAGTCCAAATCAATAAGTAGAAATTCCATCCGAAATGCGAGAACGGATGCTATATATATAGTACTAGAAGGTGACCCGACTTCGTCCGGGCTTTGACCTTGAATTGACCATTTTGAAGGTCAAGGTCAGGTAGGGTCAAACACCAACACCCCAAAAATGGTGGAAATCGGCCCAGCGGATACCGGGAAATCGGCCCAGCGGATACCGAGATACCCTATGCATCAAATTTCGTCCGTAAAAATCCGCCAGTTTAACCCGATTTGATTTCCACTCAAGTATATAAACGCGCCTCATATACACACGCTCATTAATTATCAAGTTTCAACGTAAAGATAAATTACCATCGGTGCCCGAGATATCGCCAAGACGTCTGAAACAGTCAAATGCATCGGCCGGTTAAGCGTTAACGTGATCTAACGTTATGACATCTAACGACGTCATAGAAGTTACGCATTGTTTTTATCCTGATGGAAGATAGTACCACTTCTTCTTGATAATTGAGGCAGATAACTAAAACGGATACATACGCATTATATGTCGTTGGAAAGAGGAAACACGCAAGATTCTCACAGTGTCATTATTATGACTGGCATTTTATTATTCGCGCTGTTTCGAATCGATTTGTAAGCACCGAACTCAAATGAAAGTCCCGTAACACAGCGTAAAAACAGATTTTACCTCGGCACGTGAAAAGTTGACCTCGGATCTGAAAATCAATAGGCCTATGTTACTCCTGACCCGAAAATACCCCCACATACCAAGTTTCATCGAAATCGGGTCGGTCGTTTTCGAGTTCATCGATTACACACACACAAACAAACAAACAAACAAACAGATCTTCCAAAATATATAATAGACTAGAAGGTGACCCGACTTCGTCCGGGCTATTCAAAAACAAAATTTCAAGTCGATTGCTCCACCCGTTTACGAGATTTGGTCTGCGCATGCGCGAAGCTGGCGTCGCACGGGCTCGGCGACCCGATAAAATTCGTATCCGGGGCAAGATACATTCACATACCAAATTTCAAGTCGATAGCTCCACCCGTTTCCGAGATATATAGCCCAATGTCATTTGCGGATATCTCGGCCGGTGATGAGTTAACGCGACATCGGCCGGTTAAGAGTTAACGCGATCACGTCACGATATGTTGATGGCGTAATATATTTACGCAATGTTTTTCGATGAGCGAAGCATGGTCCTGCGTTCTTCCCGATAATTAAGGTAGAAACTTTAAACGTACACAGGCGTGTGATACATCGTTGTAAAGATGAAGCGCCGCAGATTCTAACCGTGCAAATTATATGACTGGCAATTTATTATTCGCGCTATATCGAATCGATTTGTGAGCACCGAACTGAAATATATTAGCTCAAAACGGCGTAAAAACAGATTTGACCTCGGCACGTGAAAAGTTGACCTCGGATCTGAAAATCAATAGGCCTATGTTACTCCTGACCCGAAAATACCCCCACATACCAAGTTTCATCGAAATCGGCTGGGCCATTTTCGAGTCCATCGATTACACACACACACACACAGACAGATACACACACACACAGATCTTTCAAAATATATATTAGACTAGAAGGTGACCCGACTTCGTCCGGGCTATTCAAAAACCAAATTTCAAGTCGATAGCTCCACCCGTTTCCGAGATCTGGTCTGCCCATGTGCGAAGCTGGCGTCGCACGGGCTCGGCGACCCGATAAAATTCGTACCCGGGGCAAGATACATTCACATACCAAATTTCAAGTCGATAGCTCCACCCGTTATCGAGATATATAGCCCAATAACATTTGTGGATACCTCGGACGGTGATGAGTTAACGCGACATCGGCCGGTTATGAGTTAAACGCGATCACGTCACAATATGTTGATGGCGTAATATATTTACGCAATGATTTTCGATGAGCGAAGCATGGTCCTACGTTCTTACCGATAATTAAGGTAGAAACTTTAAACGTACACAGGCGTGTGATACATCATTGGAAAGATGAAGCGCCACAGATTCTAACCGTGCAAATTATATGACTGGCAATTTATTATTCGCGCTATATCGAATCGATTTGTGAGCACCGAACTGAAATATATTAGCGCAAAACGGCGTAAAAACAGATTTGACCTCGGCACGTGAAAAGTTGACCTCGGATCTGAAAATCAATAGGCCTATGTTACTCCTGACCCGAAAATACCACCACATACCAAGTTTCATTGAAATCGGCTGGGCCATTTTCGAGTCCATCGATTACACACACACACACAGACAGATACACACACAGATCTTTCAAAATATATAATAGACTAGAAGGTGACCCGACTTCATCCGGGCTTTGACCTTGAATTGGCCATTTGTAGGTCAAGGTCAAGTGGGGTCACGATTTGACCAGTCCAAAAACACTGCCCGGACAAAAGTACCCGACAAACGTGCCCGTCGAAATCCATCCGGTTTTACCCGATTTGACCTTGAATTGATAATTTTGAAGGTCAAGGTCTGGTCGGGGTCACGATTGTACCCGTCCAAAACAATCAGTGGACAAAAGTAACCCCACGTATCAAATTTCGTCGAAATCCCATCAAAATTGGCGATTTGACCTTGAAGTTACCCGATTTCAAGGTCAAGGTCACGTCGCACGGGCAAATGAATATGCTTATGAGACTCGCCATAAGAAAGTACCCCCACATACCAAGTTTCGTCGAAATCCCGTGATATTCGGGCGTTTGACCTTGAAATGACCCGATTTCAAGGTCAAGGTCACGTCGCACGGACAAATTAATATGCCTATGTTCGTCCCCGGCCGAAAATACCCCCACATACCAAGTTTCATCGAAATCGGCTGGGCCATTTTCGAGTCCATCGATTACACACACACACACAGACAGATACACACACACAGATCTTTCAAAATATATAATAGACTAGAAGGTGACCCGACTTCGTCCGGGCTTTGACCTTGAATTGGCCATTTTGAAGGTCAAGGTCAAGTGGGGTCACGATTTGACCAGTCCAAAAACACTGCCCGGACAAAAGTACCCGACAAACGTGCCCGTCGAAATCCATCCGGTTTTACCCGATTTGACCTTGAATTGATCACTTTGATGGTCAAGGTCTGGTCGGGGTCACGATTGTACCCGTCCAAAACAATCAGTGGACAAAAGTAACCCCACGTATCAAATTTCGTCGAAATCCCATCAAAATTGGCGATTTGACCTTGATGTTACCCGATTTCAAGGTCAAGGTCACGTGCACGGTCAAATGAATATGCTTATGAGACTCGCCATAAGAAAGTACCCCCACATACCAAGTTTCGTCGAAATCCCGTGATATTCGGGCGTTTGACCTTGAAATGACCCGATTTCAAGGTCAAGGTCACGTCGCACGGACAAATTAATATGCCTATGTTCGTCCCCGGCCGAAAACACCCCCACATACCAAGTTTCATCGAAATCGGCTGGGCCATTTTCGAGTCCATCGATTACACACACACACACAGACAGATACACACACACACACAGATCTTTCAAAATATATAATAGACTAGAAGGTGACCCGACTTCGTCCGGGCTATTCAAAAATCAAATTTCAAGTCGATTGCTCCACCCGTTTCCGAGATCTGGTCTGCGCATGCGCGAAGCTGGCGTCGCACGGGCTCGGCGACCCAATAAAATTCGTATCCGGGGCAAGATACATTCACATACCAAATTTCAAGTCGATAGCTCCACCCGTTTCCGAGATATATAGCCCAATGTCATTTGCGGATACCTCGGCCGGTGATGAGTTAACGCGACATCGGCCGGTTAAGAGTTAACGCGATCACGTCACGATATGTTGATGGCGTAATATATTTACGCAATGATTTTCGATGAGCGAAGCATGGTCCTGCGTTCTTCCCGATAATTAAGGTAGAAACTTTAAACGTACACAGGCGTGTGATGCATCATTGGAAAGATGAAGCGCCACAGATTCTAACCGTGCAAATTAGATGACTGGCAATGTATTATTCGCGCTATATCGAATCGATTTGTGAGCACCGAACTGAAATATATTAGCGCAAAACGGCGTAAAAACAGATTTGACCTCGGCACGTGAAAAGTTGACCTCGGATCTGAAAATCAATAGGCCTATGTTACTCCTGACCCGAAAATACCCCCACATACCAAGTTTCATCGAAATCGGCTGGGCTATTTTCGAGTCCATCGATTACACACAGACAGATACACACACACACACACACACACACAGATCTTTCAAAATATATAATAGATGATATACTCCGGTTTGACGACTCTTTTCTGGGCCACAAATAATTACACATTTCGAGAAATAAAAAATTTAAAAAATCGATATCTGATCACTCTGAGCTTTGATGGATGGGTTCCTGGACTCGAATCAAATATTTTCACACCCGAAGCCAAAGAAATAGTCATTTGGGAACGTTAATTCGGATTATGCATCTTTAATGTGGAGGTAGATGGTTAGGGGTTTCGGAAATTGAAGCCATGGCAGGACGTTACGTTGCTGAAATCTAATCCACCATGTTCGGTCTACCCTGTTAATAGAGCTGAATTGGTCACCGGTTTTTTTTCTAATAATGGTACCAAGGTTCTGAAAATTGTGATAAAGCTACCCAAGTTGGGAAAATCGTGATAATGGTAG
Source organism: Siphonodentalium dalli (assembly GCA_032622095.1). NCBI lineage: Eukaryota > Metazoa > Mollusca > Scaphopoda > Gadilida > Siphonodentaliidae > Siphonodentalium > Siphonodentalium dalli. Next base: position 246,432,733 of record CP136065.1, read on the forward strand.
GCGTACACAGGACAACATATCAATGGATACATTGACTTGAGACACCTGTTTGGGACAATGTTTTCGACATACATAATAGTCTGGAACTGTTTACTAACTTTACAAGGGATCAATTGCTGAGAGGATGTGTCATCATGTGTGATAAGTTTCAAGTTAATGTGGCTATGGTCCTAGTTGTTCACTTCAAATAGTTTTGTAATACAATGAAACTGTCTCAAATTAGCCCAAATTACGGTGTATACATGTACGTAAAGTAAACATGGTTGTATACCAGCTGTATATGTGTACCATATATAGCAGCTATCATGTACACAGCAATTTGTATACTACAAACGATTGCAAAAGTTAATGATCCATACTCAAATATCACGTGTGCATGTCTATAAGCCATTGACAGTATAGGGAACAAGTACAATGTACACCAGGGAAACGGTATATTAATGTATCGAATTGGTATCACGATATATGTTATTCAATGTTATATTAATCTCTGACATTTCTCCACACGACAAAGGTACAACACAACACAAATTTAACTGCCATTTAATAATTTATAACCGTTTGTCACTAATGTTGACGGCCATTATGCGGTCCTGAAAAAACCTCGTAAAGTAGAAATCGATAATTCAGTGATCTCGTACGTATACCTGGCATAACGTCGTATATTATACGTTATACGTTATATATGTTCACCGCGCAACGAAAATTAAATAGAAATATCGCTGGAAACAAAATCATGATGTTCTCTTCGCATAATTATGTGCATATGTGACCCGCCATATCAAATCCAGTCGGAAGTCGGGATTTTGTTTACCCTGTGCCAATGCATTCTCTTATATATGCGAGTCGACCATAGGTCGCCTCGCATATATAAGAGAATGCATTGGCCTAACAATTTTTTACAATTTTTATAATTTGCTCTTGTATTCTTTTAACAATTTTATAATTTCACCCATACAGAGCCCCAGACAAACATGAGCAGACGACACTCTTCTATGTGCTTCTATATATGTGTGGGGCTCCCTGCAGGATAATGGATGTTTTTTTATGTTATGTCCTAAAAATTGTAAGAAACATTTATTTAAAAAACATGATCAAAAATTGTTAAGCCAATGCATTCTCTTATATATGCGAGGCGACATATGGTCGACTCGCATATATAAGAGTTGGCACAGGGTAAAAAAATCCCGACTTCCGACTGGATTTGATATGGCGGGTCACATATTACAATCATGTACGCATTGTGTCGACGTTCGGATTCACCACTCCTCGTTGGTGTAAACAATATTTATTTAAAAAAATCAAACATTAACACAGACACAGTATACATGTAGATACATAGAGCTTTATGAAGAGGATTGGACAACAAGCAAAATGCTTTTTAATAGTCCTCTCCTCGTCCGTCCGTCGAACTGTCTGTCCGTCCATAGACACTTTACGCATGGTGCGATAACTCAAAACATTTTCTATCCGATCGGAACCAAATTTTGTATATATGAGTTTCAGAAATACAGATCGAGTTCGAATATATGGGTTTGATCCGAGTTTTTTCTACGGAATTATGACCATTTTTCGACTTAGAATTCACACATGCTGTGATAACTCAACCAAATTTTGATATGTGAGTGGCTCAGCCCAAAATATATACAGATCGTGTTTTTTTTAAACAGAGTTATGGCCCTTTTTCGAATTAGAATCATCAAGAATTGATGTTTTCTGATGACAACAGGCTTCACACTGACAGTGACACTAAGATATAAGAGAAACAATATCTCCTAGAGACAAATCTGATTTATTGAAATTAAGCTATTTTTAGCCGTCATAGATTATAAGCTGTATTTAATAGTATGAAGCATTGCTACATTAAAGAACCTATGGTAGTTCATAGGGTCCTGGTTGTGTGAATATCAGTGGCCACCGAGGGGTCAGAAGATTAACATTGGGGTGTCCATGGATTTCATTCCGAGAACAGAAATCAATGCTTTTATATTAAAGTGATGTGAAACACTCCGGTAGGGTGATCAAATAGAAATGGAGAATAATCTTGTTAAAAGTAGTTAATTTTACAAATATTATATCTAAATTGACAAAACACATCGTCATTCATATATATTAATTAAATGCAGTGACTGCCGATGGCGAAATCTTTTTCGTTAGTTTATCGCCGATAGAAGCGTCCCGATTCAAGTAGTAAATATTTACAATTTTAGCGTAGTTCAGACAATGTTTTACGATTTTCGGTGATGTTAGTAGAATGCTATATTCCTCCAGTTGGCGTAGCACCTGAATACTAACTTATCAGTGTCACGCACCCGAACAAGTACATATTATGTCTTTAAAGGGATACTGTACCCAAAATGTTGTTGTTGGTTTCTATAGTCTCCGAGTCGGAGAATAAGGTAACAATTTTTCCATTATTTGAAAGTCTGTTGAGTACGAAGTCATGTTACGGATGGCAAATTTACCGGAATGCAAAAATACAAATTGTCGTTGTCGAGTAATTTTTTTATAGTTTATAACCAATAAACGAAATAAAAGTTATATTATATGCATACTAGTCCCATATTCTCATTTGAGTTATTGTATCGTCACTAGTCAGTTAGTGGCTTGAGTTTTCTCCCCGTATCATCATAATGTTTAAACGATCGTCTGTGCGATCGGTTTAACAATCCAGTATCCCTCAATTACTTTATTTGATCACGTCGTGTACACGGAAATTCTTAATTTAGTTGACGCCATTTTATGGCTCCAGTCATAAATTCAATTTATATCAAATTATTAACTTTTAAATTATTAAATTTTAAGAAAGCCTATTAACCTGAGCGTTTACACAATACATCTTCGACTCAAATTACTTATGTTTCTATATATTATCGATATTAGATCGTTGTTATCACCGAAAATTTAATGAAAATGGCGTACAGTACCCCTTTAAGTACTCTAGATTGATTGTTTATTAGCAAAGCCAACAGTTAAGTTGGAACATGCAATAACATATATACATACTATACACAAGGCACACATAACATATAAGTCATATCAATAAAAATACATACACACACAATTATATTGTAATCCATGATGCCATTTACATTAAAGTGGTATCCTTTTTAAAGATAGTTTTATGAATATGCTTACTTTTTAAGAAGGCTCAAATATTCAATTGAGAGCAAGCGATGAAATTTATTCCTGTTAGGGTTCTCCCAGTAATATTTGGGAATGTGGATTTCGCGTAAATCTTGTAACTTTTGGCATAGGATTATAAAGTGATATTCGTCGCAAGGACTGTTCTCACATAAAACACACTTTAAATTGTCTGCGGAATTTGTGGTTTCTTTTGACCATCTATTTTTTTCTACTGGTAATTTATGATTAGATGTTCTGATTTTCAATAGGTAATTAGACAAATGAGATGGCAAATAAACTAAATAGCTACTCATTTTCATGGACTGCTAGAGCAGTTAGGGCTGTTATCAGTATATCATGGCAGTGGCTTCAGGAGGCAATACAAGGGTCATATAACACTAAATCAAATAAGTATTTCCAAATAAAAATTCTCCAGTCCAAAATGACAGATGTTGTTAATACTTGGTGTGGATTATTCCCAGGAACCTTATTTTCCCGTGTGTTCATATTGTCATGGTTGATTGAATTTTGGGGGTCATGCAGAACGCTTAGAAGATTAAAATTGAAGGTTATGGATCTTAGCTTCCAAGCTACTTGTAAAACAGTGTAATGTCTGAAACCATTTGATTGAGGGCTACTTAATACTTTCTTTTATAATGAACTATGGTAATCTGTTTCGATTTAGGGGTCAAAGGGGCCAACATGCTCATCATATTATGGCTGTATAACAGTATATAGATAACACCTTTGTGTTGTCTAAACTACATGTATTTTTTGAAAAAAACATACACCATGTTATGAAACACTTACTCTTGCATGTACGTAACAATATAAGAATTCCTTATTACACAGATCTGATCTTATCTGTTTGATATGATTGATAAACACATAATAACTGGGGAGAATGGGGCGTAGTGTGGTATTATTAAAGTTCAATTTAAATACGAGATGGAATCCCAAATGTTGTTCTAATAAGCAGTCTGGCTTGTCAAATTATAATTTCTCTTTAGAAGTGAATGAGATTTGAATATCTGGCAGGTAAAAAGTGGCAGAGATAGGGATTTAACACTTTTGCTTCCGATGAGTTAACTTCAATTCCTAAACATATCCTCCGAAATCACCAAACCATTGGATCTCACCGTGAGAGGTCCTTAATGTTGTGCATATGGACAGAGTTATGATATTTAAAACTACCCTCACCCACCCCAAATACTTTAACGCCTTCTTAAGACAAATTATTTGAGCTTTTGAATTAAATTTGGGTACTGATATATGGATTCCTGCATGTGATCATATCTTGATAAATTATCAGTTATAGCTATAAATCTGTATCGCTGAGCAATGGGTTAAACATCTGCCGATCGTGATCGGCCTCTCGTTTTTTATCTCTCCTAAAAAAATTGTTTTGGGCGGGAAAGTCGGCTTTACGAGGTCTTTTAAAATATATCCGACGATCGGTGGTTTATTATGGAGGGTTATTAGGGTCACAATCCTAACTTCACATTTTAATTCTAACTTAACATTTAATTCTTATATTTTAATTCTATTTACATTCTATTTACATTCTATTTACATTCTATTTACATTCTATTTACATTCTATTTACATTCTATTTACATTCTATTTACAGTCTAGAAACATTCTAGAAACATTCTAGAAACATTCTATTAGCTCTAACTTAATCTTTTAATTCATACTTAAAATTTTAATTATAACTTAACATTTTAATTCTTATAGTTTAATTCTAACTTAATATCAATTAATTGAAAACCTTCTTCATCCGCATGTATTATATTTTCTTCTTGTCATCTGCTCATTTTTCCCGAACCAAACGATTAATAGACCATTCCAATATATACTTTCATAACTGAATGGGATAATCTATTCAGTAAAGAAGTGGTTAAAGGGGCACACTGCACTCACTGTATAGGTATATATATATATACAGTGTCATGCATGTGAAAGATCTAAAAGTTTTGCAAAAGAATCATCACTAAAAAGAACATGAGAAAAAGAGATAGACTTTGTTCTTATGACATTCTTATTATACAAATTATTGATAACTCTCCAGGGACGAAATCTTTGTTATGTAACATTACTATTACAGTGAAAGTCATGTTATCGGCAAACATAAAACATATCAAACCGAATGCATTGCACATCAAATAGTTTAGTTGAACATCTGTGTTTAATTCTGGAATATGTTTCATTGCTCCAACCTTTTGTAATGAAGACCTTCAACATTTTATCAGAATTTGCTAAACTGTTTGTTGATAAAAAAATGGCTGACACAGTAATGTTTATTTAACAAAGGTTTATTTTTAAACGCGATATCTCGTCAGTGAAGAGTTATCAAAAATAAAAATAAGAACAAATTCTCTCTATTTTTCCATGTTCTTCTTAGTTACGATGGTGGTACAAACTGATATGATTTTTTTTCTCAAATTTTCTTATACTGCGAGTGCTTTATGTCCCTTTAATTTGTTATTTTTCCGCATTTGATTTTCAGGAGATTATGTCGATGAAATCAGGGCGGGGATGGCCGAATTCTACAAGTCGGGGACGGATGGAGTAAAACCATTGTTGCTCGTCGATGAACTCTGTCGCACGAGGACGCCTCTGTGTCGACAGGACTCTGATTCACAGGCTGAGATCGTAAGCATTTTAAACAAGAAAACCATAGTCAGAAATGGTAACGCCACCAAGATCATATTATTAGCCATAAATATAAATTATAATATAATTATAATATAAAATATTATTCATTAGTCAGCGCTAATATAGGCGCTAACTAATGACTTGTTAAATAACATCTAATAAATATTCATCTTATTCACAACTTTAAGGAGTCCTTCTGGCACACGAGAATAATTATCGCCGTTTGATTTGCACCAAGTGAACTCGGCGCATATATAATTGATAGAACAGACCTCTATTATGATGATCGTGTCGTTATTTGTTTAAGATACGTATCAATTGACATATACGCACCCGTTCCCTCATTAAAATCTCTATATATATCGCCCATTTTAGGGGAGCTTCGCGAATTCGGGGACTTCCGCAAAGTGACCTCCACAAATCGGGACCTACTGCAAATCGTCGCACCCAATGCAATTTGTAAACAAATACGATTGACATGCGTTTTAACGAGGTGAGCTTTAATTAAACGAAAGAAGCATTCTACATAAACTATTTGTCATGGACTCAGCCAGTGTGCCATATATATATGTGACAACTAAGGTCGCTTTGCGTGGTAAAAGTGAAAAGTGAAAGTGGAAAATCCTATTGAAAATGAAAGTAGCCTACAATTTTGGGATTTCCGCTGCAGATTGCAGTGAATCTATACTATTGGAAGTGAATGTACAATTCCTGGAATTCTATCAGATATCACGACTCTGCTCGTTTTCGTGATCATAGGTTATGTAGGGCCTATATGACCACGAAAACGAGTCGAGTCGCGATAAATCCATCGGTACAAACACATTGTGTATACGATACAATTTTGACTTGATGACCAGAAAATAAAAGATGGCGGTTAATCCAAGTCTCCAACAGAACAGACATGCGCGCTCCAATTAAAATTACCCATAATTCAGTTCACTACACCAGGGTTTCCCAATGGGTTATATATTATTTCAGGCTATCAGATTATTTATATTTTCAAGAACATATTATTACACCGGTGACTTTAAGTTTACAATTTCAGCCTGTCCTGACTCTATCAGTATGTTTGAGTTATATTTTCAAGAACATATTATTTAAAGTGGCGTTAACTTTACAATTTCAGCATTTACGTGATTTTTTCGGTACGATTGAGCAAGGTACAAAAACCTATTCTCCCACAATGTATTCGCTCACTGCTCCATAGATTATCAAAAACTGAAAAACAGCTTACACCACCTTGTGGCGTAATGATGGATCAAGAGAGTCCAAAAGCAACTATTTTTTGGCATTAAAACGTAGAATAATGTAATTTTAACATCAAGACTGCCCTTATATAGTCATACATGGACGTGGTGGTAAGGTGCATATATTGGCACGCGGATGCCCCTATACACATTGCACCCCTACAACATATACAGATGGGAATATCTTTGTCTCGTCTCAATATATAGGGTAATCCATAGACAATCATGTTGAAAGATATTATGCGACATAATGCAAACTCAAATTTTGTTCTCAACATGTACAAACGTTCCTGTTATCGCCTTCTTCTCATTTGATAACAATGCACATGTATATATTGTCAACTTTGTATACGGGAGAGAGGCTACCTAAGTTGAACTAATTTGTGCCCCGATCCCTTTATATATTTATATACGAATAAAATATGTTTAAAGTAAAGTATATTTTGTTCTTTAGCATTAATATTGTTGTGTCTATTGTAGACGAACTTCTTCCAAAACATGGTTACGGCGAACTACAGAGTGGTAAATCCAGTGCCCGAGAGCAATAATGAATTATGATCTCACCAACCTTCATAAAGATATCGACAAGACTTGTGCAATCGCACTAATCGTGGACAAATTCTTCTTTGGTTAGAACGCACGAATGACGTATTTGTGAACGCATTCTGATTAAGGGAAGCTTTGGTCATTGCTACAAGTTGATTCGTTCAAGACATGTAGTTTATTCTGTAACTTGATTTTTCGTATACGTTTTATATTATATGCATGGCTGTTTGTATGTAACTTGATTCTTCGTGTACGTTTTATATTATATATGCATGGCTGTTTGTTAATAAAATAAAATATAGAAATATATAGCGGGTTCCAACATTACTCATGGGCAAATTTCCGAGTTTGATCAATTGCATTTCTTACTCTCGACTTGAAACTTTATATATAATAGTTTATTTCAGGCAATGTTGCCCATATGTATGTATACAATATAATATATAACAACAATCAATCACAAATTTTAGCAATAACGTATTTTGATTTGCATTATGTGTATAATATAGAATTCCAATTTAAAAATTTATGATGAAAATCAGTGATTAAACTAAAAAAAAAGAAGATTGAACATTATTCATATTGTTGTATCAGTCGTGCTGAAGGGGTCACTCTCACCAAAAAAAGTGCTGAAGGGCACACAGGGTTTGAAAATGTGCTGAAGGGCACACAGTGTGTGTGATCGCCACTAACATCGTTACTTATAAACTGTGTTTCTGAAAGTATGGTGCCCATTAGCAGTTTGTTTTCAGTTCATTTTAATGTTTATTGGAACATAAACAATTATTCTCTAACATAAATCATGGCAGATACGAAAACTAAACGTCATTTAGAACGACATTTCAAACCATGTGTACCCTTCAGCACATTTTCAAATCTTGTGTACCCTTCAGCACTTTTTAGCTCAACTTTACTTTGTAAAGCTGGGAAACGAGTCATTTTGAGGTCATTCGGCCAAAAAACCTGGCCGCCAGCAGCCATCTTGGATTTTACTCTTTGTATCTGTTTGTATGACTAAATCATTTAGCACGGGCTACAGGTCGTACCTTTAGTTTGATCATCATAAAATTTGTCATGGATGTTAATAATGACATGTAGATAGGAACGAGTCATTTTGGGGTCATTCGTCCAAAAAACATGGCCGCCATCAGCCATCTTGGATTTTGCTCTGTGTATGACTCAATCCTTTACTGCTAATTTTTTACACTCCTTTTTAATCTCTCTATTCATTGCTCATCACAAAAAAATTTATCTTCTTTACAAAGTTGAGCTACAGTGTCATTGACACTTTCATTTTTGGTGAGAGTGACCCCTTCGGCATCAGTCGTAGATCTTTCCACGAATCCCTATACTCTGGCTAATTACGTCCGTAGAGATCTGAATATTCCACCATTACAAAGCCTGTGAAGTTTTTATTGTGACATTTCGTTATGGCAAGGTATTTAGCGGACTAATCATGCATAGAATAACTATATACTTCAAGACATATACATGTTTTGGAATGTATTGCCCGGACAGATCTCTTATATTTTGGAAAATGTCAGTGACAAAGTATGAGTTGTGTGAAATACTAGTTAACTTCCTGTTTTTTTGACAATACCACAACATTGTAACGAAATATTCTCCTATAATTAAACAATTTAAACAAACATTCACTCTAATTGCACAGAAACCGCTTAAACTCCCATGGAAATATGGGGTGCCGTTCCTCTATATTTGTCCCCTATTACAGATATCTCCAATTAATTTGGAGATATCTCCAACTTATTAAGAGATATCTCCAATTATTATGAAGATATCTTCAATTGCTAAGGAGATATATCTCCATATTAATATGGAGATATCTCCATATTAATATGGAGATATATCTAAATCACTAGCAGATATCACTTAATTCATTATGGGATATATCTAACTCACTAGCAGATATCTATTAATCCACGAGGAGATATCTCTAAATCACTTAGTCTAGTAGATATTTGTAAATAGGCGATTAATAGAGGAACGGCGCCCCATATGGAAATGCATCAAGCTGTCCGTCTTCACCATGGGACCCAAAGACGAAACGAAAAGTTTATGAAGAAAACAAAGTGCACTGTTAATGTCTGTTATAGTTATTTGAAGAAGCAATGCCGTCGAATATAGGCTAGATATATAACTACAATAACTAAGTATACGTATAGAACATTATTTTGCTCATGAAATCTGGAATACATGCCATGCACACCGCCATGGAGTCTCGGTCTATTACTCAAACAGTTCTTTACTAAACACTCATTGAAGAGTGGTTCATTATAACCGTTTGCTGACTGTTTCCAGACAATGTTGCCCATATATATGTATACAGAACATAACAATGAACCACAAATTTTAGCAGTGGCGTATTTTTATTTGCATTATGTGTATAATATAGAATTCCAATTAAAAAATAGTCTTGATCTGTACTTGATATCTGATGATATTTTAATATCTTAAGATGGTATGGAGCTAGGGGGTGTCCCCCCACTTCCAAAATTTATTTTTGAATATTCATAATTGAAATGGCGCCTTCTGGTGCAGTTTGCCAGTTTAACACCCATGTATGTATAGCATATAAATAATATCCAATTAGAGTTGCGCATGCACATAAAATATACAGCACATTGTAAAGAAATGACACACTAAGATAATTCACAATATCCTACCAGAAAATATAAGCTGCCGATGGCGAAATTTTGGCAACAAACTAACAGAATTCATGATCTGTACTTTAATATAGGTCTTTTATCATTTTGTCCATGTTGAAGGCACGTGTCGCATATAAAGAACAGTTTTTGTCACACAGTGCAGTAAATACTATTATAAAACTCACAGAGAATGATGTAAATGTTACGTTATTCCAATGCATTGTCAATTATCTTGCATCACTCCAAGACTCATAAACATGTCGTTGTGGAAACATGCCACCTGTGAAACCTCCTATGACATAAGAATGCTGGCACTAGCTTTGTTGATGCATGCTTGGTCGGTTGTCAAACAAACAAAGAACTTAATTGGAACCTTGATTTATCAGATAAGGTGAAAGTCTGCAGACCCAACAGGTCATAAAGTTAGCTGGTTAGAGTGGATATCAGCCTCAGTGTTTCAGGGGGACTCCCTGCTGTCTGCTTTGATTAATTGGTTCTTTGATAATCAGAAACTTAATGTTATATGTCTCGCTCTCCCATTGTGCGCTTAAAGCGAACACTGGTTATTAATCTACAGACACATTATAGATAAGATAAGATAAGATAGATTTATTGACATGAAACACCATAGTAATAGGTAGATGTCAAAAAACACAATGAACATAGTGGTATGCGAAACAGAAATAACAGTACCCCGGGGTAACTTGAGACAGTTTTGAGGGTATTTTAAAGCTAACTTGAAATAAATGTTTTGGACCCTAGCCACATCACTTGACACTTCTCAAACAACTTCTCATCTATTGATCTCTAATAGTTCTAACCTGTTGTAGCATTGTATATGGCAAAAATAGTGGCCTGAACGGGTGTCTCAAGTCACCCCGACAATGGGGTGACTTGAGACAGATGCCTCCTAAACTCATATAACATCTTGTTCCACTGCCCCAATTTGACTCCAGTAGTAGGACAGACCGATAATGATGCAACAGAGAAAGATTACTTTAATAAGAATTATAATTTAGATTTTAGCAATCTATATTTGCTATTCACCACCATCCAGGCTGTATAATAATAATCATGTGTCGATATTAGAATGCAATGCCATTGTATCATGTGATGCTGAAATAGGCACAGCAATAATTTAATGGATCGGCATGTTCGTACTACTTGTCATCTTAGAAAACAAATAGTATACCTTACCTATTATTTCAGGATTATTATAAACACTTCAAGAAATATATAAGAGAACAAACTGGATGGCGCTTAAGTGGCTTTTAATAACACTTTCTTTACTGAATACTCATTGCCGAGTAGTGGCCAAAGAAAATGCTCAGATAACAACTTCAACAAACAGACATAGACCATTTGTATAACTTATTGTCTGAACGCGACCCCACAATTGCAATAAGCGAGATCACTGATTCGCTACCGTATTAGATCCATCCAGCCCGTTCCGTGCATTCGGTGCTACAGGTCAAAGTTCTGTCTGGAGTAGCATTCTTTTAAATATTCATGAATTCCATATTGCTGAATCAAATAATTTAGGGTTATAATATAGGGCTCATGTTGAACTAGTGAAAGGGTTATGGTTTTCTTTAGGGTTAACCGTTAGGGCACCCTTTAGGGTCAAATCTCACCACCTCGATCAAATGTTTAGGGTTAGTGTTCATCCTTTATGGATAAAGCGTATCTTCTCGATCACAGGTTTAGGGTTAGAGCTCACACTTTAAGGGCAAATCCAACCCCCGCAATCACAGGTTTAGGGAAAGGGGCTCATCCTTTATGGGCAAAGCGTATCCCCTCGATCACTGGTTTATGGTTAGGGCTCATGTTGATCTAGTGAAAGAGTTAGGGTTTGCTTTAGGGTTATGGCACCCTTTAGGGTCAAATCCCATCCCCTCGATCACAGGTTTAGGGTTTGGATTCACCACTTATGGGCAAATTCCATCCCTCGATTACAGGCTATGGCTCATCCTTTATGGGCAAAGCGTATCCCATCGATCACAGGTTTAGGTTTAGGGCTCATCTTGAACTAGGTAAAGGCTTAGGGTTTCCTTTTGGGTTAGGGCACCCTTTAGGGTCAATGCCCACCACATCAATCACATGGTTAGGGTTAGGGTTATCGGAGATACGAGTCTTGGAGCCATGGTCCATGGCTACATAACGAAGATACGAGTCTTGTATCCGTGGAGCCATGGCTCCATAAAGGAGATACGAGTCTTGGAGCCATGTCTCCATAACGAAGATACGAGTCTTGGAGCCATGGCTCCATAACGGAGATACAATTCTTGGAGCCATGGCTCCATAACGAAGATCTCGTTTGGAGCTATGACATACACGTAGGCTCCATGGCTCCTAGACTCGTATCTTCATTATGGAGCCACGGCTCCATGGCTAAAAGACTTGTATCCTCGTTATGGGGCTATGGAGCCATATCGGAGACACAAGTTTTCGAGTCGTGGAGCCATGGCTCCATAACAAGTCTTGGAGCCATAACGAAGATACGAGGTATGGAACCATGACATACTTTCGTGTGGCTCCATGGCTTAGAGACTCGTATCTTCGTTATGGAGCCATGACTCAAAGACTCGATTCTTCGTTATGGACCTATATATGGAGCCATATCGGAGCCACGAGTCTCAGAGCCAAAAGTTTATGTAATGGCGCCATAACGGTGATGTATGTATTCGTGTAGCCGTTGCTTCGTGGCTTTATGGCACCATGGCTCCATGACACGTATCTCCGTTATGGATCCATGGCTCCATGGCTCAATGCAAGACTCGTATCTCTGTTATATCCTAATCCTGTGATCGAGGGGATACGCTTTGCCCATAAAAGATGAGCCCTAACACTAAACCTGTGATCGAGGGGGTGTGCTTTGACCATAAAGGGTGCTCTAACCCTAATTCAACATGAGCCCTAACCCTAAACATGTGATCGTATTACTTGCAGTCAGTCAGCTACATGTAGATTATCATTCAATTTTACTTGTGCAACTTATCATGTGCATTAACTGAGATATACTGTAGTAGTTAGCAACTAAATAGCACATGTAGCCATATATAGCATGTATCATGTATAGGTCATATCCGGGTGACTGTCTCAAGTCACCCCGAGTATGTCGAAAATCATGTTTTTCTTAGAAAGCATAAAATATGTAACTACATAAATAAATTGACAATCTGTTGACACATCAGATATATATTTCTGGAGTCTTGGTCATATTCATCTCCATATAGTCCGCATGGTGTATGCGGTGCAGTGGAAGTTTGCAAGTGGTCAAATTTTTGCGAAGAAAAAATCAATGAAATTCTCAGACCAGTTGCTCCATTTTTTTTTCAATTGCATCTCATTATTTATAGATTATTATCAAATAAATATACCTGTCATCAGAATAAATAAGATTTATTTGAATGTAAGAACAATAGAGAATGATTATAGTGCCTGAAATATGGCACCATCCTGTTTTGTCTCAAGTCACCCCGGTGTCTCAAGTTACCCCGGTTTACGGTATCAAGTAATAATATTCATAAGTACGGCCAATATATATGTACCTATGGCATAAAAACAATATATGTACACTATAGTACACAATCGTATAATTAAGGGCCAGTAATATAGTGTTTTAGAATATCGTCGTTTGGTTATGGGCATGTGACATTGTTTTGTATAGGCCTACATATGTGGTACAAAATATACGCAGACGACCTCCTCCATATTATTGAGAAGTCAAAATTAGGCCTCCGTATTCACTCATTGAACTGTTCATCCCCCACACAAGCCGATGATATGATGCTTATTTCGTTATCTCGCCCAGGTCTTATTGGCCTATACGAGTTATGCCTTGAATACAGTTATAAGTGGCGGTTCAGCTATAATTCTTCCAAAACCGTCATAATGGTTTTCAATGAATCCAAACAAGAAGCCGAAAAATGTGCTAGATCGTGGCCATTTGGATCATCTTTTCTCAGCGAAGTTGACTCATATACTCACCTTGGAATTCTTCTGTCCAAATCCCATTTCAATAATAATTTTGTCGATGCCATATGTACAAAATTAAGGGGTACATATTTCGGCCTCTCCGATGTTGGCCTATACCCTGGTGGTATCTCGCCTCAAAGCTCATACAAACTTTACAGAACAATAGTTATTCCTTCAGGGCTATATGGCAGCGAACTTCTCTGGAACCTTAACGCAACTCAAAAAGAGAAGCTTGAGAAGGCCCATAGAGTTTGCATCAAGCATATGCAAGGCTTTCCGACGAGGACCCGTACAGTTATCGCACAAGGCTGTCTGGGCTGTTCCTCGCTAGAATCGTGGATTGATCGTCGGAAACTCTCAATATTTGGCGCTTTCTGTAGGCCAAATTACGAGAAAACATCAAAACAATTATTCTTAAGACGCCTATATGATTTTATTTCAGGTCTTTCAACTGATGAAACATCTTTTATTTGTGACATATGGTGCATTCTATGTAAATATAATATCGAACATCACCTTATTGAATATGCTATTTCCAATAAATTTCCATCGGTCGTGGCGTGGAAACGTTTGGTGCGGTCAGCTGTACAGGAGTTAGATGAACTCGACTGGAATAATCATATCGCCAGCGACTCCTCTTTAGCAGCTTTCCGTACCATTCATCCCACGCTGCGAACGATCGGTATATGGAAACTGTGCTCACAATTTCCGAAGGAAAAATTTGTATTCCTCCTGATTGGTCGCATAATCGCACATACAGCTTTCGGAGAAACTGACACATGCAAACACTGTTTAGCGACCTACCCATGTGTAGTACATCATATCTTGTTAGATTGCCCATCATTGCTACATATTCGGAATGACATGTGGTATCACGTCATTGACCAACATGGCATTGAATGTTTCCTTTACCTAGACCAATTACCCCGTTTGCAGCTACTGTCTGCCCTTCTGGGATCGCCACATAGAGATCTCGCTCTGCTCTCAGATAACCACCTTAATTTATCTCGGTTGCTCGTTAGGACAACAGCATTTATGTGGAAACAGTTTCATTTTGATGATGGTTAACTAAAGTGATCAGCGCTCTTTCGGAATATAATGGCGTTATCTTTTTCTTTTTTTCTTCTATTAATACATTTACAGTTAGTTGGTAAATTATCTCAGTCACAGCTTTGGTCAATTCAGTACCATGCACCGTTCCGCCAAACATGTATAGTTATATATACTTCAAATTACCCATATCTTCCTGCATGTGTAGGCTGTTTAACAGTTTACGTACGATACATTTTACATAACCTGACTTCAACGGACATCCATGAATCTTAGTATTCTTCCGGATACATGATGGCACAAGCCATACCCATATCTACACGTATGTGTGTGTGCGTGTATATATATATATGTGTGTATGTGTGTATATATATATATATATATATATATGTATGTATATATATATATATATATATATATATATATATATGTATGTGTATGTGTGTGTGTGTATGTATATGTATGTATATGTATGTATGTGTATGTATATATGCATGTGTATGTGTATGTATATGTATATGTATGTGTGTATGTATGCGTATAGTCCGTATATGTATATGTATACATGCATGCGTATGTGTGTATGCATATGTATGTGTATATAAATACCATACAACTTTTGCAATTATTCAAACCTTGGAGATATCTCGCTTGCACTTAAGATAACCCTTTTAATTAACATATTGTATAACCGTTTTAAACACAATTTAAAGTCCCGCTTCAGCTCGACGTGAATTATTTCATACTCCTTATTTCCTCATAATGTCCCACATAATATGCTTTGGTGTAGTTAATTCCATGTACATGCACATATACACTGCATATAAAGGTGCATGACGTTACATAATGTATTCATATATATGCGTGGATGTGTGTGTGAGGGTGGGTGTGTGTGTGTGAGGGTGTGCGTTCGTGTGTGTTTGTGTGTGTGTGAGGGTGTGTATGCGTTTGTTTGTGTGTGTGTGAAAGTGTCTATATATGTATAAGTGGATGTATGTGTATATGCATGAAGTGCATATGCAAGTGCGTGATCGAGCGTGTACTCGTGTACTCGTATGTTCGTATCTGTCTCTTTTGGCAGTCAAATTATATAACCATGTATATTGTATAGCCAAATTTTGATGTATTTTTGTTCTCAACTTATTTGTAATGATTTTTTTTTTCTTCTTTGTTTTGTTTATATATATGCTCTTCATTGTATGGAGGAATAAAGATATATATATTCAATTATTTAAAGTCACACATCAGTCTGAAGAACCTATAATTAATGGTAAAATTAAATGTACATTATATAGATTTATAGCCTACAGTTAACGATGTCGTTATATAATTATATTCCCTGCAGCCTAATGCTCGCGAACTTATACACATGTCACATACGCAAAAAATAATATGAGGAAAATACAAATGTTCAATAACGTGTCCAGAATAAATCAACTCTTTAACAAAAAAACGGCAAAGGCAACGCCTTTCGATCGCGACCATGATCCGTTTAAATTACATTTCAACACTTCAATATGCTTCAGCTACTAGTATGCGAGATAACTGAGTCGCGGCCATATTGGATTCACCTAGCCCCGTTCCGGAGTCAAAAAATAATATGAGGAAAATACAAATGTTCAATAACGTGTCCAGAATAAATCAACTCTTTAACAAAAAAACGGCAAAGGCAACGCCTTTCGATCGCGACCATGATCCGTTTAAATTACATTTCAACACTTCAATATGCTTCAGCTACTAGTATGCGAGATAACTGAGTCGCGGCCATATTGGATTCACCTAGCCCCGTTCCGGAGTCAAAGTTCTGTCCAGGGATGCATTCCATATATGGAACTTGTTAATATTCATGATTCCATATATGGAAATCGTGAATTGCAAAAGCTCCATATGTTGAATGATGAATATTCAACATTTTCATATATGGAATGCACCTCCAGAACCTGAAGCACTTAAACCGTCGAATGGGGGGTGAGTGACCGGATTAATCAAATATATTACCGCGACTCAGTGATCTTTCGTATTACAAAAATAATACCAGTATACCGGTACCCTGGCCGTACATGGTATGGAGCTCGACCCATAATTAAATTATGTTTTATCTGATCACAATATTTTAATTAGTTTTAGAATTTCAGTTTATCCTGAAATTTTGCACAAAACGGAAAGTGAAATTATTTTCAATTCCATTTCATTTTATATGCCGGGGAAGGGGTTAATGCAAATGATCCTGCGATATTTTTAACCAATAGTTTTCCTTATTTATATCACGTGACTCAGCTGACAGTCATGTGACACTAATTGCAACGAACCTGAAAGACGAAACAAAAAATAAATTCACCCGACAAAAAGTTGTTTTCAGATGCTTTTGGTGAAAACATGGAAGCAAGGGGCAGAGGAAAAGCTCTAGAGAGAGCACTTAAATTCATCAAACGTCACGAACACAATAATTTAGTAAGAATGAGCGACATTTTTTGTGATTTAAAAATCATTTATTCAACAGAAATTTACCCAGAATGATGACGTTTCAAAGTCAACTTTCATTCTCAACAGCTCAATGACAAAAGGTTTTAAAAACATGACAGCATTTGTTTAGCTGATTTCTGCTTCCCAGGGTAGTCCACTCTGGGAAAGATTTGTCACAATTATTATGAATTATTTCTAATTTGACCTGAATCCCCAAAAGAACCAATCATTTGTACTGAAGTGTAGGCCTATGCTATCAGCTATGCCTTTTAATTTAATTTTAAAGGCTTTTTCACATATCGTCTGTTATATTCAAAGACCCCATAAAACGGGTTTTGGTGCATAAACAATTTTTTAGGGATTCAGAATCGGTGACCTCGATTACATCAGTTAAAATCTTAGGCTGAAATCCAATCAGAAATCTGTTTTTTTGGCATGTGACTAAAGTTTAAACATCCCATTTTTCATTGGACAATTTTGGAAATTCAGAAAAGAACTAAAATAATCTACCAGGTTTGAAAACCCAAAACACATGGGCGTATTTTACGGAAGCCGTCATATAATTCCGCACCAATCAATATAATGTGCAGTTTCCATTACATCTAATTTGAATTACATTATGAATTATTTAATTTATTATCAAGTTTGTTTGTTCATTTGTTCACAATGAAGGCTGTTTATTGAATGCTTGTGCACTATAGAGATTATATATAGGTCTTCAAAAGTGTAAAATTATTAATTAATCTACCATTTCCCTTTACATGTACTGTATATTAATATGTTATATTACAGATATTATGTATGATATCTAACATTATATATTAGACCCTATATTATAAACATATTAGCGTACCGTACCACAAGAATGGCAACGGGTTGTCCCGTTAGTCACTATGGAATTGCTCTATAGCCACATACTCTCCATCTATCCCACATCCACATGAAGTAAGGTAAATTGTATAGCGTAGTATTGTGCTTATCAAATGTTGGTGGAAATTCAATACAATTTAATATTTCCAATAGCATGTTGCTACCCATATATGTCGATGAAAATAGTTGAACAGCATTATGTATGATGCATTCCAAACCGTTTCCTGCCAACACTGCAACTTCCTCTCGTACTCTCTCATCTAGTACTTGTCTGAAAGTTGGAATGGGTAGGAGAACTATTCTCAAATATATGGAACTGAATTCAGAGAACACTCTGTAAGACTTATATGTCCCGTTGTTCTGTGCAAATAGTAGGAGTTTTAGAAATCACCCAGGTTCAAACATTAGCTTTAAAGAGAAAGCTCACATAAACCGTTGTATGACAGTTTTGTTGTGCTACTAACTTTGATGCTGAAGGCACATTGGTCCAGTAATTTCCAGAATGAAACTGCCATTCAAAATAGCTGCATGAGTTGCTATTCGAGTCCCAAATGTGCATATCATTTTGCTGCGCAAACAAAACAAGTCAGTTTACACCCTTCCAATCCAGTTATCCATACCTCTATTCATAGATCCATATATCATCCAACTCAACCAATCATCCATCCATCAATTCAACCAACCATCCATCAATCCAACCATACATACCCCATCCGCCCATCCATCCATACATCAGTCATACATACAATCAATCCATCCAGTCATCCATACATACACCCATCCATCTATATATGCACCTATCGGTCGATCGATACATTTATCCATCAATCAATAGCCCTACCCATCCATCCATACACCAATTCATTGATCCATCCATATATGTACATCAATATAATCAACCATCCATCCATACATCCATCCACCCATCCATCCATCTATAAAACCAACCATCCATACATCCACTATCTGCCCAAACCCATTGTCCATCAATACGTCCATCCATCCATGAATCCAAACCACTATCCATCCAACCACCAATCCAACCATCCATCCGTGAATCCATCCACTCATCCATCAATCTATCAAACCATACATAAATTCACAACCCTACACATCCACCATCCATCCATATAGCCATCCATCAATCCATCCATACATCCACCATACATCAAATGAACCAACAATCCATCCATAAATCCACTCATCCATCGATCCATACCTCCATCCATTCATCCATACATCCACCCATCCATCTATTCGACCAAACATCCACCCATACATCGAACCATCCATCTATATATCAAACCAACTGTCCATTCATCAACCAAACAATCAATCCATACATCCATAACTCCACACATCCATCCGTCCATTGATCCACCCAACCATAACCCCACCCACCCATCCATCCATCCATCCTTCCATCCGCACATCCATCCACCCACTCATCCATCCATCCATCCATACATCCATCTATCCAACCAAACGTCCATCAAAACAACCATCCACCCATACATCGAACCATCCATCTAGCAAACCAACCGTCCATTCATTCATCAATCGAACAATCAATCAATCCATAACTCCGCCCATCCATCCATCTATCCTTCCATCCACACATCCATCCCCACATCCATCCATCCATCCATTCATCCACACATTCATCATTTCAAAATTCAATACATTAGCACGGGCTACAGACTGGTGTGTTCATCTGATCATCGTGAAATTTGTTGTGGATGTTAATATTAATATGTAGATGGGAACGAATCATTTTGGGGTCATTCGGCTATAAAACATGGCCACTGGCAGCCATCTTGGATTTTACTCTTTGAATGACTAAATCTTTTGGCATAGACTACAGATCGTACCTTTGGCCGGATGATTATGAAATTTGTCATGGCTGTTGACATTGACATGTAGATGGGGAACGAGTCATTTTGGGGTCATTCGGCCGTAAAACATGGCCGCTGGTAGCCATCTTGGATTTTACTCTTTGCATTACTAAATCCTTTGGCATGGACTACAGATCATACCTTTGGTCGGATCATTATGAAATTTGTCATAGCTGTTGACATTGATATGTAGATGGGAAATAGTCATTTTGGGGTCATTCAGTAAAAATAAATGGCCGTCAGCAGCCATCTTGCATTTCAAAATTCAATCCATTTGCACGGGCTACATGGTCTGATCATCATGAAATTTGTCATGGATGTTAATATGGACATGTAGATGGGAACTTGTCATTTTGGGGGCATTTGGCGATAAAACATGGCCACTGGCAGCCATCTTGGATTTTACTCTTTTCTTGACTAAACCATTTGGCACAGGTTACAAGTCATACCTTTGGTCGGTTCATTATGAAATTTATCATGGTGTCAACATTGACATGTAGATGGGAACGAGTCATTTTGGGGTCATTCGGCCATAAAACATGGCTACCGGAGGCCATCCTAGATTTTACACTTTGCATGACTAAATCCTTTGGCATGGGGCCATTGGGGCTTTAGGTCATACCTTTGGTGGGATCATCATGAAATTTGTTATGGCTGATAACATTGACATGTAGATGGGAACGAGTCATTTTGGGGTCATTCGGCCATAAAACATGGCCACTGACAGCCATTTGGATTTTACTCCTTGCATGGCTAAATCCTTTGGCACAGGTTTCAAGTCATACCTTCAGTTGGATCATCATGAAATTTGTCATGGATGTTAATATTAACATATGTAGATGGGAACGAGTCATTTTGGTGTCATTCCGCCATAAAACATGGCTGCCAGTAGCCATCTTGGATTTTACTCTTTGCATGACTAAATCCTTTGGCACACCATACAGTCCACTTCCCTCATCTGATCATCACCAAACTTCATATTGATTTTGATATTGATGGGAGCTATCAAATGATTTTGATATTCATTGGAAAACATAGCTGCCAGTGGCCATCTTGGATTTTATTTTATATATAGAGGATCTCACATGAGTTTCTATTTTATACGGAATTTATCAACCGAGTTGACTAAATTCGATTTGAGCCGAGGTTTACCGAGGCTCAAATAGAATTGTGGACGAGGTTGATAAATTACGTATAAAATAGGACGAGTGTGAGATACTTTTTATCACATGATCAAATAAACGCGAAGCAATGCGAAATATCCATCGAAAACAACGATAAAAACCGCAGCGATCGCAAGTCATTTGAAGAACGATGTGACGTCATCGCACGCGCTGATATTAAACGTGTCTCTTATCGATAATTATGAAACTGCTTTTATGGGAAAATTATGTGATAAATATATATATCTTCATGTTGATAATCTAGTATTACTTCTAAGACATTTCAACTTTCCACATTCCTAATCACTCCATTGACTGTAACACTTGAAATTATTCCCTTTCCAAGTTGAGCTACAGTGTCATTGACAGTTTCATTCACACTTATTTATGAGTGACGAGTCGACATCTCCATTTTGTTTCTGACTAAGCATCCTGTGAAGGGAATCGGTGTTCTGAAAAATAATTGCATGTGTTCTGTCATACATATTTTCCAAACACCGGTCTTCTATGGTTTAACCCTTTCAGTGCCAGGGGCCGATCTCATCGGCCCTAATTTATGGTCTGTAAAATCGGCAGCCCTAAAAAAAAAATTTGTTTTTTTTGTTTTTTTGGGTTGGATTTTTTTTATAGCATGCTTAAAGGGGTACTGTACCCAAGATGTTGTTGTTGGTTTCTATAATCCCCGAGTCGGAGAATAAGGTAACAACTTTTCCATTTTTTGAAAGCCTGTTGAGTACGAAGTATTGTTACGGATGGCAAATTTACCGGAATGCAAAATTACAAATTGTCGTTGTCGAGTAATTTTTGTAAAGTTTTCAACCAAATGAATCAAATAAACATTATATTATATGCTTAGTAGTCCCATATACTCATTTAAGTTAGTGTACCGTCACTAGTCAATGAGTGGCTTGTGTTTTCTCCCCGTATAAGCATAATGTTTCAAACGATCGTGTGTGCAATTGTTTTCCTAATCCAGTATCCCTCAATTATAATTTGATTACGTTTTGTACACGGAAATTCGAATTTTAAGAGACGCCATTTTATGGCTGGAGCCATAAAATCAATTTATATTAAATTATTAACTTTTAAATTATTAAATTTTAAGATAGCCTATTAACCTGAGCGTTTACAGAATACATCTTCGAGACAAATTACTTATATTTCTATATAGTATCGATAATAGATCGTTGTTATCACCGGGAATTTATTGAAAATGGCGTACAGTACCCCTTTAAGCATGCTATAGCGAATTTAAAAACAAACTGGTTAAAACCTTAGGGGCATGTTATAACTCAAAACTATCACCAAGTATTCATAGTAATAATTTTGATGCCCATGAAAAACGTAAGATTCCCTGGCATTAAACCTACAAAATAAGTCTGCCACTGAAAGAGAGTTATCAGAAAAAATTATTAAAATTGTAAAAAATTGAAAAAAATAATAACAAATGATGAAAAATTGTTAGGCCAATGCATTTTCTTATATATGCGAGGTGACCTATGCTCGACTCGCATATATAAGAGAATGCATTGGCACAGGGTATATGGGTTGATACAAAAATCGGACTTGGCACTGAAAGGGTTAAATTGGTTTATTTCTGCAAAATATCTTAAACGAAATGGTATTTTGCCTTGATGGAAAGTTCTAACAAGATAGAGTTCTCCGTCTTTCTACACTCCGAATTTACCTGAAGTTTCGGTTCTAAATATAGCTTGTAGAACTGCCCCAAAAGGTTTTTTGTATTTTACTTGAAGAATCAAAATAAAAACAACACTAATTGATAGAAGCGTTTATGGACAGGTGTCTTCGATTTATTATTTTATACCCTGGAAACTTGTTAGGAAGAGGTATTGACCATCTTAAATAACTGTTTGTTCGAAAAGCTATATATAATTTTATAGTAAAAGATATGAACATATTCTATTATTAAATAATGAATCATTTATTGGAGAGATATGATTTTGATAAGATATTCTTCTGAGAGTTTGGAGACTTGTAAACCCGACAATTAAATTAATTAATTTTTATATGCAGGTTAACTGTTCAGATAGAGTGAGATATCATAAGTTAAATTTAATAGATTTAAAATAGATTCAAATCTACGTGTGATACAGTCCTTCGATTTTGAGATGCACATTACAAGTCCTTGCATGCCTTTGTGTGCCTGGAATTGATAAGCAGTGTGCAAAATGGTGCACGCCTCAGGATCTTGGTTTGTGCATAGTATACGGTGTCTCGGACAATATTCATTCATTGTAAAACAAATTTGTTTTGGATAAAGTTGGCTCTCTTATCCGGAACAGGTAAGTAATGAATGATAAAACTGACTCGGACCGGCTGACTGAGTGACACGAGTTTCAGTGCCTAAAGATGATGTTACCAATACTTACTTCAACCGATTTGGTTTAGGCCTAAAAACAGGGTGTCCACGGCTCCTTGAATTCCTTGAAACTCCTTGATTTGGAAAATCAATTTTCCAGGGCCCTTGAAACCCTTGAATTGAATGCCCACCCCTTGAAAACCCTGGAATTCCGTGTAGCCCTAAAACCCAGGTATATCGATTCATCGGGAGTCTATTAATATAGATAGTTTAGTTCCGAACGCGTTGTTGGTATATGGGAAGTAACTCCATTTTGAATTTCCGCTGGCGGCAATTCTCTCGAGTCAATTGTAATTGTGTGACCCCCCCCCAATGAAGTGTGGTATTGTTGTTGGTATATGGGACGTAACTCCATTTCCCGCCAACACCAATTCTCTCGAATCTATTTCAATTATGTGATCCCCTATGAAGCATCATAAAATTGAACACGACAAAAAATAGTTTCGAGCTTTTCAAACTCAGGTACCGTAATTAGTGTATTTTTATTGTATCGGATCGAGGTATTTTGTATATTATATACACATTCGACATTAGAAACCCGTGTTTTACATCAAAACGTACAAATTAACAAAAACGAAACCGAAACGAAAAAATCACATCCGCTTCCGATGACCTTCATTTCCTGTTTACGTAAAAAGCCCAAAATGCTAAAATTATGGTGGAAAACGTGGTATGACATGTAATGTTCAACAGTTGGTTCCTGGAAACTCCTTGAAAATTGTCGGGGCAGTCCTTGAAAATCCTTGAATTGACTATTGGAACCTCCTTGAAACTCCTTGAATTCATTCACCAGAAATGGGCAGATACCCTGAAAAAGAATTACCTATGTTTCTGATAACCCGACGGACCCATGTCCGAAACTGCCAACTCATAGTTTCTGCTAATTTTGTTTAAAACAATATATATATTATGTCTATACAGAAACATAATAAGCCTATATGAAGATGTGTAGATGATTTGTAATACATTCAATTTGTAATACAGTTCAAATAGCATACAGGTTTAACATTCTCAGGGCAAGATTGTTATTGAAAACTAGTCAAATTATCCACTTGGCTATTTATAATTCTGTTGTTTCAATAATGTATACATGTATCTAATTAATATACACATCAACAAGATCATTAGCCTTGGACCACATGTACTTGTTAACATGTTAACTCAATTATTACTCAGGGAATTAAAATATCAAGGAAATCAGGAATACAATCAGTTAGGAGTCCTGTTTCTCTAAATCATATTTTAATATGGCAGACATGATGTCTATGTATGTGGGATGTCATATCTGCCCAAAGAATCACTGCTTTGTGGAAATTGGACTGATTACACCAGGGACCAGCTAAGAGGGGGGTGTTGTAGATCATGCCATGAATCTCTTATCTGGCTAACACCCGGTATATGCATGCAACGAAATCTATATGTGACCCGCCATATCAAATCCAGTCGTAAGTCGGGGATATTTTTACCCTGTGCCAATGCATTCTCTTATATATGCGAGTCGACCATAGGTCGCCTCGCATATATAAGAGAATGCATTGGCCTAACAATTTTTTACAATTTTAATAATTTTTTCTTGTATTCTTTAACAATTTCACTTATAATTTCACCTATACAGAGCCCCAGACAAACATGAGCAGACGTCACTCTTCTATATGCTTCTATATATGTGTGGGGCTCCCTGCAGGGTAATGGATGTTTTTTATTTTATGTCCTAAAAATTGTAAGAAACATTTATTTAAAAAAAAATGATAAAAAATTGTTAGGCCAATGCATTCTCTTATATATGCGAGGCGACCTATGGTCGACTCGCATATATAAGAGAATGCATTGGCACACGGTAAAAAAATCCCGACTTACGACTGGACAGTATTACTGAGAGCCTCCACTATTAATATAGATCATGCCATGAATCTCTTATCTGGCTAACGCCCGTAGAGATCATATTCTACCTGTACAAAACCTGGGAACCTTTTGAAGTTTTGATAGGGAACCTAATGAAGTCGAAAATTTAATGCCGGGAATATATTCCTTTGTTATTATCTGTTTCTTAAAGTGATGTGAAACACTCCGGTAGGGTGATCAGACAGATATGGAGAATACTGTTGCTCAAGGTACTTATTTTTACAAATATTATATCCAAATTGACAGCACACATCGTAATTTTTATATATTCAATAAATGCAGCGATTCACATGGCGAAATCATTTTCGTTAGTTTATCGTCATAAGATGCGTTCTGAATCGAAAAGTAAATATTTACAATTGAGCGTAGTTTGGACGATGTTTTCTATGGAGTGGTATGATCGATTTACTTGAGATTTTCGGCGATGTTAGTAGAATGATACATTCCTCCAGTATCCCTGAATACTAACTTATCAGTTTCACGCACCCGAACAAGTCCAAAATATTTCTTTAATAATGTACTTCACTGTAGGTGAAGGTTCCAACTCGAAATTTTCATGATTTAAGTGACTTTGTGAGTCATTTTGCTTTGCTTTTCTTACAATTATGGAATTTATCCTGGGTAATTAATTGAATGTTTATTGCGATATCGGCTCTCAAACGTCGCAGAAAAGCATGCAATTTCGAGTTGGGGACCTTCACATATAGTGAAGTACACTATTAAGGAACAGATTATCATTAAGATATATATTCCCCGTGTTATTTTTCAACTTTATATTGTTCCCTGTCAAAACTTCAAAAAGTTCCCAGGTTTTGTACTGGTGGAAAATTATCTCTACGGGCGTTAGCCAGATAAGGAATCGGGGAGCTAAATGTGTTCTAGAGTCGGGGAGCGAGTACACCGTGGAATGCTAAAGGTGAAGGTAACTGAAGAATGACCTACACCTGATACATGCGACACGTTATTAAAGGATGACATCGCGTTTATTTGATTTGTACATAATATTTAAATAATTTAAACTGGTGAATGAATGGGGGAATAGATTTTTGTGAGCGGGAAATTTATTTAACTAGCTGCTGTAGTCCTGGGTTTTCCAGATCAAATTTGGCTGTGAGATAGCCCTGTCATAGACTTGGGGATTTATTTTAAAAAGTAAACACATGACCTATGATTTTTCTTGCATTTTCGTGATCAACTGGTGTCAATCTAGCTGGGTAAACATCACTGGTATGGCTTGCAGGCTTCAATTCAGTGAATTTGGCCGAAATGTTAACACTGTCGCCTATGGGAAACCATTTAGTTCAGTGATTCCATAAGAGATTCATGGCATGATCTAGCTAGCGATGTGGGAGATTTCTTCTCCCTAAAATGTGCCACTTCTCCGTATTTTTGTTCTTGGGAGAAGTAACTTCTCTCTCATATACAGTAATGCCCTAAATAATCGACTCCTTAACAACAGCAGAATTATGGGTAACTTTTCAGGATTTAGTCGGAAATATGGCTTGTTGCCATTCATCGGAAAGCTCTCAGCAACAAGCCATATTTCGGACTAAATCCTGAAAAGTTACCCATAATTCTGCTGTGGTTAAGGAGTCGATTATTTAGGGCATTACTGTACAAGTATCCATATGTTCCAACTGCATATTTCACTGATTATAATGGTGTTCTTACTCATAATAATGGTTTTATAAATAGGCTCCTGTTTTGTACTTATTGGATCATAAAAGGGTGATGTTCTGGTGTAAACTGGAATTCATCCATTGTTACTTCTCCCTGACAACCAAACATCTAGACTGTCCCTGGATTACACAGTTCCGGAAGGTGGGGAAAAAAACAATTCCCTACGGTACCTACCTACCCTACCCTGGAGGGGTTACATTAGCAGAAACACTGATCTTTTTTTTTTTTAGCCTTATAGAAGTATTTATTTCCAAATAATGTCCTTTTTGCTTTATATACCTGTACATGGGGTTAATTCCCATAGGTTCGCCTAATATAAACAGTGTGCCAGTTGATCCAAAATCAGGTGCACAATACTGGGCACCTGTTCAAAAACAAAGGACTGGTAATATTTACAGTAATGACCTAAGTAATCGACTCCTTAACCACAGCAGAATTATGGGTAACTTTTCACTGAGAGCTTTCCGATGAATGACAACAAGCCATATTTCCGACTAAATCCTGAAAAATTACCCATAATTCTCTCACCGAGAGCTTTCTGATGAATATTTCCGACTAAATCCTGAAAAGTTACCCATAATTCTTCTGTGGTTAAGGAGTCGATTACTTAGGGCATTACTGTAGGTAACACTACAATATTTATCCTAGCTTCATGCCTTATTAACCCTTTACCCAACAGAAGGGCCCTAGCTGTGCCAATGCATTCTCTTATATATGCGAGTCGACCATAGGTCGCCTCGCATATATAAGAGAATGCATTGGCTTAACACATTAAAAATTATAAAATTGTTAAAGAATGTAAGAAAAAATGGTAAAAAGTGTTAAAAAAAGATTGTTTTTAGGCCAATGCATTCTCTTATATATGCGAGGCGACCTATGGTCGACTCGCATATATAAGAGAATGCATTGGCACAGGGCATAACTGTAACCATCACAATGTGGTCAATGAGCCGGTTCCAATGATATCCATATTTGTATGGTTTTATTGAGACAGACCCAAGATAATTTAGGCTGTTGCAGCTTTATTTGGTCGTTTTTGGCCGGTTTGTTGGGTAAAGGGTTAAACTGTGTTTCTGAAAGTCTGGCACCCATAAGCAGTTTGTTAATGTTCATATTTATGTTCATTGGAACATAAACAATTAATTTTGTAACAGAAATCATGGCAGATATGAAAACTAAACATCATTTAGAACGAGATTTCAAAACCAGTGTACCTTTCAGCACATTTTCAAAACCTGTGTACCCTTCAGCACTTTTTTTGGTGAAGGTGACCCATTCAGCCTTATAAAATGTACAAAAGATAAGTAGCATATATTTACTTACATTCAAAACTGTAGAAAACAACATGATTGGCTGCTGCTAGCAATATTTATTATATTCTGTTCCTATCTGGAAG
Source organism: Siphonodentalium dalli (assembly GCA_032622095.1). Lineage (NCBI taxonomy): Eukaryota > Metazoa > Mollusca > Scaphopoda > Gadilida > Siphonodentaliidae > Siphonodentalium > Siphonodentalium dalli. Next base: position 246,461,756 of record CP136065.1, read on the forward strand.
CCAAATGCTATGAAAAACTAAACAAAGAAAAAGTGTCAAAACAAATGCAAAAACAATGTAACTATTTTGTTTTAAATTTTCACCTTTCTCATGAATGCCCATGATGTTAATCTTTGCCACTGAGTGTTTATTTTAGTAATATATGGCTTACATAATCAGTGTTGATGGATTAACATAGCCCACTTAGCCTTACATTAATAACATATGTGTTTGAGTTGGTAGGTGTCATCACACCATTGTAAACATGACATGTAACCTGACCCTCCTCTAATCTTGTTTTAATGGCAAGTGGTTCAAAGTTCAGGACCAGGGTCATTGTTGGCATGTTGTGTTGTTTCTGATAGCTGCTATCACTGGTGTGTCAAGAGCCTGTTAATAAAACTCTGCAGTCTGTTATATTGTGTAGTTTCTGAGAGCTGGCTAGTGTGTGAATAATCTGTGGAGCTCAGCAGACTGTAAACTAGGTTGTTTGTGAACATATTCATATATGTGCCGAATCTGTGGAATAGTGTGGACTCCAACCTAGCTATAGGCTGTATGTAGACAATTTTATCTAATTCTGGAAATAGGTTGTCTGGATAAATTTATCTGGTGCTGTGAACTTAAAAATCTGGACCTGTGTGGACCATATTAACCTTAGAATAACCTAGGATATTTCTGGACAAATTCATTTCATTCTGGATTAAACAAATGTTGGACAGATTTTTCTAATACTGTGACAAATTTCTGGACTTCTATTGGTTTTAACCCAAAAGATCCGAAATCTTCTCTTCTGTGCATGGATTGATCTATTGTGAAAAGTCTCAAGTGAGCATAGCTTTATAGGCTGTTTGTGGACAGATTCATTCACCTACTCAACTGAGTTTCCTGAACTCTGCAGGCTGTAACTAAGGTTGTGTGTTGTCAGAACCACCTTATTAATGCCTTAACCTTGTTGTTATAATCCACCTGAGTCCGGATTGAGGTGTCTGTGCTTTAGCTCTTGCTCAGCTGTCTGTACTATTGCTTTGACTGAGGTGTCTGTATTGTAGCTTGGACTGAGGTGTCTGTACTGAACTAGATAGAATCATGTCCAAGATGTTTACTCAGTCAAGGGTAAGTACTTGTATTGTTTGTATTGTATATTTTCTAATCTAATAACTATTCTTGCAATGTAGATTATAGTTTAGCAAGGGAGCCTAACTGGCTTAGTAAAGGGTAAGTCAGTATGAATTGTCGTAAGTAAATTGCTTGTTATGTATGATAACTTACAATTTGTGTTCAGCATTGCTGGAATTGTAAGATGGGGGTTGGGTGGTTTGGCAGAACTTCCAGAAAATCACATACTCTTGAGTCAGGTACTTTTTGTATTAAAATAAAGTGTAACTGATTTTGCTTGGGTTAACCCTTTACCCAACAAACCGGCCAAAACCGGCCAAATAAAGCTTCAACAGCCTAAAATATCTTATGTCTGTCTCAATAAAACCATACAAATATGGATATCATTGGAACCGGCTCATTGACCACATTGTGATGGTTATAGTTATGCCCTGTGCCAATGCATTCTCTTATATATGCGAGTCGACCATAGGTCGCCTCGCATATATAAGAGAATGCATTGGCCTAAACAAAATCTTTTTTTAACACTTTTTACCATTTTTTCTTACATTCTTTAACAATTTTATAGTTTTTAATGTGTTAAGCCAATGCATTCTCTTATATATGCGAGGCGACCTATGGTCGACTCGCATATATAAGAGAATGCATTGGCACAGGGCCGTTCTGTTGGGTAAAGGCCGGGTTAAGCTCTTCAGGTGAATTGTCACGATCAGCAGTCAGATATGTTTTCTGAGAAAGTGGGACGAGGACTTGTACTCTCTCATTTATATAGAGAAATTATGGGTCGGGTGGTGACCTGAGGTCAGTGACCTTGACCTAGTTTTATTTGATATATAGGTTACATTGTACTTTTGTGGGAAGTACATTGTTCACTTAGTTCACAACAACTGGAGATTGTAGTAGAGAATTCACAGTTAAATGTTTGTTGATGACGTCACAATGGGTTGGTATATATAAGAGTTGAATATCCTGTATTGTTCCGTAGAATATACTATATTGTTACATTTAGTTCTGGTTTGTGACATCACAATAGCTGTGCATCCCCGATTGTTTCGCAATGTATCTATTCTTGCAATGTAGCGTTCATAGCTCGTTGGTTAGTGGGCCAACATCTGACCTACATCTTCAATGCGGTTGAGGGATCGAACCAATATGGTATCAGTCGGACTTTGTGTCACCATCTGCATTCCCAGTGGGTATCACAAATCAACCGTCGATGCCATGATCATTGCTCTGATAATGATTCAAGAAGCAAAAATAATCATTATGGGTGAATTTCGTACCCATGCTCCTATTGTAATGCCATGGCCAGGGATGACACTACGCCAGGAACACCATCTGATCAGGAGCTGACATGGCTACAATGTGCGCATGTTAAAGATCCATATTGTGGCAACAAAGTCACTGGTTCAGCAAAAATTCCTGGACAAATTCAAAATCTGGCTATAAACTGCCTATATGGGAGCTAGCAGTGCCACATACAGATATATAGATAGATTATATTTAATAGGCAATTGTTCCGTCTAGAATGCCATTTATGGATTCCCTCATTATCATCAAGTTCTAAAAACTATACAAATCCTGGATGGTTCATATAAGCTTCTTAAATATGAGTATCCAGATATTAAATGTATTAAGAAGACAACAAGAATGAACCATATCAAGTCTGAGTTTAGTGTGACTGTCATTTGCAGAAAGAGGTCCCCAGAGGGTGAATTTAGCCAGTAAGCATCACAAAATTCACCCTCTGGGAACCTAGTACTTTTTGCCATCAAGTCATTTAAAGGCACACATAATGATTGAATCCCCAGATCACACTATATCACATTATATCACATATCACATCATATCACATATCACATTATATCACATTATATCACATTATATCACATATCACATTATATCACATATCACATATCACATTATATCACATCATATAACATTATATAACATTATTTACAACATATTCTATATTATATACGATTTTAAAAGGAAGCTCCAAAACATTGTATTATCAACTTACCCGGTTGAACTGTGACTGTTGTTTAATAGTCGAGGTGCAGACATGTGTTCTGTGCTTAATTTTGGTCTGGACTACACAGTCTATTATTCTCAATGGAAGGGGAATAAATATATCTCCTAGTTTTTGTACACAATTTTGAAAAAAGGTGGTATTACCGGTATGTAATCAGTCTGTCTGTCTTGTCATCCGTCTTGTCCATTTAACATTTTTGGTTTCCGACTGATAACTCCAGTTTGGACTATTTGATCTGAACCAAAGTTGGTATGTGTATTTCCTAGCTAAAATTACAGGCCAAGTTCAAATATGGGTTCAGTCCAATTATTTTTACATGAGTTACGGCCCTTTTTCGACTTAGAATTTTGGCAAAAAAAAACTTTCTGATTTCTTGAGGTTGGCAGGTAGGAAATTTCTTTTTGGGCTAATTTTGTTTTCTTCTTCAAATTCCATCTGTAATACAACATATTCTAAAAACAAGATAAAAGTTGGTATTCTCAATACCTTTGTATCCAGTTGCTGAAGTTTCTGACAGAAAACTAGTTTTATATCTGACAATATGTATACCCAGAATATGCACCAGAAAGTTTGGAGTGATCTGAGTTCCAAGACTTTTCAAGGACACGAAAATGCTATCTCCCGTGGCTCATGGAACCGTGACACAATTTTGCGCAATACTGTACATGACAACATTGATACTATCGGCACTGCTAGCAAAAGTCTGGACAACTTCTGTGCCATCATGTTGACATCGCATTTTCACCTGGCCGTGCGACTCTCACAACAGATTATTCATGAGATTGGGATTCATCTGCAACCTCAAATACATGTACACATGTATTTTAATAGAAGTAAATTGTTTTTGAAAATTATTGCTGCTTGATGTAAATATAGTATATAGATAGTATATATATATATATATAGAATATTCATACAGTTTATATATTTTCTCGAGTATGATTCAGCAAATGGGGGACCAAGCTATAGCGAGGTTCCCCATTTCGCTAAATCATTATGAGCAAAATAAATGTGTTTTACATGTCAATTACATGCATAAATTTTCGAAGAAAATGGGGGGTATACTGGATTGACTGCGTCCGTCCGTCCGTCACGTTTTCTCCTTCCGTTTGTCCGTCCGTCCGACCTCATAACTCGAACAACTATGAACTGATTTCAATAATTTTTTGTATGCAATCTCCTTAGGACGGTCTCTCCGCATGATGTTAATTGCGGGTCGGTCCGACTTTTTTTTCTCCAAGTTACGCTTCTTTTTCGACTTATTTTGACTTAATAAATTTAACAAATATGAACCGATTTCAATAATTTTTGGTATACATGCTTCTCACAATACCCTCTCTACATGATGCGGCTAGGGATTGGCTCAGACTGTTTTTCGTAATATTACACCTCATTTTCGACTTATTATGACTTAGAAAATTCTGTCTGACTTAACCCTTTGAACCCGACTGGCCGCAAAAGCGGCCAGCCAGAAAACGTTCATACACCCGGCTGGCCGCAAAAGCTGCCAGCAGCATTCAGTGACATCATAAACCTATGTAGCATGACATACGTGTTATAACCATTGGTATATCCACTCATATCTATGTAAATGATCCCAAGGAACTTCAGCTGTGCCATGGGTGCATGTGTATGAGTTTGTTGCCGACTAGTTGGGGTAGAAAAACATGCGCATGCGCACAGCGCAGAATTCAACAAACGTACATTATTTGAAGCGATTCGGGTAAAGCTCTACATTGTTGCGCGGTTCGCAGGATTGTAGAAAGACACCATTTCGATCACTCTTTTTTGTTTAAATTAGTATTGCATACATAATCAGTGTTCTGTCATATGTGAGGAAGACGCACACAGTTTCTTATTTGAGTCGATTTGTTTCGCGCATGCGCATAGGATAAAATCATAAATGAATGGATTTTTGTGAAATGATACAATCACATCAAGGATCTCCATAGTACATAAATTTGCGTTATACAGCTGCACGTTTTGACATTGCACCAGAGTAGTACTGTGGAAATGGGTTGCATGGTCACAATACCATCTAGTCCGATCTACTTGCGCGTGCACATTACAAACACGTGGTCAAATCGTGCATTATTGAGCAATTATGTAAAGTTTAAGACTCGTGGCACCATTTGAACATGACCATCACCGTGCCCTATAGGCGATGTATAAAACGGGACGTAATGCCATTGAATGCACAGGGAAGTGGTGTCATTCGATCACTTGGGCTATATGCTTAGCAACCATTGATACCGTTAATACAAACTACATGTAGGTTCAATTTTCTGACCTGATGTATCTGCAGTTTCACAATAGGGTATTGACTGCATAGAAAATGCCGTTTCTTAATAATTGCATTATACTTTCAGTCCGGGTAGTTGCTTAGAAACCGTTACCAGGGAGTGATCGTGTGGCAAAGTATACTGTTCTAAAAAGAATACACAGTGGCCCATGGGAATATACCTGTAAAATTTCAGACCTGTAGCACCATTTGAACATAACCATCAGCATGTGCATGCCAAATATGTCTAAATTGGGGCATAATACAATTGGATTCACAGGGCAATGGTGTCATTCGATCATTTGGGGTATTTGCTTAGCAACCATTGCTACCCTTAAATACAAGTTAGGATCAGACTTCTGGCCAGATATATCTCAAATTTCACAATAGGCTGTTGACTGCATCAAAAACGCAATTGCCTTGGGTTGAATTACGACCGTAAAAGCTATAATTGTATTTTACTTTCAATATCGGGTAGATGCCTAGCAACCGTTACCAGGGAGTGACCACGTGGCAATGTAACCAGATCGTAAAATAATCTAGTGGTCCATGGGCAACATACATCTAAAGTTTCAGAAATGTGACACCACTTGAACATAAACAACACCATACATCTAAACACTGCATGGCCACAATATAAAAAATACCACTGGGAGCCCAGGGTCAGGGTGTCGATCATTGTGGGGAGCCAGGTTTCAAAGGGTTAATAACTTTAACAAATATGAATCGATTTGAATAATTTTTTCTGTACAAGCTTCTTGTGACACCAACCATATCGATCAGGCCAAAACAAACAACTTTTCTGTTTCCTATAATATTGAGAAATTTTCCAGACAGGCAGCGATTTTTTGTTTGTTTAAAAATCTTGGATAAAAACATGTTATCCCTTGTTCATTCACTCTGCAGCAAGATCTCTACCAATGTTGAGCTTAATAACCCACTTATTTTTGCTTTTGGGATTGGGAAACCGATAAATATTCACATTCACACTCTATAGGTAACTATATAGACTAGCTTTCTGGAGAAAATTGAAAAAATAAATTGAAGCAGGCAAACAAAATCTCAGCCAGGCAGGGTATCGGAAACAAAGAGCTTTTTTTTGGCCTTAGCAGAAGCTCCTGTTGACGGGTGTTACTCGAAAATATTCAATTTATATCTCAATTTACACCGAAATTTCACCATCTTTTCAGATTTTCAACCAACAAAGTTATCATTTCTTTTAAAGGTGTGGAAGCAAGAGTTTGACACATCAACATGTCAATGTAACCGAGGAGTCAAGAATATTCTGTGCAGGACATGCGGCCACATATTCCAAGGTCGTGTCAGGGTCAAGTGCCCATTTCACCCGAACGTCATCCATCTGATGGACGTAGAGAATTGCCCGAACTGCTGTGCCGACCACCTCAAAGAGTTCGGTCAAGATGTCCAGAGAAATGCTAACGAATAACCAGATTCAGAATAGACCGATTGCTCAATTATGAGCAAGTGAAATATTTCAGACATGACGTCCATTGAGATGTGAAACAAAGAGATAGTGATGGCCATAATAAACCTTTGTGTTGCCTTATGGAAATATTCCTGTTGATTCCAGAGTTCTGTTCATTTGCATGAGGATTAACCCAAAGGAGCGGGGTGTCTGCAGATCCAGATTATTGATTTGCTGATATTTTTGCCACTACGACAGATCTTTTAGTCTGGCGAAACCAGATCACAGTTGACCAGTCTGCCATGGCAGTGTTGTGTTCATGTTTTCAAATATTTTATACTGTTGTTTATATATTTTCAGGTTTGGGTTGAACTTGATTTTACAGTGAGTAAAGAACAGTAATGCCCTAAATAATCGACTCCTTAACCACAGCAGAATTATGGGTAACTTTTCAGGATTTAGTCGGAAATATGGCTTGTTGCCATTCATCAGAAAGCACTGTGAGAGCTTTCCAATGAATGGCAACAAGCCATATTTCCAACTAAATCCTGAAAAATTTCCCTTAATTCTGCTGTGGTTATTAAAGGAGTCAATTACTTTGGGCATTACTGTACATACAATGCAATACTGATGTGTTCAGCATTGCTAGAATTGCAAGATGGGGGTGGGGTAGTTTGGCGGAACTTCCAGAAAATCACATACTCTTCAGTCAGCTACCGGTACTTTTTGTGAATTTTTGTGATAATCCCAAAATCATATTTCACACAAATTATTCAAAATGATGATGTTCCCATCACCTTCCACCCCCATCATACTCCACCATTGTCCTCACACGCTTGGGAATTTCAAGCTAAACACTCTATATTTATTATATTAAACAACTGGACATGCTCAACCAGTTTTAAATTGTTTTTAGGCAAGAAATTCCTTCTAGAACTGAGAGAGTATCATGGTTGACCCTGTACCCTGACACCCATGCACCCTCCCCATTGTACCATGTAACATCCCTGTCCCCTTTGACACTCCTGCACTACAGTACATGTCTGAATTACCACTTATAAAATTGCATCAAGGTTTACTACCACCCACACACCATCCCCATCCTGCACCCCACCTCCAATCTGATAGTCTATATAAGCTTGACTTCCAACTCTCTCTCTCCAGAACCCCCACACACTCTGCTCCCGTAACTCCCACTGGCATCCCTGCCCTGCCTGGCAATGTTTCAATGACACTATATTAGATTGTATCATGGATGGTTGACTTGGTACCCCCTCCTCCTCCTCCATCGCCCCTCCATCATCTCTCTGCCTGCACTGCCTGGCATGTCTTAATTACCTGTATAAGATTGTATCCTGGTTGACTTGCCCCCCCTCCATCGCCCCTCCATCATCCCTGCACTGCCTGGCATGTCTTAATTAGTAATAATTACCCTGTATAAGATTGTATCCTGGTTGACTTGCCCCCCCTCCATCGCCCCTCCATCATCCCTGCACTGCCTGGCATGTCTTAATTACCCTGTATAAGATTGCATCCTGGTTGACATGCCACCCCTCCATCGCCCCTACATCACCTCTCCATCCCTGCACTGCCTGGCATGTCTTAATTACCCTGTATAAGATTGTATCCTAGTTTACTTGGCCTCATTGAATGCTTAAATAAACACATATGTTTTTTTGGAGCCATGATGAACACAATAAGACCAGAGGCCGCACCCTAAGGCTCTATTTACCTCCTATCTGATCAATATCTTACACAAGATAGTTGTCCTGGGTAAGTAGGCCTGCAGTCCTTATGTCCCAATAACACAGCTCACTTAACAAAGACAAAAATACCTATTTACCTACAGCCAGAGGGCACTCCCTTGCACTTAATTACTTACCAGAGTCCAGTAATATGATGCCTAATATCCATATTAATATATATTTACTGACCTTGATTTTGCATATCAGATTTTCCAAATTATTTCAACGAGACTTTAACCTGTTCATGACGGCAGCTGCGCTGGTGATGTTCACCCATTAGTCACCACGTTAATGCATTTTTTCTTCTGCAAATTAGGGGATATAGAAACTGAACAGAACTCAAAAAGTAACTAAAAACAATGTTAATTTGAGACTATAGATACTTCTCAGAAGATGAAGCCTAAGCGTAATGAGGTCCCCAGAGGTGAATGTGGTGACACTAGCCCACTGTGTGGGGTAGCATCACTAAATTCACCTTCTGGGGACCTCATTCTGCAAATGTAAGACACTATTTCAAGGCTTGCATTCCAAATATGTTTTGAGATACTAGTACTTCTTAGCACATTATGTATACATAATTTTATGGTTTGAGCTGAGCCATGTCCATTTAACCCTTTACCCAACAAAACGGCCAAAACCGGCCAAATAAAGCTTCAACAGCCTAAAATATCTTCGGTCTGTCTCAATAGAACCATACAGATATGGATATCATTGGAACCGGCTCCTTGACCACATTGTGATAGTTACAGTTATGCCCTGTGCCAATGCATTCTCTTATATATGCGAGTCGACCATAGGTCGCCTCACATATATAAGAGAATGCATTGGCACAGGGCCGTTCTGTTGGGTAAAGGGTTAAACAATGATAAATCATGCAGTATGTCTCAAGAAGACGGCCCACTTAAGAAAGGACCCATTTACCTACAATCAGAAGGCATTCATGCTCTAAATTACTTTCCAGTATTGATCATTGTGTATCAATGGTAATGTATATTGAAATATATCTATATATAATAACATTCAGCTTGTAATTAGAGCTATCTAATAAGGGTTCTTAATTACATTCATAAAATAATCTTCCACACTTAATAACTCTCGAGAAAGGTTTTTGTTCTACTCTGACTATAGAGTGTGTCCTTTTCAAGAAGCTGTGCCCCCTTTTCCCTTGTTTACTCCCAGCGCCCCTGGCCAGGGCTGACCAAATCATTCCTAAAACTTGCCAAATGAAAAGACAAGATAAAATCTCTCGATCACTATAGAATACCTTTTAAAAGTTATCATTCCGTTAAAGATGAATGAAGGTTGAAGTAAACTTTACTAAAAGCGCTGCATACATTATAGTATTTGTCTCAAGCCTGAGTTTAGTGTGCCTGTCATTTGCAGAATGAGGTCCCCAGATGTTGAATTTAGTGATGCTATCCCGCATAGCGGACTAGTATCACTAAATTCACCCTCTGGGACATCATTCTGCTTAGGCCTCATGTTCTCTGGACAGCTTCTTTATTATCAAATTTCTATAGAAACTTATTCACATAGATTATTTTTCCTTTTTATTTAGTTTCTCTATATCCCCAAATTGGCAGATGACACATTGCACAATCGAGGTTCCAAATGGGTGTACATCACAATATTCACCATTTAGAAACTTAAATCTGAGTATGTCTCCCATAGCAGATGAGGCCTAAGAAGAATGATGTCCCCAGAGGGTGAATTTGGTGATGCTAGCCCGCTATGCAGTATAGCGATCAATAAATTCACCCTCTGAGGACCTCATTCTGCAAATGACAGGCACACTAACCTCAGGCTTTTTAAATATAAATACATAACCTTAATCAAAATAAGAGGTACTAATTCTTAAATATATTTATATTATTGGACCCATATTCACAATAAAAGCCATGGCCTAAGTATTCTAACCACACAATAATTTTAGGTACAGTAATGCTCGAAATATTTCCGACTAAATCCTGAAAAGTTACCCATAATTCTGCTGTGGTTAAGGAGTCGATTATTTCGAGCATTACTGTACCTAAAAAGCCTGAGTTTAACAAAGGTGACCCATCGGCACTAAAGCAGTTAAGATGAGCATAGTACTAAAGAGACTGAGGCAGTGCTAAAATCATCAGTCACACAGAATCAATATAGGTATGATAGCAAGCCTTGAAATAGGGTGTCTGTCATTTGCAGAATGAGGTCCCCAGAGGGTGAATTTAGTGATGCTACCCCGCATAGTGGGCTAGCATCACCAAATTCACCCTCTGGGAACCTCATTCTGCTGAGGTGTAAGCAGAATGAGGTCCCCAGAGGGTGAATTTGGTGATGCTAGCCTGCTATGCGGGGTAGCATCACTAAATTCACCCTCTGGGGACCTCATTCTGCAAATGACAGACACCCTATTTCAAGGCTTGTATGATAGACCAAGTTAGGAAAAAATGTTGACCTCAATCGTAATTAGATTTAAATGACGTGGCTGCCTGAAGCACAATTCATTACACATAATTAAACACATTCTTGTCCTGTTTGCTTTTTGTTGATCATTGAAGTTGAATGGCAACATTTTGCATTAATTTCTTTTCATTTGAATAATACATTATGTTAATCATTTGTTAACCTTGGAAGCCGTCCTTCTGTATATATGCATTATTTTGTGATATGACAAACATTCGAATTTCAAAAGTAATCAGCCATTATGTAACACATTGTTATTATTTTGTTTTCGTTAAAATACACGTTTTGCTACCTCAAGTCATCTTTGGCATTTTCTTAAGGTCGAAATAGGAAGGAAAGGAATGGTACCTGTAGTAACATAATTTGTGAAAAAATTTAGTCAAATTAAGTATTAACCCTTCCATGACTGGAGCTTCCTGAAATTTTGTGAAAACCCTGTGCCAATGCATTCTCTTATGAATGTGAGTCTCCCATAGGAAGCCTCGCATATATAAGAGAATACATTGGCCTAACAATATTTACCTTGACATTCTAAGCCAGTACATTCTCTTATAGGAGCCTCGCACATATATAAGAGAATACACTGGCACAGGATCTTTAATGCTGCACCAGCAGAGCTCCCATCATGAAAGGGTTAACCGTCACTGGAAATTTTGGAAAGTTCTGCCCCTAATATAAAAATAAAACCTGATTTGATTATATCATAATTTTACAGGGATTTTATGTGCTAAAATGCAGACTTTTATATTCCCCCAAATTCACGTCAGTAAATTCTGTTCCCAAAGTATGGAAATGTGCCCAAAATTAACATGGCAATGGAATTTGTGCCATTGCATAGACATTTTTATATTGCTGTGGAACTGAGAAATTATTCCATATTGCATGATATCAATGGAAAATTATATTGAATTTGAAATCCATCATTCTCGGAAATCGAATGCAAGGATTTGAAGTTTTTTGGTCTAAATTTGAAATTTTCCCAACCTACCATGCTGAACCATTGTGGATTTAACTGATTTTCACAATGACATCCATATTCTCTCTCACTCATAGAAATTCCTAGTTATAAGTGTCCAATCTCCCCAATGGAAAGAAACCATGATCATTTGCCAGGGTAGAAAAATCTTGGAATTTGTCATTACTGTATGCATCCTCCATTGGGAGTGCATGTATTTTGATGAAATTTGTTTTGTATTTTGGTAATGAAGCATTTAATGTCATGCTGTGAATTGTAACTTAGTAAGACCTCCATAATCCATTCATATATCTTAACACTGCCTTCATCTCCTTTTGAAAATGCCAAATATATGATTTATTGTTATTTTATGTACATATTAACAGGTGCTACTTTATTAATGTCAGGAGAACTGTATGGGGGTAACATTTAAAATTAATTTTCACTTGTTTGTGCTCCAAAGTACACCAAATAATATTGGCTTTAAAAATTTTCCCGATATTGATAAATTCCTGAACTACCTTTCTACTACCGTTATATGTCCCAGAAAGACACAATGAAGTCAGAAAAAAAATACAACTTTAAACACAATGTTCAGGCCCTGAACAAAAAGTGCCTTTTATATTCATCGGAATTCTGGAATCAGAAACTTAATGTCCGGAATAGGTATATTGTGTTATATTAACATGAGCACCTTAACTGTTCCATGCCAACTGAAATATTTTGAAAAACCCTGTGACAATGCATTTTCTTATATAATGCGAGTCCCCATAAGGAGCCTCACATATATAAGAGAATACATTGGCCTAAAAATATTTACCTTGACCTTGTAAGCCAGTGCATTCTCTTATATATGCAAGGCTCCCTATGGGAGATTCTCATATATAAGAAAATTCACTGGCACATGATCTTCAATGCTGCATCAGCACAGTTCCTGCAACACAGGGTTATCATGTTGACTTTCCATGCTAGCCCGGATAATAAATATACCCAAGATTTCCCAGGGATAAAAATCTAAAAATGGTTTACTTGCATATAAAAGCCCAGGAGTTTAATATCATTGACTGAGGATTTTATTGTGGCGCGTATTTACCTTTAGCCCTTATGAAGGTTTCATGTTCCGTCTTATTTGGCATAAGATACAAACATGTCATGCAAACACATACCCCATACAAAGGGCATAAGATCGGGTTAAAATATGAGTACATGGTTTAAAATGGTTTGTACTGACTCCTATGTTATCACTTTTTAATTTCCTTCCATTGATATGGAATTAATGACTTGTTACTCTCTGTTTTCCTGACCTTCAAGCCAGTCTAGGCATTCGTGATCAATATGAGAGTTATAATTTTTATGGGCACAAATAAACCTGAAAAATAGGAAAACTTTGTTCTTATATTCATTGTGAATATTGCCCAATTTTTATGATTCTAGATTTGCATCAGGCCAATATATGAAAAGAAATTGCTAGTTTTTCATCCCCTCAGGAGCCCTTCTCAAATTTTCTTGTTCTGATAATTTTGGGGTAATATTTCATTACCCATGCCTTAATTGATTAATTAAATTGCACAATAAGTCATTATTCACTAAAATTTGATCCAATTATGCAGTTGCAAACCACATGGTATCTTGAACTGAATATTAATATCTGATGGCAAAATGAAAAATACCCCCCCCCCCCCAAATTAAAAAACAAAGTCAGATCAGAATCTTGGTAGCAATGCTTGTGGCCTCATGTTAGAGATTCTGGATTTTATAAGTCTACCTATGTCCAGTTTGTTTGTCTATGAAACATTTGACCCTCAGATCGACATGAATGGCTAGGCTCGATAGGCTTTTGTATTTTGTTTTCTTACTTTTGTTCTGTTTAACATTATGTTTCTCTTCATATTACTATTAATCGATAAATTTCTCAGTTATTCGGAATGGGGCCAAATGAAGAGCTTTGAATGTAAATATTCATACAAATTACAGGGCAAAATTTATGGATCTTCTAATAATGGATAACTCTCAATTTAAAATATTTCTCCAAATTTGATAGTGTTGATATGAAGGTGTAAATTTAGAGAAATTGAAAATGATATTAGTTTTAGCGGTACGGTGCTCTAGATACAGCCATCTATGGGACCATCTCATTTTATACTCAACAGAATATATGCAACAAATGAATGAATTTGAGCCATGGATTAGTGCAAAATACACTCATGTGCTCTATTAATGATGCAAACAACATGGTAATTATAATGAAAATAAATTTATGATTGGTGTGATTTAGTGTACAGTCCCCCTTTTATGATACATGTTCCGACAATCTTGTATTGCATTTGTTTTTTGTTCTTCAAATGGTTCATCAACATATTGGCTATTTTTTTGGTTATTCATTTACTTTGGTGTTTAAATGTACTTTAAGTAGAACATTAATATTAGAACTTAAAATGAGTTACACTAAGTTTCATCTGGAATTTAAAGTGATGTGAAACACTCCGATAGGGTGATCAAATAGAAATGGAGAATAATCTTGTTCAAAGTAGTTATTCTTACATATATTATAATCCAAATTGACAACACACACCACCTTTCTTATATATTAATTAAATACAGTGACTCTTTGATGGCGAAATCGTTTTCGTTAATTTATCGCCGATAGATGCGTCCCGAATCGAGTAGTAAATATTTACAATTGAGCTTAGTTCCGACAATGGTTTCTATGGAGTGGTACGGTCGATTTGCCTGAGATTTGCGGCGATGTTGGTAGAATGCCACATTCCTCCAGTTGGCATATTGCCTCAACACTAACTGATCAGTTTCATGCACCCGAACAAGTACATAATATGTCTTTAATACACTGTTTAATACAGAAATTTAGTTTAAATTGGTTCATTTGGCCCCTTTGTAATCATGTTTTTTTCAATCTAAGTCATTTTATGTTTTAATTTTGTATTTGTTCTATCTACTAAACTGTCCTATAACCTGCAAGCCTGTATCCTATTACACATATATTATAGTCTCTACAATACATATAGATCAATCAATGTTATACTATCAAAATCAATACGGAATCAATACTGGTACTGGTATATGAACAAGTCTTGAAATAGTGTGTCTGTCATTTGCAGAATGGGGTCCCCAGGAGGGCGAATTTAGTGACGCTACACCACACAGTGGGCTAGCATCACTAAATTCACCCTCTGGTGTCCTCATTCTGCTTAGGACTCATCGTCTGGGAAGTATCTATAGTCTCAAATTAACATAGTTTTCAGTTACTGTTTGACATTCTGTTCAGTTTCTATATCCCCTAATTTGCAGAGGATAAAATGCATAATCGAGGTGACTAATGTGTGAACATCACCAACTTCAACTGGGAAACTTCAATCTGATCCTAAGTCTTCCATAGCAGTTGAGTCCTCAGCAGAATGAGGTTCCAAGAGGGTGAATTTGTTGATGCTAGCCCACTGTGTGGGTTAGCGACACTAAATTCACCCTCTGGAAATCTCATTCTGCAAATGACAGGCACACTATTTCAAGGCTTAGGCCAATGCATCCTCTTATGTCCAATGCATCCACCCGGTAGAGTTCCTCGCATATATAACAGAATACATTGGCCTAACAATATTTACCTTGACTTTGTAAGCCATTGCATTCATTCTCTTATATATGCGAGGCTCCCTATGAGAGACTCGCATATATAAGAGAATGCACTGGCACATGATCTTTATGATGCACCTGCAGCTCCCGTCATGAAAGGGTTACTAGTAATTAAAATTAATTACCATTAATTAACCCATTAAGGTCTACCTCTTATTGTTTTTGCACATCCCAGGGTTAAATTAAATAAATTTTAAATGTTAGGTAAGCTCACTTTAAAGCAACAGGTTGTACATATTGGAGAATATATCGACAGCTGTTTATATTTGAACTAAGTATTGATGATATAAAACTTGGAGCCTCTTGTTTATTCTAAAGTCAGCATGTTTAGATCATTATATACAGTAATGCTCTAAATAATCCACTCCTTAACCACAGCAGAATTATGGGTATTTTTTCAGGATTTAGTCGGAAATGTGGCTTGTTGCCATTCATCAGAAAGCTCTCGCTATTTCCGACTAAATCACCCTAAATAATTTACTCCTTAGAGCAGTGGATTGAAGTAGAAATTATTGACAACATGACACTACTAGTACTAAGAAAGAGAAGATGAGAACATATACAGTTACTCCTTAACCACAGCATTATGGGTAACTTTTCAGGATTTAGTCGGAAATATGGCTTGTTGTCATTCATCGGAAAGCTCTCAGTGAGAGCTTTCCGATGAATGGCAACAAGCCATATTTCCGACTAAATCGCCCTAAATAATTTACTCCTTAACCACAGCATTATGGGTAACTTTTCAGGATTTAGTAGTGAGAGCTTTCCGATGAATGGCAACAAGCCATATTTCCGACTAAATCCTGAAAAGTTACCCATAATTCTGCTGTGGTTAAGGTGTCGATTAATTAGAGCATTACTGTATATGTTCTCATCTTCTCTTTCTTAGTACTAGTAGTGTCATGCTGTCAATAATTTCTACTTCAATCCACTGCTCTATGTGGTAGACTTCCCTCTCAGAAAGTCCCTTCAAATAGAGTGTCTTGTCATTTGCAGAATGTGGTCCCCAGATGGTGAATTTACTGATGCTACCCCGCACAGTGGGCTAACATCACTAAATTCACCCTCTGGGATCATCATTCTTCTTAGACCGCAACTTCTTGGAAGTATATATGGTCTCAAATCAAAAAAAAAATTATTTACTTTTTTCCTTTCTGTTCGGTTTCTGTATCCCCTAATTTGCAGAAGATAAAATGCATAATCGAAGTGACTAATGGGTGAATATGACCAACTTCAACTTGGGAACTTCAATCTGATCCTAGGTCTCCCACAGCAGAATGAGGTTCCCAGAGGGTATGGCAGTGTCACTAATTCACACTTTGGGGGACCTCATTCTGTAAATGACAGACACACTATTTCAAGGCTATTCCTCTCACCTGTAAAACAACTATTATCAACAAGTACATGTAGAAATAGATGATTTTTTTCTTATTTTCATTATTAATAAGTCCCTAATAATGAGATTTTGCATATCGATACCATTATTATGTAAACATAACTGTCGCAGTGGGATTACCGATCGAAGTCCAATTAGTCCAATAAGATACCAAATTTAAGGAAAAAACTTGACCATAAACATTGAAAATTGTCAAGGCAATGAAAATTTTTCTGTAAATAATATTTCGACTACAATATTTGAGTTTACTACATGATTTGTGATGTTTGTTGACAAATCACTGTTATAGTTTTGTTGACAAAACAATGGTTTCAATGTGCAAAATTTCATTATTGGAGAGCTATCAATAATGTGCATAAGAATAAAGTTTATCTATTTCACAATCTTTTCAGTGTGATGTTCAGACTTTTATAATTTTTACACATTTACCCATTGCGAGTGGCTTGGGTCCCTTTAATAATATGGTCCAGGTAGCTGACCCTAGTTGTAAATTTTTATGGTAATCGTGAGATTGCGAAAGGTCTATTCTGATGACTGTATTGGTTCAGTTGGTCATTGCTGGCTGTATATGCTCAGGGAAATGTGTTGTTGATGTGGCCATTGGCACCCTGATCACTGAAACCATACTAACGTGTAAAATTCACCATCATTGCTGGTGGTATGTGCTCAGGAAAATTGTGTTCAACTATTTTACCTCCATTGTTTTTGTGTTTCTTCAAACATTTTATCTTGGTTAAATTTTCTTCAAATTATATTTTCATTAAAACATGAAGATATTATTTATGCCTATGTTTTCGTTATGACTTCCCTTGATTGTCCGCAGCTGTTATAAGGGTGCATTCACACAACACAAGGGTAGATGATGTCATGAATCTCTACTCTGGCTACTACGCCCGTAGAGATCATACTCCACCAGTTCAAACCTTGGGAACTAATTGATGTTCTGACAGGGAAGTTTGTAACATAAAAAAAACAATCAATGTAATGTATTTCTTAGTTAATATTTGTTCCTTAATAATTTATTTGACAGTATGTGAAGGTCCCAGCTCAAGAAAGCATGATTTAGGTGACTGGTGAGGCGATTTTGCTTTGCATCGCTCACAATCATAGAATTTCTCCTGGTTAATCAATTCAATGTTTATTGAGATATCGGCTCACAAAAATCAAGCAATCTCGAGCTGGGACCACTCACTACAGCAAAACAGATTATTAAGGAACAAGTATTAACAATCAAATATATATTCCATGTTTATTCAATGTTATAAAGTTCCGAACAGGTCAGAACTTCAAAAAGTTCCGAGGTTATGAACAAGCCTTGAAATAGGGTGTCTGTCATTTGCAGAACGAGGTCCCCAGAGGGTGAATTTGGTGATGCTAACCCGCTATGCAGGGTAGCATCACTAAATTCACCCTCTGGGGACCTCATTCTGCAAATGACAGACACCCTATTTCAAGGCTTGGTTATGAACAAGTGGAATATGATCTCTACGGGCATAAGCCATAGTAACGATTCATCGCATAATCTATCATAAGGGTATGTTCAGACAACTGGCAAAATTGTCATGCAAATTATCTTGAAATTATTCATAGATAGCTACATGTATTTATTGTAGACTTTTGAAAATAAATTTAGATTTTCGAGAATATGTTTATCTCAAATTAGAACAATGAAATAACGGAAGTTGTCCCCACATCCGGTTGTAACTAGGCTACAACGCCATGTTACAACGCCACGTTTAAATCACCATGTCCCCCGCCAGCCTTGACAGCGGGGTATAACAGAATGTGCGCCAAACATCAGGGGTACATAAGCACTTGAAACATCGGGGGTATATGAATGACCCTTGAACATGCAATCCACCAATTGTGACATTGCTCTCGCACGCCGAATCCTTAGGTCAGCTACTGAATTATTCTTATTGGTGTGAATTAATTGGATTACTTATGAAAAACACACTTAAATTAAGTAGACATGGTTATTGTTGTGGGGACAAAATCGTTATCTCCGGCAACATCGTAGGGTACATGGAGATTTAATAACTGGATGTCTCTTTTTGAAGCCCTCAGCTCCGCCTCGGGGTTCAAAATCAACATCCAGGTATTAAATCTCCATGTACCCTACTATGTTGCCGGAGATAAAAGTAATATTATTCCATGATTGATTCTTACCAGATATTTGAAGGTTAATTTCAGGCAAATGTTAGTTGCATAACAGTATAACCCTTTCATACCGGGAGCTGTACTGGTGCAGCAATAAAGATCAAATGCCAGTGCATTCTCTTATATATGCGAGTCTCTCATAAGGAACCTTGCATATATACTAGTAAGAGAATTCACTGGCTTATAAGTTTCATGACGGGGAGCTGCACTGGTGCACATTATAGATCCTGTGCCAGTGAATTCTCTTATATTATACGCGAGTCTCCCATAGGAACCTCGCTTATATAAAAGAATGTACTGGCTGTCAAGTTACATATTGTTTTGCCAATGTATTCTCTTATGACTTGCATATATAAGAGAATTCATTGTCACAGGGTTCTCACAAAATTTCAGGAAGTTCCCCTTATGAAAGGGTTAATTAATTATGTAAATCTAATCACAAATTCAGCAAACAAACTGTTGCATTTTATAAGTAGTCTGTCATTCATTTTCTAGCACTCTACAGCCCTCTACAACAAATTACCTGCAAAATTTGTCAGCGTGTGAAAGTACCTACAGTACCCTAAATCGAATGTACCAAGTCTGGATATAGTGTGTCTGAGTTCACCAGAGGGTGAATTTAGTGACAATATCCCGTATGGCGGGCTAGCATAGCATTGGAGATTGTGTGTTGTCATAATAAGGTGATAAAAATCAAATACAATGTGCTCTTCCATTATTATTCTGTTAACCAGCTGAACTTTTTATCTGATTTTGCAAAGAAAAATGGGGGTATTACTTGATTGAATTTGTCCAGCCATCTGTCTATGCATCCTTTTCTCTGTCCATATGTCAACATTTGTCTTCTTTCCAGACACATAAGACCTAATGGGTTCATATTTATTGTGGTTGTTTCCTAGGTGATTCACTTTCAGATTTGTTCAAATGGGGTAACCATGAAGCAAGGGCCATAAATCTTTCCCTCATACAAGTGTACGTTTGAAATTCTTCTAAAGAACCATCAGACCTATTTAATTTATATTTGGTAGTGAGTCCCTCCATGGCAATTCTTAACCCGTCCATCACTGGAATTTCCTGAAATTCTGCTGTGCCAATAACTCCTCTTATACATGTTTGTCTCCCATGTAAGTCTCGCTTTATATAAGAGAATACATTGGCCTAACAATATTTACCTTGATATTTTAAGCCTGTTTATTCTCTTATATAGGCGATGCTCCCTATGAAGACTCACATATATAAGAGAATGCACTGGCACAGGGTATTTACATGTATACTATTTAATGATGCACCAGTGCAGCTCCCATCATGAAAAAGCTAAAACATCTTCTCCAGAACCGCAAGACCGAATGGGGTCATATTTGGTGGGGATAGAACCTAGGTGACAGGGATTCAGTTTTTGTTCAAATGGGGTCACCAGGTCAAATATAGGTGGAGCCAGGGACATAGCTCTGTCTCGCCATAGTAATTCTCAAAACGACTTTTTCTCAAGATTCAGGCCGATATAGCTTATATTTGGTATGGAGGTTCCCTGTGTGACTGGGATTCAAATTTTGTTTAAATGAGTTTATGGGTCAAATATGGGTGGAGCCAGATATATAACTCTTTCCTACGATAGTAATTCTTAAAGCAACTTATTCTCAAGGCCATTAGGTCTAGGACTTAAGAATTTTGAACATTCAAACATAATTATTTAAAAATAAAATAAATAAAATATCTCCTTGCTCTAGCTGTGTTCCTGTTTAGAACTACGTGATTGTTACAAGTATTGACTGTTGTAGTCTTCAGAGTCCCAGTCTTCTCAGTATTTACAGTCAGGTAAGCGTCGTAACATTCATTGACTGTCTTGTCTATATTAGAACCGGTCCTGCATTTAAGGCACAATCTCTTCCCTTCTTAATTATAGTGGCTGATGATCTCTACTTTTCTCGACCATTTTAAGATTTCTGTTATTCGTCCGTTAATAGCATGAATCCATTCCAAAAGTACAGGCATAGGTGTTGGCTTATTAATATTCTATTATCAGTATCATTATATTGCATAAATATTTGTAAAACCATCATAAATGCCACCCCCTCTACCATTTCTTGCTTTAGACGCACCTGGAAATGCTTCAACGTTAGGGAACATTTCCTTTAACCCTTTACCCAACAAACCGGCCAAATAAAGCTTCAACAGCCTAAAATATCTTCGGTCTGTCTCAATAGAACCATACAAATATGGATATCATTGGAACCGGCTCCTTGACCACATTGTGATAGTTACAGTTATGCCCTGTGCCAATGCATTCTCTTATATATGCGAGTCGACCATAGGTCGCCTCACATATATAAGAGAATGCATTGGCACAGGGCCGTTCTGTTGGGTAAAGGGTTAAGCAAGGCACTATCTTGAAAGGCACCACGACCTGGCATTATTGATTATATGCAAGACAGAGGATACTTTGTGTATAGTTATGCCGATTCCCAAGTTACAAAGGGATGTGTAGTTTGAAGAAGTATGTTGTCAATGATTGAATCACATTTGTATATATATGCACTGACGAAAGTGCCTATATGTATATGTATTACGATTGTTTTGTCTCAGTCAGTAACAAAGTAACTTCCCCATTGTGCACTTCATATAATGTATCTGATCGTTGTATACCCGTATGATCTGGACAGGGAGTCTTTATAATAATTATCAATAATTTGTCCCCCGAAAAGGGGGCTATCTAGAAATCATTGGAGAATGGACCCCTAGATTCGATCTAATTAAATTATGATTTAAAGGTGGATTATCTCTTTGTAAACATGTATTATATAGTTACCGGGGTATAAAATATTAGATTTGAATCGAAGACTCCTGTCCGGAAATGCTCCTATCGATTAATATTAATTTTATTTCGAATATTTTCTGGTCTAAAAGGTGTGTTTATCATCAGCTAACGAACAATAGTGGTTACTGTTAACATAGACCAGAAATTATATTGTGCAATTTTGTCACAAATAAACGTTAATTATACTCATTATCGCATATATCTGTGGAACAAAACAATACAAACAATCAATCTGTGACATTTGACATTCGTTGCGTAGCCGTAGGAACAGCCCAGTGCTCTATATCGCAATACGGTCTCATCCGAATGGTCGGTTCTAAAAATAGTAACATAAATGGGCCCGATTTAATATTCGAAATAAAATCAATATTAATTGATAGAAGCTTTTCCGGACATAGGTCTTCAGTTCATATCTATTATTTTATACCCACGTAACTATTTAAAATTTGTCATTTAAAGAGATAATCCATCTTTAATGGGTATAAAATGCATAGAAAACGTACAAATAGTAGTAATTTAATGGTTTCAAAGAGACACTTCGAAAATGCTATATAGGCACTATATATATAGTATTTAAATTCGTACAGTACTATTATTCAAGCGAAAGTTAGTACGATTCTTTGTTTATACCAAACCACACGGGGGGGGGGGTAAAAATGTCCAATGTCAAAGCTTACACCCCCAACCATATTCCAATATATTATTACACCCCCAAAAGTTGATAGGTCGTAACGCTGAAGGGGTCACTCACCAAAAAAAGTGCTGAAGGGTACCATAATTTTAAAATGTGCTGAAGGGTATACAGGTTTTGAAATCTCGTTTTATATTACGTTTATTATTCGTATCTGCCATGATTTCTGTTAGAGAATGATTGTTTGCGTTCCAATGAACATTAAAATGAACAGAAAACAAACTGCTAATGGGCATCAGACTTTCAGAAATACAGTTTTAGAAACGGTGGTAGTGCCGATCACAAACCATGTGTACCCTTCAGCACATTTTCCAAACCCTGTGTACCCTTCAGCACTTTTTTTGGTGAGAGTGACCCCTTCAGCGGTAGTAACCTGATCACAAACAAAATCATAAATGACAAACAAATAACTGGTAGCTGACTATATAGTATTATATGGCTGCCTCAAAAGTAATTGCCAACACTGAAATCCTTATGAGTGATTGAAAGTAATGCATTATCCCTTTACCCAACAAAACGGCCAAAACCGGCCAAATAAAGCTTCGACAGCCTAAAATATCTTCGGTCTGTCTCAATAGAACAATACAAATATGGATATCATTGGAACCGGCTCCTTGATCACATTGTAATAGTTACAGTTATGCCCTGTGCCAATGCATTCTCTTATATATGCGAGTCGACCATAGGTCGCCTCGCATATATAAGAGAATGCATTGGCACAGGGCACAGTTACATTCTTTAACAATTTTATAATTTTTAATGTATTAAGCCAATACATTCTCTTATATATGCGAGGCGACCTATGGTCGACTCGCATATATAAGATAATGCATTGGCACAGGGCCCTTCTGTTGGGTAAAAGGTTATGCCATCTCAGTGATTGGTTATAGGCATGGGTGACCATCCCGATTAAAAGAAAAATTCTTAGGCATGGGTCCATCGTTATGAAATGTAAATGGTTTATATAGCCACTGGTTGGTGTAAAAGGCTCAGACGGCAGGTGATATTTGCAAAATATTTTTTGTATAACTATTTTGTTGACACCCGGATGTCAAGGGCACATTTTGTCATTCGTTGTGAGTTTGTGTGTAATGTATACATAGCCCTGTTAGACTGCTGGTAATTAATTTGACCAGTTCATGCTTATTGACTTGAATATCGACCAGCAGAAACACTAAGAAAAGATGATACCTTGTTAGCCAATGCCTGGAGTACATGCAGTAGTGTTTTAAGTGGTATACAGACTTATAACTTGAGGGAAAAGGCAGCCATCTCACTAGCTAGACAGTTCATTTAAGTCCCTAGTCTAAAAGTGTCCCAACTTGGTGATGCATACTTATTACAGTGTTCTTATTCACTAATAGAGACATATACTAATACCAAGAAATGATACAACATGCAAAAAGCACAACACACAACCAAGTGATATATAATCCAAATACATTGTATAATCAAGTTTCCCAATTAATCTTTAATAAATATGTTAGTTGGAAAACAAATATGCATTTCACGATTTTTTCGACCTCGAATCACGCGCCACCCCCCACCCCGTGTCTGGAACTGTTTTACAGGGACTACCCGCCCCCGAGACAACCCGCCCCTATGCTATTTTGGGGGCGGGTTGTCCCGATAAATGAGGGCGGGTTGTCCCGAAATTTTTAAGAGTGATTATATTCTTTTATGATATATTATTACAGATTTTGATCAACAAAACATGTGTTTATTCATTAATTATGTCAATGCCTGGACTGGGATAAAGAATGACACGATGTTTTGACAACTGAACGGCACATAGGGTAAGTGAAGACTAATTAAAAGGGGTGCTTTCAATACAAACAATTGATGCAAATGGTTCATTATCACAGTGGAAAGCTGTGAAAGAAGTATATATTTCCAGATACAGATGCTGCTTCCATTGGACGCAGGCCGTGAAGAGACACACATCAACCGTCGGCCTTGAGACGGCATACTTATGGTCAGAAGGGTCCATTGCACAACTTCATCCGTCAGCCCCAAATTAATCATTGTTCGTTTGTTAAACTTATTTTTAATCTTCGTTCATATTCATTCATTCCGTTTTTAAATTTCGTTCATTAAACTTCGTAATAAATAAACATATTATCGTTGATGCATTTTTGTGTTCATAAGATATATTATATTACATGTGTATTTATTGTTGTCCATGTTGTTAAATATCAAATAAAAATCCCCTCAGCCCTCCTAATTAGCCACTGATTACCGCTAATTGATTTTTGGGGGCGGGTTGTCCGGGGGCGGGTTGTCTCAGAGTGAAAGGGGGCGGGTTGTCTCGGGGGCGGGTAGTCACGGACCCGTTTTACAGACCTCCCCTGAACCACGGAAAATAAGAGGTAAATGTTAGTGAGTTATATACAGTTATTATACGGAACGTTGTACTGAATTGACGGACAATTATTCACACGTACAACAGCGTACAACGATAAATCATGGTAAAATATTCGATGCTTCAATGATAGTACACATGAGACATACACATATATATATATTCCACTAATTCCGGGCTTAATATATGCACGGAAGCACTTCTCCATATCCACAACCCTGAGTCATTTTGGGTTAATTATAGATGTCAACCCAACTATTTAAAATACACGCAGACAATTGGCGTTGATTTTTTTCTCAACAGCAGCCTATATATGCGGTTGTGATATTATATAGTTATATCGAGTTCATTTCAATCAGAATGTCCATGGCTTTTTCGATGCAGAATGATTATTTGCATCGGTATATATATGAGGTACCGGTGTAGGCCTTTAACATTTTCGAGGTGACTTTGGACTGAACCTGCGTATGCTACACATAATTATATATAATAAAGAGTGTCATTGTCGCCATATTTTGGTGCGCTTGATCGTAGGCCTATACTCAGCTTTAGGGAAAGGTGTTTTTTTGGTACCCAGCTTGACCTTTGTAATGTTTTGAGAGCACAGTTGTTGAAGAAATATAGAATGCTATCAAATCGGGAGCGCATGCATGTGTACTAATCTTCAAAATTGACATTTGTGACTAATAATTGCTTTTTTCTCGGTGATATAACTTTATGATTTACGATAACACAATATAACATAAAACCGCAAAGGTCAAGCTGTGTACCCAAAACACCTTTTTTAAAGCTGGGTACGGCACCCAACATTGGCAACACGCCAAATTGTGGGGACAATTGTGACCCCTTCAGCTGTAATAGTAAAGCAGGCCTGCAGGTTTCAAAAATTATATGTATATCCTATTTTTCGTTCGCCTGGTTTGTGCTTAGGTAACCCATACTATAGGTTAGCGGGAGAGTTACACAAACTGTTATAATCAATACAACTGGTATTATTAACTACAGATGTGCAACTCATTGAACTACCGTAATGAATTTGAATGTCTCATTTTTTTGGACTGGATTGAGCAAAAATAAGGTGAGAATTAGTTAAATTGCGAGACCTGCATTTATAAAACTTTGGCACGACCTGTTTTTCGTTTGCGGCATTTTTATTTTAGACAACCTCCAAATGAACTGAACGGTCGTTCACCTCAAATTTGCAGGCTTGTAAAGGTTGTTCCTTGTCAGATTTGGCAAAAATGAAGCGCGTTCGTCTCACGAATGTCCGGAAAGCACTCGACAAACTATTTATATTTATATTACTTCAATGAATATTTCCGAGTCGGAAGACGAGTATTTAACGTATTTATCACCCTATTTATCTCCGGAACGCGACAATTTCTAGGTTTAATTTGGGGCTTGAAGGAATCAACTCAAGGGGAACCCAACCCAGGCTCGGGCAGCTCAGCCGATGCAGAACGCATCCTAAGTTAACAAACTATCAAGCTACAGTGTTAATGACATTACGCACAGCAGGATGAGCTCCATTCACATCGATCGAACACGTCCCATGTCCGGTTTGCGCCTGCGGCGGTTTGACGTGTAACAGTTGTATTTATATCGTTATTATCGGCAAAAATCATTATTTATTTGCAACGAGATCGTGCATCAATATGCAGGATGGTGTGAACAATTAAGTAAGTGATTTAGATGCTGCGATCCTGGATAATTTATGCTGTGAAATAGCTGTCATTCGCTACAGGTATTTTTAATTTTATTATTTCTAATTTTTCCCCGGCGGTCATTCCTGCTTAGTGCTCAAGCATGTTATCTACAAAATTTATGATTTGATTCATGCTCGATGTTGAGAATTAATAAAAAAAAATTTCGATTACACAGAATAAAAATTGCCCCCCATTTTTTGTTTTCATGAATCATTTTTGATATTTTAATTTTATACAGAATTTAGTGGACAATTTCCGACAATCCGAGGTCTAGAACATCTTATGACCTACGCACTTGACTTTAATAGGAAGTTAGGCCTATCTGGTAAATTTTTATATATTTGTTTAATTTTAATTTTAATATAGACCAATCATGTTGCATCAACAAAAAGCGCATGTTATTAACACAGTGTTGGTGGTTACTTTGGTATGTGACTGCGTTATTATACAGGGGTGACACCTAATTACTTAAAGGATAGCTGTACATGTAGACTGAGATTGATACCATGGATCACACATCTAAGTTCTAACTGACATGCCCCAAGATCTTTATTAGGCCGGCTGGCTGCCAAAGGCCAGTGTGGATTCACTGGATGTCGGCGAAACAAGTCACAGCATACCTGTTTACCTGTTTCTTGACTTTCTGCCTTTAAAGGCACACCCTTTCGGTATTATTCACAGTTTAGTACGTATCTATGTACAGGTTAAAACTTCTGTTAAAATATCAGTGATAAAATAAGATCATCCATGGGTGTCACCCAACGACTTGGTTATCAATTTTAGACTATTATATCTTTCTGTGTGTAGGTTGTAGCATAGTCTACGTGAATGGAATTGGAGTAGACCGATCTCTTTAGCTGGTGTGGTACCATTATTAATGGCTGCATTCGCATCAATCACTATCTGGAGCAGGCTGTGCTGTAGAATCTCGGGATGAGACCTACTGGCATCCTGGATCAGTTGAGTAATATGTGGCATCACTCTTTTACGCACATCATTCAGGTGGTCACACTGCAGTATGAAATGTTCTAAAGTCTCTGGATGTTGCTTGCAGAGTTGACAGGTAGGATCAACTTCGGCCTTATTAAACTTCACTCGATTAGTTTGCAAGATATACGTGCCAGTGGCTATTTTAGTTTTTACTGGGATGCGAGTGTAGTCTCTACTGCTTGTGGTACTGGATGTAATTACTGGATGACATTTTCCAGGAGAATATTCTTTGGATAGGAAGTTTAGTGATGGGTACATGTTGGCATCATTTAGAATTTGCTCTTTCCAGTATGTGTTGACTGCTTTGTTGATCATATTCTTCATTTCCATTTTACTCATAGGATGTTGAAGTATGTCTAATGGATCTGGGAGGTTGTATGTACATGTAGCAAAAATTTGTTGCACAGCAATAAACCAACTGTTACTGGTAGATGGTTTGAATGAAAGTTGCCTCATGGCAAGTTGATGTTCACAAGAGTCCACAGCTAGGCGTGATATATTTCCAAATAGACCCATTGCTCTTTTGTGGATGACGGCTTGCAAGGGTAAGAGACCAGATAGTATATATACTGAGACATTAGCCGCATTACTCGGTAGAGAAAGTAGTTGTCTAGAAATCCGCCTATGGTGCTTCTCCAGTTGATCAAGAATCCTCCCAGATGGTAGAGAGAGTTCTTGTCCATATGTGTATAAGGGTAAGATGAATGTTCGAAATAATGCAAATGATGTGACAGGGTCGACCCCGTTCTCACCATGTAAGCCGGCTCCCATAAGGCTATATGTTGCTCGAGTTGCTCTCTTGATGTTTTCCTCAACTGATGAGTTAGCCTGGTTACATGTGGTACGTGTGATTCCCATGTGTGGTGTGTTGTTTACAACTGGCATGTGTTAACATTGTCGATGTTCCACTCAAATTCATCATCAACATGGGATTTCCGGTTTTGACTTTCAAAATCACACTTTTCTTCTGTTGGAGTAAATATCCTTCCATTCTGCTGTAGTCGAAGCAAATGTTGATGAGTCTCTGCAGCACGACTGGGTCATTACTCATTAGAGTGACGTCATCTGCACAGGTAGGTGATGTTACATTGACGTCCCCGATAACAGTCGCATATTCTGACGAAGCAAGTCTGTCAAGTAGATTGTTGATATAGACTTTATATAGGTCGGCACTCAATACATCTCCTTGGCGTACTCCTTGGGTGTTAATGTATGTGTTTGATAGTTGATTCTGCCATTTTACAGCTGTCTTAGGACTGTCATATATTATCTTTAGCATCTGCCATTCACAACCTTCCACTCCTAGATGATATAACTTTTTCAGTAGGTTGTCATGAATAACCACATCGAATGCAGATTTCGCATCTAAGAATGCAATATAAGACGGACGTTTTGTATCTCGATTGTTTCTGCACCATTCTTCAACAATTAGGGCACAGTTCATTGGTGATGAGTTGCACGTAAACCCTCGCTGTAGTGGGTTCTGTTTGAGTAAAATCATTGGGTTTATTCGATTCTTCAGCACAGCTTCAACGGTGCGGCATAGGACGGGGGTGATTGTAATACCACGATAGTTTGAAGAAATTTTGCTGTCTCCTTTATTTTTGAAAATCGGATTTAGTGTTCCTAGTTTTAAACATTCAGGAAAGCACTGGTCCATGAATAAACGATTCAATATAACACGAACAAAAGATATGAGCTCGTTTCCGCCATGGAAGAAGTGTTCAGCAGCAATAGAGTATGGGTCTAGAGCTTTGCCACGATTCAACATCTTAATAGCTTTGATGACTTCCTCATCTGTTATAGGAATAAATTGGTCACTAGTCGAACACAGCTGTTGGATGATATTTGTTTCCCTTTGCACAAACTGAATATAGTCTTTGTCAATGTTTTCATAAGGAACTGACTTGAAAGTAAATCAACCATATTTTACTCTGTTGCAACATGTGAGAAATGAGTATGTACTCTGTTGATCCCTTCCTTCCCGGTTGGCGTAGTTCGGTATAGCCACAGTCCCTAGGAATCAATGTTAGTTGAATAAAATATTATTTAATAATATTAAATCAATATTTTATATTTAGTTATTATAGTTATATTAAGTACAGTTTGGAAAGTAAAACGTTTGTGTACTGCATTTTCATTGGTGGATGATTTTCACGAAATTACAAGAGTTAAAATTTTATGCCACACAAACATTCGCGCTTTCTGAGTTTATATCATAATATTCCGTATTTTTTTCTTGAAACGATGGTGTATTCAGATTGTTAGTATCTTTACCCACTTACGAGAAAATAGCTGTTAGTTACTCGAATATTCCTTCAGGTGCAAACTCGGTGGAATTCTTTACGATTTTGGAAAAACATATCCATTCTATAAATACCATTTTACTTATTCGCACCCGGTGATAATCCGAATAAAAGGGATTACGGATGTGAGTAAACAGCCGTCGGGTGTGGTAAAACTGGCTCTGCTGTACACTACTAAGTGCACATTTTAACTCATTCTCATTACTAGATAAATGTAGAAATGACCATCTCAAACTAATATATCTATATATTTTCAAGTAGGGCCCTGGGGATGGTTGATACCTTGAGATGTGAAAGCAAATTTTATATTCCAAGCTCCCGGTTAACTCCGCATCTCAAGAGTGGCAATGGGAGATAACTCGTGCTGGGTTTGGCTGCAAAAGTAATGTGTAATAGGGAACTGGATTGATAACTTCCTGTTTTAAACAATTTTGCAGAATTACGTCACTTGATAATAGCCGACAGTTATTCAATGTGAATATTGGATGGAAAATTACGATTTATGTACAACTCAGACAAGGTACAGTTGATATGACACGACGAGCACATTAAGAACCATTAACTTAATTGTCACATGTCAAATGTGGGGAGATAAATGCATTTTTTTTCGAACGAAAAATTGAATTGTTCGTTTTAGTGATAGAGCACAGGGGGTGGTCTTAAGCCAATGAGATGATGGTTTTCATAATAACAAAATCTGATGTTGCCCAACTGTACCTGTTATCTGTATAGTAGAGGTAATGTATCTAGATCTATTTGTTATATTTTAATCAAATTTAATATTACATGGACAGTGATTCCTAGGACTGTGGTATAGCTCAGGGGACCACCGGAACATTTCGTATACATGTAGCTTAGGGGACCACCGGAACATTTCGTACTCGGTTTGATTACCTCGCTTTTCACTTCGAATGTACGCATTGACCTGCGACCGTATGATGTGGTTGGTTGTTCTCGATCAAACTTTTTCAAAAAGCGAAAAAAATAAATCACTGAATCGGGGGAATTGATTGATAATATGACACCAATATTTACATAAGTGAAAGGATAAGTGGTCGAAGAAATTAATAAGAGTTGAGAACGACGAAGAAAGAGCACTGTACCGTAGTGTACGGCCAAAAATGATAGAATGGATGAAATTTTGTTATCAGCACTTGGTGAGTGGATCGTGGATGTCATTTGAAGTTGAAATTGAGAATAGGCCTATTAGAGAAATTGAGTTTGGTTTTGATGTTGTTTAATGAGTAATTATGAGTTTATTTCCAGTAAAATTAATTGATTTTAGGTGTCCAAATGCGGAGCAATGTTATAGTGAACTGGACAGAAGAGCTAATGGGGTCGTTGTCGTAATTTTTTATACATAGATGCACACCGTGTGCATTTATGTATACATAAATGCACACCAGTCTCGCGTAGTGTCATGTGACAGGGGTCATTGTCGTAGTGTTTTCTACATAAATGCACACGTTTTGATATTTTTTGTAAGTTTATTTTCTTCTGTTCATCGACCAAACAACCATGCAGTTCTTTCCGTCCCTGTTTAATACTAAGAAAAATATGCGACCGATGACCAATCTTATTGCAGTTTCGATAATTGTGATAAAAGAATGCCTTTATCAGAACTTCGGAAGAAAAATAGTTATGAATTGAAGCAGTCGGCAATTATTTACGGTAACGTTTCAATCTCGCGCCGACTGAGAATGGTGTGCATTTATGTACATAAATGTACACGGTGTGCATTTATGTATAAAACGTTACGACAACGACCCCATTAGCGACAGAATAAATGTATTTTAGTAGTCAAATATGGAAAAATGACCCAAAATTTAGGGCCAGAAGGGTCAAAATTGGGGTTCTGACTCTCAATAAACCCTATTTTTATGACAATTTGTCCAAAATCTATCAGACAAATACTATAAATTATAATTACTACTAAATTGAAGTGAATGAGAGAGAAAAATTATTTAATTAGGAGGTCTAATTTTGACCAAAGGGTTTTCAACACAAAATTGGGGTTCAGGCCCCTGAGACCCTTATTTTAGCACTTAAAAATGTTTTTAAATGGAACAATGATTATCAATATTATTGAATAGTAAATTAAACTTATTTGGGAGAGAAAAAAAAGAGTTTGTGGGAGTACAATCTGGGAAACAGGGTTGAACCAAAAAATTGGGTGAAATCTGGGTGCAAATGGTTGAAATCCGTATATCCCCAAATTGGAAATTTGGGGTTTATCCCCTAAACTAAAGGCTAAAATTTAAAACCCTAACTTGTATGAGAGGGCAAATTCACATTTAATAATGAATTGCGCTTAAGCGCAAATACCACATGTATATTGTGCTTAAGCACAAATAGGGCATTTACGCTTAAGCGTAATGAACTGCGCTTAAGCACAATTAATTGCCTTAAGCGTAATTGTGACTATTATCTAACCTACCCATAAACTATTGGCATGACCTGGTGTATCACCTAGCAACACAAGAGGAGCAATGGGCTAATTTTAACCTGTTTTAATTAGCATGGGTACTCAACAGCCAACTGTGAGTATGTGTTCAACAATGATAATCCCTAATTACATATTATCAGCAACCCTATATCCAAAGAATTGAGGTCTCCTTCCCGGAACTCTAGTAATTTTTTGTATGTTGTTTTTTAATGTATTTTTGCACAGATTTGGGCCATTACTATGGTCATATATTACAGCATGCATGTGGTGTCACTGCATGAGGGCTTGCTTACCTCATATGGTTTACTTATTGACTTAAATCAGGGGGATAAAAACCCTATTTTCATATTATCAGCATCCCTGTCCAAAATAATTGGTGTCTCATTCCTGGAGCTTTGGTGTCTCAGTCCTCGAGCTCTAGTTTTTTGTATTAAATCAGCATCTCTTGCAAAAATCAATAGTATTTCCATGGTCATATAGTGTGAATGTGGTGTCACCGAGGGCTTGCTTCCCTCATATGGTGTGCGTGTATACTTGAAAATTGAAGAAAATCAAAGTCACCCCGACTAATACAGAAAGTAATGCTATTGCAAGTAGCCCCAACTAATATATCGTATAATATACCGAAGATAATATAATGCTATCACGAGTCGCTCCGAGTTCAACTATAACAGAAGGTGATACTATTGCAAGTCAGCCATTTTGATAAAGAAGTTGGGCTAGCTCCCTACCCATCCAAATCAATGAAACCAAGAGGCAATATGTCAATAGGAGTTAAGGTTAAGTTATGGATAAACCTATTTATTCACCAGGGGTGTTTAGTTACTGTTATGCCCTAAGTAAATGACCCATTGACTGCAGTTATAATCCGTTTACAACTGCGGTTAAACCATAACCGCAGTTATTTGCCGTAACTGCGGTGGCATCGCAGTTACATGCGGTTAGGTTACCGCAGTTAATAACCCATAACTGCGGTTACACCGCACGTAAACGTTAACCTTCCGGTATTTGAATATTTAATGGGAAAGAGAGGGGTACTACCCATGCATCTACCAGTGTATGTTATCATTTTGTGTTTTAGCGATCACGGCAAAGTGGTAACTTCATAATCGACCAGGAGTTGATTGTATGTTTTTTTTATCACCATCGGTACTCAACACGATATATTTTATGTTTTAATCCCGACTTGTTGAAAACTGTATAATTTTGACGTATATGTTCTAGTATACGTCCGTTATTCGGCTTGTGAAAAAATAGATGCTTATTTTTGAAGCAAAGTAGAGTGCTGAATTTAATACTAGTAATAGTCCATACGCAATTCGCGAATCTAGCTGGCGTGTCACGTTTGTAGTTAATTATGATTATATAGCAACGAATGCAAGATCGGAAAACTTAAATATCGGTTTCCGATATCCGAATAATGCCCGATGTTTGAAGAGTGCGGTTGTTCCGTTTAAACGCATTTTGTGACTATGTATTGTTTCTCTCACTTTACATTTATGATGCATGTGTGGAACTCTAACCCCCACTTTATATTATTATATAATTATCCACTCGAATCCGTTTGAAATTCAGTGGCCATTTGATCCGTTTGAATGCGTTTTTTCCGTTTTGCAGTTTTTCCATTTTAAAAGCGTTTTCCTTACATTGAAAGTGACCGGCACTCGTCAGCTAAATTGTCGAATAATTATATTTATATATAATTATGTAAATATTTATTTTATCGATGGTTAAAGTCGAAAATGGGCCGTAAGGATTCCAATTACCCGTCGGGGTTAGCCCAACTGTTATTTTCACCAAAAGGCTACTATAAAGTATACAGCATTACAATAAAAAGAAATCCAAAAATAAATAAAACACACAAAAACACTTTTATTTTTTCACACCATATATCACTATCTTCCGTTTACCCAAAACATAAAATATTGGTATATGGATGTCTGTTCTATTTATCCAAAATAAATAAAAGTTCCAGAACAAAAAATATTGATATTGAAAGGGACACTGGCATGTTATTTGTGCTAACTTGTCTAACGAGCATGGCAACTAAAACATGACACGTCATATACGCCATATGGTATCTGTTCCATTAAGAGCGACATATACCGGTTTAACTGCGACATATCCGTTTTAACCGCACAATTTATTCGGTTCTCTTGCGTTTTAAACGCATCTTATAACCGCGGTAAGGTTAAAACGGACCGCAGTTAAACTGGGGTGCCACTTCAGTTAGATGGGCCATTTACTTAGGGCATAACAGTACATATAACCATGAATTGCGCTTAAGCCTTTTAAGCGCAATTAATTATTAAATGTGAATTTGGCCTCCCATAAACTTGGGCCCTTTTGTTAAAAAATCAGCATGCACCATGAAATTCCTCATTGAAAACTACCATATAAACCATTAGTTCAGTAGTTGTATACAGTAATACACCTGCTCTTCTGTAATTCCGTGAATAGGCTAAAGTACTATTACTATTAGTAAACTCATTTTTAAATATTGCAGTTAAAATTTAATTAAATGTGCAGTATATATTGATTCTAATTATGTCAAATTTACAAGTGTTTTATTAGATTGGTCATCATTGATGTATGACCAATCTAAAAAGAGCACTCTGTTCCGTTTTGTGGCCAATATCAGCGATTCTTTATGATCAAGTCTTCAATTTTGAAAACAAAATTCCCGTCACTCTGATCACGTGTATAAAATAAACAAAAGAACTCTTCTGTTCACTGAGGTACAAAAATTGTGGCATGATTTTTCGAAAAGTACGTAGTACTTCCGGTTATGTTTCATAACCTTTCGTAACCTCAGATGGTCCCCTGAGCTATACCGAACTAAGCCAACCTTCCTTCCCATCCCTGCTCATGATCATGCCCCTGTATTCATTGAACTGCACCTCTTGTTCATGTTGGATTTTGGGATGATACCCGGGAAGATTTGAAAGTGCCGTTGGCCTTCTCCTACAACCCACTTTTGGATGCTGTAATTCCGCCGAAGAGCGTTTGTAGGGTTTGTGAGTTTGTAAGTAGATTGCGATCTACCCATGCACAGTAGGGCCAATGGGGTCATTGTCACAAGGCTCCGGTCACATTCGTAGCCAGCTTTTTAAATGGATCACAAATGTAGCCAGCTTTTTCATCGGCGATCACATTCGTTGCCAGCTTTTCTAATTCCATGCCTTTTATGGCTTGAAATATGATGTCATCGCGTTCATGACTAAAATGTCGACGTCATGCTCCAAAACTGACTTCGTTTATCAACTAATATTGGAATATAATTCGAGCATTCCAATGACATTGCTCGGAAACCTCAGGTTATTAGATGAACTAATATCAAAATAAAATTCAAGTTGTTTTCATCCATCAACTCAGAAAAATGAGATTAACCTGATCGTGTTCATTGCACGAGGCTCGTCTGAATATGAAAAGCTGGCTACAAATGTGATCACCATAGAAAAGCTGGCTACATTTGTGATTGATTTAAAAAGCTGGCTACGAATGTGATCGATGCCTTGTGACAATGACCCCATCAGCCACAGTACCGGTAGGTGTTTGCAGAAGCAAAGCACCCCCCCCCCCCCCCACCCAGCCTCTTGTTCATAAGCACTGCATCTCATGATATGTTGATGAAATGCTACCATTATATATTACCGCAACTTGGCACAAGGGCCCTGGCCACCCTGCCTTGATAAGTTGAGCTATTATAGGGTCCTGTTTGCACATTATTATCATGAAATTGAGTACCAGGGTATTAAATGATCTTTATTCAATCTTAAATCTTGTCAAATTTCATATACATGTAAATGCTTTTACTTAGTTGTCACTCATGCCTTATAGTGATAACCCACTGTGCATGACTACTAGTGACACCATACTCTATAGTGATAATAAATGAATAAAAAACACAAATATACTATCCAACAGAAATTTAGCATATTCAGAACTTCAAATTAATGGTACTACTCAGTCTATGCGTTTTTTAATTTAAGCCTAAACCCACACTAAGGGTGTTTGTATTTATAACAGATTTATCAAGCAAAATACCACGTAAGTGTCAGCAGTGCATGTATCAGTATGAATGGCAAGGTTTATAATTGTTACTGCTGTCATTTTATCTGACCCATGTGCTTAACTTAAAGCGATTTTGTTTTTTTACGTCATCAACCATAACCTGTAAAAATAACCGGTTGACCTAGGTAGTGATTGCCAATTTGCCAGTACAACCACAATCATGACAGTGATTAATGGTATTAAATTTGTATATATCTCAGTCTTTAAGAAAAAAGCACCATGTAGCTGAAACAGGCTTCCTTTGGGAGCCTTTATTCAGCACTTTGCGCACATGATTAGGAAATAAGCCCATAGTGGACTTATACCTGTTTTTCCGTTGGATGGCGTGGGCCACAGTGAAAGCACATATATAAATAGCGTACATCTCGTGCTGAAATACGCCCACAGTGAGCTTATTATTATTTTTTTTATTTATTTAATTAAATTTTTTTTAATTAATTTTTTGTAAAACTAACGCCGTTCCCCGCCAGGGTACACCGA
Source organism: Siphonodentalium dalli (assembly GCA_032622095.1). Taxonomy (NCBI): domain Eukaryota; kingdom Metazoa; phylum Mollusca; class Scaphopoda; order Gadilida; family Siphonodentaliidae; genus Siphonodentalium; species Siphonodentalium dalli. The sequence continues at coordinate 246,498,815 of CP136065.1, forward strand.
GTCACTGCACCAAATTTGTTTGAAATTGGACCAGAAATCTGGGAGAAAAATCCGGACAGACTGACAGACAGATACATGTAGACGTATTCTACTCTTTGGTATATATAGATGACTATAAATTCATCCTTAAAGGGACTGGCGGCCTTCTTTGTAGGTTGTAATTTATAAATAGCATTTATCAAATTATCATAATTTCCTCAAGAATGATATGAATGCGATATTATTCACAAAACACGCTTTATGTCCGAGAAAATACTGGTCGAGTTTTGTTCAGTATTTTTGCAAATACATGTAGCACAGTGGATTGTTTTTAAGCAGAGTCACGATATTGCATCATGTCCTTATTTAGATTCGCGCTCATTACACGTCGGTTGTAAAACCTCTAATTTGGTGTGTCTAAAACTTAGAACTCACAATACGACTCATAGTAAATTCGTTATTTGGTATGTATTGCCGTATATATAGGTTTGGAGAAAATACTACAGCGCAACGGAACATTTTCTTTGGACGATCTGGTAGTTCCAAGTGTTTGTCTATAAACAAACGGTTCTGTAACAGTTTTATGTTTTATACCCATACCATAGTATGGTAACATAGCGTCGTTGTCCGGATTGACCACTCGTCGTTAGTCCGTCTGTCTGTCTGTCTGTCTGTACACACTTTACGCATGGTGCGATAACTCAAATATTTTCTATCTGATCGGAACCAAATTATGTATATGAATTTCTCAGCACAAAAGACAGATCGGGTTCGAATATGGGTTTGATCCGACTATTTTTAACTGAGTTATGGTCCTTTTTCGATAAAATATTTACTCTTAAAAATTTTTTTTAAACTTTTGATTTAATTCCTTGCTCAAGTAAAAAACAAAAAACAAAACATATGTATAACTAGAAATTTTAAACTTCCAAATTGGAAGTTTGATACTTCCATATAATTAACATATATATATATCCCAACCCAAACCCTTCCTCAATCATTACCTTTCCCATAACCCAAACCTTAACCATAACCATACCTATCGGCAACCCATACCATATCCTAAGGCTAAATGTTTTCCATAAGCATAACCTTGCTCTAGCCGTAACCATAACCACATCTATAATTCTAACTATATCTATAACCTTAACCAACCCTTACCCATCCTTTAGCCCTGACTATACTATTCACATCCCTGACATAATCCATAACACTAACCATAAAACTAACCCAAAATCAAACCTAAATCTTTCTCCAACGGTTACCTGGGTCAAGTTACCCATGATTGTGTCCATTTGTACTAACTGAGATAAACTATACATATTCCATGGGACACCTCGCGGAAGCTACCAATATATTCTAAGCTGACGATAAACGATCTTTATTGCTAATTATTAGTGCTGCTTAAGTCATCTGAGATCCACGGCACCTGCCCCATGGCAATCTCATGGTCAAGTTACCCATGTGTAGCAATGTCCCCACATATATGTTCTAAGCTGCAATAACCGCTATTTGATGTTTATCTTTGATGATATCATTTATTTGTCCCACTTCAAGTCATTTGATGGCAAAGGCACCTAACGGATAGCATTTCCCTGGTCAATTTAAACATGTGAAATAATTTTCAGCTCCGTAGGTACATGTACTAGCAGGGTTACCCGGCGTTGCCCAGGTTAAAGTGATGTGAAACCCTCTGCATGCTGTGGATATTTGTTGGGAATAGAGAATACTCTTGCTCAAAGTGTTACACATACAGTATTCTCATAAATTGTGTATTCAAATAGCATCACAAAAAATATTCTTACACAGTCATGGAATATAAGTAGTGGCTCACCTTGTCGATTGTCATTTTGTTTATCTCGATTAATCCGTTCCACCAATAATGAAGTATTTATTTAGTTACAACTGTGTATACTTCAGGCGTTACAATATGATATATCAACATCATAAACACATTAGTTCGCAAAAATAAAAGATGACGAATGAGGCCACTTTTGAAAAAATTTAATGCACATAATTTGTGTGTGTCCCTCTCACCTTTATAAACCGCTGACTCGAATGGCCCACTTGTGACATCCTTAAACCACACAATTACATTCCTGATATCATGGAGATGATTATAAGTTTGGTGCTAATTGGCGACTAAACAAATTGTTATCAAATTTGGTGCCGACCCCTCCACTCCCCATCTCTCACCCAAAAACAGCACCAATATGGTGTCATTAAATCACACGATTAGATTCCTCGTATCATGGATAATAACGTGTATCAATTTGGTGGAAATTGGCGCTGAAAATATTGTGTATCAATTTTGGTGCCCCTCTCCCTTTCAGTGCACCCTGACTCGAATGAGGTCACTTTTGAAAAAAATTAAGCCACACCATTAGACTCCTCAAACTATGGGGATGCTTTTGTATAAGTGTTGTGGCAATCTGCGACTAAACCCATTCTTATAAAATTTAGTGCCGATCCCCCCCAATCTCTCATCCAAACGACACTAAGTTGGGGTCTTTAAATCGCGCACAATTAGATTTCATGTATCATGAAGAAGAATATTATCAATTTGGTGGAAATCGGCGCTAAAATTAGTTTATCAATTTTGGTGCCCCTCTCCCCTTCTGTGCATCCCTGACGCGAACGACGCCACTTTTGACATATTTAAACCACACCATTAGATTCTTCATATCATGGGGGTGATTTTATGTAATTTCGTGACAATCGGCGACAACAAAAAATCTGCCCCTCCCCTTTTCTGCCCCTGACAACAACGGCGTCACTTTAGAAAATTCTAACCCCCACCATTATCTTTCTCGTAAAATGTTACCCCTAGTAGACCCATTTGGTATCATCTAGATAGTCCCCTGTGAATTTCTATAGAACACAGACAGACAGACATTCGCAAATATACATGTAGATATAGATGTAAAGATGTAATTAGTTATGTTATTAAATTATTCATGAATTCCAATTTAAATCACCTGACGTCAGCTCTACCTATCTGATGACACTCCATGTGACAAATTACCATGTGTACCAATTTCTTTTGCCATGATCCAACCGGTTGGTCGCCTATAGCCGGGCAGACCGACAAACAAATGAACACACACAATTGGGTTTTATTAGTATAAATACATACATGTGTACAAAAATATATATATTTAATTGGCAACGGGAATTAAGAACATGCGCGGGTTCCTTATACCGCTATACTTAAAGTAATTGACCACCAATAACGTGGTGTCACCCCGTTAATACCGCGGTACTATACCGCAGTATCCTCCAATACTGCGGTACTGATACCGCTTGTTAATGCGAACAAGTATGTGGGAGTAAATACCTCCCCTCAAAGAGTTCCATGAAAATCACCGCGGTATTCAAAAAAATTAATGCGGTGCCCGCTAAAAGACCGCGGTATTCAAAAAAATTAATGCGGTGCCCGCTAAAAGACTGCGGTATCATTATCGCCCAATACCGTAACTCCACCGCCGTGACCATCTCGATACCGCTACTGTTTATTACCGGTATCACCGCGGTCATGACCGGGGTATCACCCCGTTTTTCTGGTCAATTACTTTGAGAATAGCGGTACACGTACATGTATGTGCCTCTGTTTTGTACCTATATTTCCAATAAAAGACTTGAGATGTTAAAAATTACATCTGCAATTGGATGGTATATTCTCGTGAAAGATACAGAGAGTTATAGTCTGTCCAACACTGAAGTGCGAAGTTTTAAATCAATGCCGTATGTCTATTATATAATATTCTTTCTGTTTATGGCGGTTTTAGCAGATGTGATCATTTTAACAGCTATACCCACACAAAGGCCGCTCGTATCTTTAAAATAATGTTTATTTTATTCTGAGATTTTCTCATTATTATGACCTAATCAAAATTGTCATTTTGACCTAACACTTTGGAAAATAAAAAATCGGGCTTGGCAAATAACACTCACTTTTTATCAATAAAACAAGAGCAGGCAGGAAATGAAGATGCAATCTTCAAAGATGCTTTATCTATTTCCGCTAGTATTCACCAGCTGCAAGCCTTGAAATAGGGTGTCTGTCATTTGCAGAATGAGGTCCCCAGAGGGTGAATTTAGTGATGCTACCCTGCATAGTGGGCTAGCATCAACAAATTCACCCTCTGGGGACCTCATTCTGCTGAGGTGTAAGCAGAATGAGGTTCCCAGAGGGTGAATTTGGTGATGCTGGCCTGCTATGCGGGTTAGCATCACTAAATTCACCCTCTGGGGACCTCATTCTGCAAATGACAGAAACCCTATTTCAAGGCTTGACCAGCTGGGTTTATTTTATAAACCCGTTAGTTCATCTGAAAGCACAAGGTACATGTACAGTAATGCTCTAATTAATCGACCTCTTAAACAAAGCAGAATTATGGGTAACTTTTCAGGATTTAGTCGGAAATATGGCTTGTTGCCATTCATCGGAAAGCTCTCGGGGTTTTATTAATATAAATACATACATGTGTACAAAAATATATATATTTAATTGGCAACGGGAATTAAGAACACGCGCAGGTTCCTTATAAAAGACTTGAGATGTTAAAAATTACATCTGCAATTGGATGGTATATTCTCGTGAAAGATACAGAGAGTTATAGCCTGTCCAACACTGAAGTGCCAAGTTTTAAATCAATGCCGATCTGTAATTTGCCAGTGTTGGTTTATCAATTTGTCGGGTCAGTGATTTCAACGGCCAGTAATATCAGTGATGGTTAGTTCTACGTGCAGTGAATATATTTTTCTATGAAATAATTATTCACGACTGGCAATCACTCACACAACTGATAACACATGTCTTGCTTAAATACATCTTATTATAAATTTGGTAGTATATTAAAAAATGAGCCCAAATTAAATCAAGTAATTGCTCACTCTTCTGCTGTTATGATGACCAAAGCGAGCACACAAATACATACAGACATATATACAGACGGAATATGCATTGAAAAGTGTCACAAATTTACCGAAATTATATATATCGGGAGGAAAGAACCTGACATATTCTATTGTAGTTTAAGAAGAGTTACGCGTTATAATTATGTTCTCCTTGTGGTATGCATATATGACAGTCCATTTCTGAGCCTGAAGCTGAATAAAGTTATTACACTTGAGGTAGTCTGTCCATGGTGACTGGTGAGCAACGGCTGTAGCTGTACAATCTTAATTCACATTTGTACGTATATTTTGATCACCAGAATGGGACAAAGGCGAATATATTTTATTTGAAGTTCTATCATGCTCGCGAACATTCTAGGAAGATCACTAAAATGTCGGTATATACTAGTATGTGTATCAGAAATCCAGCATTACATATAATTCAGAAACATATTCATAGAGGATAAATAATTAATGCTGTGAAGGCGCGATAATAATGTCGATACAAACGTTTATACCGATTGTACTGACTGTCCAAGATCGCGAACCTTTCCACAGCTTGTATGAATTTTGTATAAGTTTTGGGTTCAAAGTGACTTAGTCGGACAGGTGCATAGCACATTGTACCATCAGAAGTAGGCCAGCCATGGCGCAGCCAGTTCTATTTCAAAGAGCGCGGATTGGGATAACTGCATGGTTTGAGAACGTAACATGACGCGTACATCTACCGGTATATGCAGTTCAGTTTGTTGCTTCCCCGAGTAATGGTGCCTTTTCTGTGCACATACATTGCACCAAAGTGAACATGCATAAGTTCATATACCAAGTTAACAATCGTTATTCAGAGACAAACAAAATTATGTTACATTGAATGATCGGCCCATTTCGCAACAGCGAAATAGCGTATGATGATATTAAACTACATTTGTTTGCTCACTTGCCTACATGTATATTGTGACGTTCCGTAAACTTTGAGGTTTTTTATAATAACTAATAGATTGTCATGATATTGAAGCATTTTGGGAATGATATATGCATGGCAGCTTATACCTACACATTCCATATACAATTTGCTTAATTTTGGTGTGATTCATATTCTTGAATACGCGAAGGTGGTGAATTAGTCTGCACTTTAACACATATTTGTGTATATTTTACGATTAGCTGACGAACGTGTGATGACGTTGTCGGCTCTTTATAAGTTATAACACTTTACATTAGGTGTCGGCCAATTAATGCGAAATAAACGATCGGCGATCTTAATAATCGGACAATAAACTCATACATTTTCACTTGTGACAAATACAGATGATAAGGAGACAGTTTTTAAATGGTCAGATCTGAATTCAACAAACGTATGCTAAATATCAAATGGGAATCCATTACAAAACCCTAGATAGTTCCGTTCCGAAATTATGATACCAAAATGAGCAACTTAGGGGCGGCAAGGTTGGGGAACGGGACGGGATACGCTGACTCTCGTTCATTCAATTTAAAAATATAATATATTAAAATGGTTTACGGTAACGTGAACGGATATAAAATAGTTTCAATTAATTGAGAACTGCAAGCGAAAGTCCGCGCATAAGATGGCTTGTGCTTTATGAAAACGCGGGCCATGCGGAGAAGTGTTATTAAATTATACAACTGACACTACAGTTCCGTTAATTTTCAAATATGAAAGTCGATAAATCTTTTTTGCAAAAAATGGGCATTTAAAAAAAAGTGAAAACAAAAACTACAATTTTAAAACTATTGAATTTTGACCGTTTTTGGACTCAAAATATGTTGTTTTTTTCAGCCATATCGTGATAAAACCTCAGTATCACAGCCAGTTGACAAGACAGCCAGCCGACATTGGCTTGAGTGATTGCCTATCAGCAACATAACAATTAATGCAGTGTACTGAACAGGAATGGATGTTGAAATATATCGCCAGCGGTCATTGGTGTAATTTTTGACATTGGCTATTCTGCATTTTGGTTCAAATCGGCGACAACAAAAAAATTGACAAATTTTGCCCCTCCCCTAACCCGGACAGATTTGAGCGGACCTTTGTCAAAATTTCCTCGTTTCGTCTTCTGTCTATGTTTAAGACGCTCACATAGACCAAATCCAGCTGTTGTGCTTCGTCTGGGAGAAGATCTGACCCCAAGCACTTTCTACACTTGGCATTTATGAATACATTTTTGGATGTGGTATAACTTGGACATTTCTCAACCGATTTACAAATTCTTTCAGGAGGATCATTAGTACGTCCTATAGTTACACGACAGTAAAAATGGTTGAAATCATCGCCAAAAAGAATTGCGAAAATTTTGCCCCCACCCCACCAAAACCCAAAAATATAAGCCCGTCCCTGTTCAAAACTTTTTTTTGTAGAAAGTTGCTAACGATTAACTGCATAGAAGATCTAGAATCTGGATACCTTGCATGCCATAGGCGGTCACAGGATTTGAAATAAATCGAGTTTTGCGAACTATGGGCGACAACTCTGTAGAGAAAACGCGGACATAAATTGTAATGCATGGACCCAATAGGGCATACTGAGTTGTACCTATGGTCCAAATTTGGAGTCTCTGCTGCTCATACTTTCGAGATATAGCAACCCCATTTTTTCACACAAAGGGGGATAACTCTGTAAATCAAGCGCGGACAATATCCTATAGCCTATCCTGCTAGACTTATTATAGGTCTATACATGTATACATACAAAATTCCAGCGCCCTACCTCTTTTACTTCTTGTGATATAAGCGTTATAAAATTGCTAAGAATAATAAATAAAAAATAAAAAATTGAATAACAATATACTTCCATATTAAAATATTGAAGTATAATAATTTTTTTTTTTTTAATAATTAAAAACTAACACCATTATAACTCTGCCAAGGGTACCCCGAGTCACCACACCAAATTTGTTTAAATCGGTCCAAAATCTTGTGTTATGTACTGGTAAATTTGTTTGGTGCGACATTAAATCCAATTCACCAATACCATCCCATGCCTTTGGACTACTTAGCTAAATTGATACGGCTATATTATTTTCTGATGTCTCTTATGCCAATGTGCAGATAATCTGATAAAGAAAGCTATGGTATCTAATTTAATATAAAGATTCAACAATACACATCACATGATATTAACAGTAGACTTGAACCTGTGCTGCCTTGCACAACTGAAGATATCACTCTACAGATGGTCTGAGGTCATTATAAATGTTATTGATTTAATAGAGATGCCAGCTTTCAACATAAACAATTCCTGTGATTTGTTGACAGCTCTGCTATATAACTGATATTAATGGGTCAGCAGTGAGGTTGCTTATCTTGATCTATATTGTTGGTAGAATTTGATACATTATCATTGTAAACATTGTAAGACTCTCTTAACCCAAGTATTCCATGTCCAGGTCACCTTTCACATTTAACCCGAGGCTGTGGTGGTGCAGCATTACAGATCCTGTACCAGTGCATTCTCTTACATAAATGCGAGTGACCCATAAATTCCAATAATTTGTGTTATGTACATTTGTCTATAATAATACATAACAGTATACAATAATTCAACACCAAAACTCTCATTTATGATTCCGATCATAGTAATTTACTATCGCCAAGGGATGGGTTAACATCTGCCGATCGTGATCGGCCTCTCGTTTATGTTTGTTTACAAAAACAAAGCATACAAACTTGACAATAACATGCAATGTTCGAGATATTTATGATTGGTATTGAGAACAACATATGTCTATTATATAATATTCTTTCTGTTTATGGCGGTTTTAGCAGATGTGATCATTTTAACAGCTATACCCACACAAAGGCCGCTCGTATCTTTAAAATAATGTTTATTTTATTCTGAGATTTTCTCATTATTATGACCTAATCAAAATTGTCATTTTGACCTAACACTTTGGAAAATAAAAAATCGGGCTTGGCAAATAACACTCACTTTTTATCAATAAAACAAGAGCAGGCAGGAAATGAAGATGCAATCTTCAAAGATGCTTTATCTATTTCCGCTAGTATTCACCAGCTGCAAGCCTTGAAATAGGGTGTCTGTCATTTGCAGAATGAGGTCCCCAGAGGGTGAATTTAGTGATGCTACCCCGCATAGTGGGCTAGCATCAACAAATTCACCCTCTGGGGACCTCATTCTGCTGAGGTGTAAGCAGAATGAGGTCCCCAGAGGGTGATTTTGGTGATGCTAGCCTGCTATGAGGGGTAGCATCACTAAATTCACCCTCTGGGGACCTCATTCTGCAAATGACAGACACCCTATTTCAAGGCTTGACCAGCTGGGTTTATTTTATAAACCCGTTAGTTCATCTGAAAGCACAAGGTACAGTAATGCTCTAATTAATCGACCTCTTAACCAAAGCAGAATTATGGGTAACTTTTCAGGATTTAGTCGGAAATATGGCTTGTTGCCATTCATCAGAAAGCTCTCAGGGAGAGCTTTCCGATGAATGGCAACAAGCCATATTTCCGACTAAATCCTGAAAAGTTACCCATAATTCTGCTTTGGTTAAGAGGTCGATTAATTAGAGCATTACTGTACATGTACCTTTGGTAGCGTTTAGGACACTCAATCAGAGCATCACCCTCTCGTTCTATCCTTCCATGATGGCACAAGTACCATTCCGAAAAACCCATTTCCCATTTGAAATCTTATTATTCTCATTGCAGGCCGAAAAGGACCATGGATGATTCTAGCTTTATATTAATTTGAATCAAGAAATTCAGTCCACACTGACGGAAGTATCTGTTACATAAAAATAAAAAAATTCCGCCGCCCTAGGACTTTGATGAAGACAGAATGAGGCGGAACACGGTTTCTCTGCTAAAGTTTGGCTTGGCCGCATTCATTTTCTTCGTGTGTGGCCCTCTTATAGTGAAATACATCTTAGGACCTGATTCAAGCAACAAAGAGACATTTAAAGTGAATGATGACCGACATGGAATGCCGCATTTTGAGGAGAGAATACGAGTCGAGGAGCCTGTCAATATGGAACAAGTTGTCAAGGTCAAGAAATCATTGGAACATAAGGTACCGGTACTAGTAAACAAGTTCTTTCCATTAGACCATAAAATACATGTACCCGGTAGGTGTTTCATCAGTCCCGTTAACCCTTTACCAAACAGAATGGCCCTGTGCCAATGCATTCTCTTATATATGCGAGTCGACCATAGGTCGCCTCGCATATATAAGAGAATGCATTGGCTTAACACATTAAAAATTCAAATTTTTTAGGCCAATGCATTCTCTTATATATGCGAGGCGACCTATGGTCAACTCGCATATATAAGAGAATGCATTGGCACAGGGCATAACTGTAACTATCACAATGTGGTCAAGGAGCCGGTTCCAATGATATCCATATTTGTATGGTTCTATTGAGACAGACCGAAGATATTTTAGGCTGTTGAAGCTTTATTTGGCCGGTTTTGGCCGTTTTGTTGGGTAAAGGGTTAAACCGAGGTAATTGGTTGTTGTTTCTGACAACAGATTTGGCTTTTGTCAGTTCGTCTTTAGTGATCATCATGATTGGTGCGTCGTAAATGTATCGTTTTCTGCTTTTTTCAAGATATTTATCTAAACTAAATACATTTACCATATCTGTATTGACTACTTCTGATGGCAGGTCATTCCAGGTGTTTACAATTACAAGGGAGGGTGCTGGCTATCAGTTTGCCATTATGTGAATATTGGTAGATTATGTGAATGCCGGCTGATACAGACCCTGGCTCTTACGGACCCTGGCTCATGCGGACCCTGGCTCATACGGACCTCCGGCTGATACGGACCCTGGCTTATACGGACCCCTGGCTTATACAGACCTTGGCTCATACGGACCTCAATTAAAATACACAATTTTATTTTTTATGTTTTATGTTTTATGTTTATTTAAATAAATTTAAATTATGACAACATACATACAGAGATCACAAAAATATGATGATAACAAAAATGGAACAAAGTTACATCAGACAAACATTATTTAAACTGGGGCGTACAGCTTGGCGGCTTCTTTTAGTATTTTGCAGCCAATAACCTCCTGACGATGCCGAATGGTATCTTCACATGAAGCACAGTTAGACATTGTGGAATTATGCCAGTCAACAATAAATCAGTTGAATATATACCAGTTGTGTTTTACTAACATGTTTTCATAGCAAATCAAACTCAGTGGATTCATCCTGATCACCATTCACTGACCATTCATCCTCGCATGTCTGTTTATAAAACAATATAAAGGGATCAAACACGCGTGTTTATACAACGGCGAAAGAGATTAATTAACACGATTCAATAAATGCTTTTTCAAGTCAGAACATCACATAAATTCTCAATTAATACAGATATATGTGTGAAAAGACAATCATAATTATATATTAAATTCATAAATATAAGTTTGAAAATCACCGAAAAAATCGGTTAAATTCATAAATTTATACAAGTTTGAAAATCACCAAAAAAATCACATAAATTCTCAATTAATACAGATACATGTGTGAAAAGACAATCATAATAATATATTAAATTCATAAATATAAGTTTGCATAATTTAATTGAGGTCCGTATGAGCCGGGGTCTGTATAAGCCAGGGTCCGTATCAGCCGGTGGTCCGTAAAAGCCAGGGTCCATAAGAGCCAGGGTCCGTATAAGGCGCATACCGATTATGTAGTCTCTTCCCTCCGCCTCTTCACCATATCTGCTCTCATTGGGACTAGTTTTTTTCCACCTTCTTTGTATGTGTCAGTTTATATGTGGTGTTGAGATCTCCTCTGTCTTGCTTGGTGTCTTGTCTGAATGAGACAGTTGGTAGTTGTAACGCTTTTAAAGTGATGTGAAACACTCCGGTTGGGTGATCAAATAGAAATGGAGTACAATCTTGCTAGTTATTTTTATGAATATTAATCCAAATTTACAACACACACCATCAGTCATATATATTTATTAATTGCAATCAGTATCGATGGCGAAATAATTTGCGTTAGTTAATCGCCGATTGTTGTGTCCCGAATCGAGGTGTAAATATTTACAATTGAGCGTAGTTCAGACGGTGTTTTCCGTGGAGTTTTATGGTCGATTTCTTTGAGATTTTGGTCAATGTTAGTAGAATGCTACATTCCCCCAGTTGGCATAGCGCCTGAATTCTAACTTAACAGTTTCACCCACCCAAACAAGTCCATAATATGTCTTTAATCTTTTTCATACTTCAGTCCTTTCATTCCCGGAATCTGTTTGGTGGCTCTCTGTTTGATAATGCAAAAATAAATTTTATCGGACGTTTGTTTGCTGGCACAAATTTTGGTATTTCCTATCCAATGATTAATTTGTTGCAAGAATTTTTTTTATTGAATCTACCTGTATAGTCAAGGCATACTAACGCTGAAGGGTCACTCTCACCAAAAAAAGTGCTGAAGGGTACACAGGATTTTAGAAATGTGCTGAAGGGTACACAGGGTTTGAAATGTCGTATCTGCCATGATTTCTGTCAGAGAATAATTGATTTATGTTCCAATGAATATTAAAATGTACTGAAAACAAACTGCTAATGGGCGCCAGACTTTCATAAACACAATTTAAGTAATGGTGTTCGTGCCGATCACAAACCCTGTGTACCCTTCAGCACATTTTCAAACCCTGTGTACCCTTCAGCACTTTTTTTGGTGAGAGTGACCCCTTCAGCCATACTAACCTCAAGGTGTACTAACCAGTGATTGTGCCATGCTACCGGTACCTGTATAGTCAAGGCGTACTATGTAAAGTGGAAATGTTCATGTTAACTTCAACGTTGTCTTCGTTGTTTGACACATGGCATTGCTAACTGTCCATATTTTAAATGCACATTGTGTGACCCCATCAAATGACTTATGTCATAGCAGATGACTCATTTTAGAGCTGCTCAGTATCAGCTGAATATTGGACCCTTATCTCTCAGTACCACTGTAAATCTGAATATTTGACCCTTATCTCTCAGTACCACTTTAAATCTGAATATTGGACCCTTATCTCTCAGTACCACTGTAAATCTGAATATTGGACCCTTATCTCTCAGTACCACTGTAAATCTGAATATTTGACCCTTATCTCTCAGTACCACTGTAAATCTGAATATTTGACCCTTATCTCTCAGTACCACTGTAAATCTGAATATTTGACCCTTATCTCTCAGTACCACTGTAAATCGGAATATTTGACCCTTATCTCTCAGTACCACTGTAAATCGGAATATTTGACCCTTATCTCTCAGTACCACTGTAAATCGGAATATTTGACCCTTATCTCTCAGTACCACTGTAAATCTGAATATTTGACCCTTATCTCTCAGTACCACTGTAAATCGGAATATTTGACCCTTATCTCTCAGTACCACTGTAAATCAGAATATTGGACCCTTATCTCTCAGTACCACTGTAAATCGGAATATTGGACCTTTATCTCTCAGTACCACTGTAAATCGGAATATTTGACCCTTATCTCTCAGTACCACTGTAAATCGGAATATTTGACCCTTATCTCTCAGTACCACTGTAAATCTGAATATTTTATTAATTATACAGATAGGTGGAGCCATTCCGGACAACCTTGCTGGACCACTAAGAAAAATTGATTGGCACGATTATAAGATGATTGCTGAAGAAGAACTTAGAAAAGGTGCGTATTATTTATCCTCTCATGCCAACACTCACACTCCATACTGTACACTAAATCCGGCCATTTATGGGACAATCTCCTTATATACTCAACAGAATATATGCAACAAATGAATTAATTTGAGCCATGGATGAGTGCAAAATATACCTGTGTGCTTTATGAATGATGCAAACAACATGGTAATTATAATGAAAATGAATTTATGACTGAATGCCCATCATTATAATCAAGCCTTGAAATAGGTGTAAGCAGAATGAGGTCCCCAGAGCAGGGACCAGCCTAGACCAGATTTTCAGGGCGAAATGACTTCGCCCTACTATAAAAATAAGGCGAAGTGGCCGTTCTATAGGGCGAAGTGAGTCTACAACATTTAAATTGATCAGTACCACGACAGGAGTCGCTATAGAACGAAAATAGGAGAGATGAAATATGTCAATTAAACTTATGAAACAATGGTTGAAATATGGAGTCATTATGTTCACTCATGACCCTAATAACTATTAATAATACCCAAACATAATTGTGAGAGGATAGCAGCATTTTATATCGTAATTGTGAGAGAATGACAGGATTTTATTTCATATTTTTCGGGTTGTTAAAAATGCCAACAATATTTATCAAACAGAAACGAAACGAAATCATGAACACTTTTACTGCGCTCTGATAGTTATCCCGTTTGAAATTTTAATATGCTTCACAAATGAATTTGTTTTAAAATTTCATTAACCAAACTCCATAGAGGGAGTGATGAATTGACACATTGTGAGAGGTGTGAGTTGTAATCTTCATTGTAAGGTGTGGTAATCACGGTAATCTAAAAATAACAACAACCAGATTAACACTTGAGGCCCGACAGCTTTCACAGCTGCCAGTAATCAGACTCCATTGTCAACGTTGTCAGATTGGAGCATTACAGGTGTTAATTGTTTTATAACACCATGATACACCCTGATAGTGGAGTATTGTGTGCAATCACAGTTGACAGTTGTAAATTATCATAAATTATTTGGGACATTTTGCCGAATTTCGTCAACTTTGGAATTTTTAGGGCGACTTGAACTTCGCCCGACTGCAAAAATAAGGCGAAGCGGACGGCGCTAGGGCGAAGAAGTCGCCCACGTCGCCCTCTCGGCTGGTCCCTGCCCCAGAGGGTGAATTTGGGGTAGCATCACTAAATTCACCCTCTGGGGACCTCATTCTGCAAATGACAGACACCCTATTTCAAGGCTTGATTATAATTACATGTTGTTTGCACAAGTGTATTTTGCACTAATCCATGGCTCAAATTCATTCATTTGTTGCATATATTCTGTTGAGAATAAAAGGAGATGGTGCCATAAATGGCCGGATTTAGTGTACAGTGCCCCTTGAAGTAAAAACATTCACAAATGAATTTAACAACTCATCGGTTGAACGGAAGTACAGAAATGCCCTAAATAAGATCGACTCCTTAACCACAGCAGAATTATGGGTAACTTTTCAGGACTTAGTCGGAAATATGGCATGTTGCATTCATCGGAAAGCTCTCACTGAGAGCTATCCGATGAATGGCAACAAGCCATATTTCCGATGTCGATTATTTAGGGCATTACTGTAATTATTTGTACACTTTTTCGTAGTATTGTTGTCGGTACAGTAGGCGACAAACACCCGGTCACCAGAAATATTATTTTATGGAGCTGTAACAACAAGCCTTGAAAGCCAGAGGGTGAATTTAGTGACGTTAACCAGCACAGATGCTTAGCATCACTAAATTCAACAGCTGGGGACCTCATTCTGTTTAGGCCTCATCTTTTGTGAAGTATCTATGGTCTCAAATTAACATTGTTTTAGTTACTTTTTCTCTTCTGTTCAGTTTCTATATCCCCTAATTTGCAGAAGATAACATGCATAATCGAGGTGACTAATGGGTGAACATCACCAACTTCAACTGGGGAATTTCAATCTGATCCTATGTCTCCCATAGCAGTTAACGCCTCTGCAGAATTAGGTTCCCAGAGGGTGAATTTGGTGACACTATTCTCCCGTGCTGGATAGCATCACTAAATTCACCCTCTGGGGACCTCATTCTGCAAAAGACAAACACACTATTTCAAGGCTTGTATAATAACAAAAAAATGAGGCATCCATGAATAGCAGTGAAAACAAATCTTGCTGTAGTTTGGGGGAAATTAGGATGTTCATCAATCATCATAAGAATATTCAAAATCCGTACCAATTTCCAGAACAAATTTGGCATAGATATAGTGCTTATCGTACCACCGATATGAGGAAAGTAACTTTCAGTGGTTAATCTTTGGGTGTTTACAAGATAACATAGCATTATTCTACTCACCAATCAGGCTTATTATACCCCTCTTTTAAAAAACAAGGGGGGGGGGTACTGTGAATGGCTTTTAATTCGTTGGTATCAATTTTCGTGGTTCAGCCATTTATGACTTTTTCGTGGGTTCGTAAATTCGTGGTTCCGTCGGTGCTAAATGTCACCTCCAAATCCCCAATAACAACAATCAAATCGAACTAATAGAAGTGTAGACACATCGACGAGCCGTCGGTAATTGCGCATCCGCACTGCAGGCGTAATTAGCACGTCCCGTGTATAAGCTTTTGTTGCCGGCTATCGAGCATATTTGTAACGACGGGATTGTATTACTTAACTTAAGCATACAAAAGCTAGATGAAAGTACTCGCTTAATTCTCAACACAGTTGTTGGAAACTTGTCAAAAAACCCGAAAAGAGATGTCACCACCCCTACTTATTAGCTCAACTTTACTTTGTAAAGTTTGAGCTATTGCCATGGCTTTGTCGTCCGTCGTCCGTGTGTACGTGTGTGCGTGTGTACGTGTGTACGTAAGGCGTCAACAATGCAGTCTACAGGTCGTACCTTTGGTCGGATCATTATGAAATTTCTCATAGCTGTTGACATCAACATTTAGACCAGAAAGATTAATTTTGGGGTCATTCGGTAAAAAAACATGGCCGCCAGTGGCCATCTTGCATTTCAAAATTCAATCCATTAGCACGGGCTACAGGGCGTACTGTTTGTCTGATCGTCATGAAATTTGTCATGGATGTTAATATTGACATGTAGATGGGAACGAGTAATTTTGGGGTCATTCGGCCCAAAAACATGGCCGCCAGCAGCCATCTTGGATTTTACTCTTTGTATGACTAAATTCTTTAGCACGGGCTACAGGTCGTACTTTTAGTCTGATCATCATAAAATTTGTCAAGAATGTTAATAATGACATGTAGATGGGAACGAGTCATTTTGGGGTCATTCGGCCAAAAAACATGGCCGCCAGCAGGCATCTTTGATTTCACTCTTTGTATGACTAAATCCTTTAGCACGGGCTACAGGTCGTACCTTTAGTCCGATCATCATAACATTTGTCATGGCTGTTGAAATTGGAATGTAGATGGGAACGAGTCATTTTGGGGTCATTCGGACAAAAAAAAACATGGCCGCCAGCGGCCATCTTGGATTTCAAAATTCAATCCATTAGCACGGGCCACAGGTCGTACTGTTCGTCTGATCATCATGAAATTTGTCATGGATGTTAATATTGACATGTAGATGGGAACGAGTAATTTTGGGGTCATTCGGCCAAAAAACATGGCGGCCAGCAGCCTTCTTGGATTTTACTCTTTGTATGACTAAATTCTTTAGCAAGGGCTACAGGTCGTACCTTTAGTCTGATCATCATCAAATTTGTCATGGATGTTAATATTGACATGTAGATGGGAACGAGTAATTTTGGGGTCATTCGGCCAAAAAACATGGCCGCCAGCAGCCATCTTTGATTTTACTCTTTGTATGACTAAATCCTTTAGCACGGGCTACAGGTCGTACATTTAGTCTGATCATCATAAAATTTGTCATGGCTGTTGAAATTGGAATGTAAATGGGAACGAGTCATTTTGGGGTCAGTCGGACAAAAAACATGGCCGCCAGTGGCCATCTTGGATTTCAAAATTTAATCCATTAGCATGGGCCACAGGTCGTACTGTTCGTCTGATCATCATGAAATTTGTCATGGTTGTTAATATTGGATTTTACTCTTTGTATGACTAAATTCTTTAGCATGGGCCGTACCTTTAGTCTGATCGTCATAAAATTTGTCATGGATGTTAACGATGACACGTAGATGGGAACGACTCATTTTGGGGTCATTCGGCCAAAAACATGGCCGCCAGCAGCCAACTTGGATTTTACTCTTTGTATGACTAAATTCTTTAGCACGGGCTACATGTCGTACCTTTAGTCTGATCATCATAAAATTTGTCATGAATGTTAATAATGACATGTAGATGGGAACGAGTCATTTTGGTGTTATTCGGCCAAAAAACATGGCCGCCAGCAGCCATCTTGGATTTTACTCTTTGTATGACTAAATTCTTTAGCATAGGCTACAGGTCGTACCTTTAGTCTGATCGTCATAAAATTTGTCATGGATGTTAACGATGACATGTAGATGGGATACAATCATTTTGGGGTCATTCGGCCGAAAACATGGCCGCCAGCAGCCATCTTGGATTTTACTTTTCTCTTCATGTCTATAAACTAGTATTAGACATTCAACTTTCCACATTCCTAATCGCTCCATTGACTGTAATACATTAAATTATTCCCTTTCCAAGTTGAGCTACAGTGTCATTGACACTTTCTTTTTAAATTTTCATTTGTTAACTACATAAAGTTCACAAACTTGATAATTGTGTTTATCGGTCGTCGGTCATCCTATCTATCTCAAATCGCAAAAGAACACCCAGCGGTTAGAATACCTGAGTCACATTACTTAATAATCGACCAGTCCCGCAATCGCTATAATGGCAATACAAAACTGTCGATATTTGCATGTATGAACATGTATATAGGTCGCACAATATTCTTCCCAAAATGAGAACGATAACAAGTCAGGTAGCAGTCGCAACTGCAGTACAAATAGGTCAAGCATGACACGTCTATTTATAAACACTGCGAGTTTTAGTTCACTGTGTCATCTGCCAAGTTGTCAACACGTGGCTTTGTGATGTTCGTGTTTGGTGATTTACATTCGTTTAATACAAGCTCTGTCTGTGTAAACATTACGCGAGTTTGCCATACAGTTAATAAATCAAATTATGCTGATATATTGGTACAAATTATAGTATAAATAATCAGTATAAAGTCATAGGTTGAAAATAGCGGATAACCAGTTATGATCCGGTTACACGTCGCGGTTAACCGGCTACAAAAATAGGTCAACTGTTTCAGCACTACTGTGCCAATGCATTCTCTTATATATGCGAGTCGACCATAGGTCGTCTCGCATATATAAGAGATTGCATTGGCCTAACAATTTTTTACAATTTTAATAATTTTTTCTTGTATTCTTTAACAATTTTATAATTTCACCCATACAGAGCCCCAGACAAACATGAGCAGACGACACTCTTCTATATGCTTCTATATATGTGTGGGGCTCCCTGCAGGGTAATGGATGTTTTTTATTTTATGTCCTAAAAATTGTAAGAAACATTTATTTTAAAAAAATGATAAAAAATTGTTAGACCAATGCATTCTCTTATATATGCGAGGCGACCTATGGTCGACTTGCATATATAAGAGAATGCATTGGCACAGGGTAAAAAATCCCGACTTACGACTGGACAGTATTACTGAGAGCCTCAACTATTATAGATCATGCCATGAATCTCTTATCTGTATAACGCCCGTAGACTGGCGTAGAGATCATATTCTACCTGTACAAGACCTGGGAAGTTTTTGAAGTTTTGACAGGGAACATTATAAAGTCGAAAACGTAATGCGGGGAATATATTTCTTAGTTATTATCTTTTCCTTAATAATGTACTTCACTGTAGGTGAATGTCCCAAACTCAAAATTACATGCTTTTCTCTGACTTTTGTGAGCCGATGTTGCAATAATTACCCAGTAAAAATGCCATAACTATATGCGACGCAAAGCAAAATGGCTCACAAATTCACTTAAATCTTGAAATTTCGAGTTGGGACCTTCACCTACTGCGAAGTAAATTATTAAGAAACAGATACAACTAAGAGATATATTCTCCGCATTATTTTTTCGACTTTAGAAGTTTCCCTGTCAAAACTTCAAAAAGTTCCAATGTTTTGTACTGGTGGAATATGATCTCTACGGGCGTTTGCCAAAGTAGACATTCATGGCATGATCTACCAGTATTACTGACAGCACTGTCAGGTGAGCCGAGGCAAATGCAAAGGCAGAAATAAATTTTGTTGGCTATTTTTTAATGTGAGCCAAATTTCAGAGCCTGACAATGTTTTGTGCAAAATTTAAACAATTTCAGGGAGCAAATTAACTTGTATCGCAATATGCTACCCAAATTTGGATAATAGCTATGCAATTTGGTATGAATTTTTTATGATTTTTGAACAATGCTATCTAATCATGTCAATGTGAGGTTATTTGCTAATCAAAATTTCAAAAGTAATTTACTCTCTGAACAATTTGCTGCAGACAATGTCTTAGTATCAGACTGTGGAAGTCTGCAGACAACAACAAATTAATTCTTAAATGCCAAGAACTATTATGCAGATCGTCGGCTTTTTAACCAGGAAAACATCTGTCCTAGGCATTTTTTTTTAGCTGCTAATTAACTAGATTGCTACTAGTATTTACTTTTGTGTGCAGATGGGACCAGGAACTATATGTTTATTTTTGGTGTTAAAATTTAAAACATTCATCATTATTTCAGTAATATCCATATTTGATTTTGAATAATTCAGAACTTATTGTATATCTCTTAATTCAAAAGAGTACCAATGAATCATCTAAGTTGAAGTTGGTAAAAAATGCAGCAAATATGATTGCATATCAGCCTTTACCCCTTTCCATACTATAAAATGGATTCTCCCGTCAGTTTTAAAAGTATACATTGGAATGGTTTATTATATACATTTGGAGGTGTAATTTAATTTCCTACTAATAATATATTGAATATAAGTTAGTAATATGTGACCCGCCATATCAAATCCAGTCGGAAGTCGGGATTTTTTTTACCCTGTGCCAATGCATTCTCTTATATATGCGAGTCGACCATAGGTCGCCTCGCATATATAAGAGAATGCATTGGCCTAACAATTTTTTATCATTTGTTTTAAATAAATGTTTCTGACAATTTTTAGGACATAAAATAAAAAACATCCATTACCCTGCAGGGAACCCCACACATACAATGTATATAGAAGCATATTATAGAAGAGTGTCGTCTGCTCATGTTTGTCTGGGGCTCTGTATGGGTGAAATTATAAAATTGTTAAAGAATACCAGAAAAAATTATTAAAATTGTAAAAAATTGTTAGGCCAATGCATTCTCTTATATATGCGAGGCGACCTATGGTCGACTCGCATATATAAGAGAATGCATTGGCACAGGGTAAAAAAAATCCCGACTTCCGACTGGATTTTATATGGCGGGTCACATATACACAAGACACTGGATGGATGACCACATCAGTTAAGTGTAACATTCACAAATATAATATATTGCCACTTCATTTAACAATACATCAATATTTATCCTGATCAAACACAAATCAGTCTTTTAGAATTTTATGTTCTGTATATTGACAGTTTTGTGGGTGACAATCTCGGTTGTTTTCACTGGAATTCTCTCAGATGAAACAGTAATAACACATTTAGTATTGTGATCAAACAAAGAATTCTAAGACTCTCCACTGAAATAAGTTGAAATATTTTGAAATTGGTGGGTCATTGCTTGCGGTGAAGTTTTGTGTAATTTATTTTCGCAATGTGATACTTCTTTGCCTATTTATATTGGGCAGACCCTAATAGCCCCTTTCAATAGAATTTGCGGTCTGTACTGTACTTCAGTCGCATTGAGTAAACAGAATACATTTGTGGGTATAACTAGAAGTTGCCTTATTCAAACAAAAGTTTGAGGTGAACTAAACCTAATTGCTCTGTGCAATAACAATAGAGAGAGTTTCTTCTTTGTTCAGTGGTGCACAACATGCTGCATCCTAATCGAATAAATCAACTTTAAATATTGACTGAGTTTCCATTTGAGAGAAAGTGCAGTTTCATCTTTCCTTTTTTTGGTTAACCCTTTCAGTGCCAGGGGCCGATCTCATCGGCCCTAATTTACGGTCTTAAAATCGGCCCTAAAAAATATATATATTTTTTTTTTTAAAGATTTTTTTGTGTTGAATTTTTTTTGGGTATGCTTAAAGGTACTCAATCCGATAAAACTCCTCTCAATTACTATTTCAATGGCTTCGGGGGTTAAAAATATTTGATTCGAGTCGAGGAAGTCGCCCATCAAAGCTCAGATTTGTTAGATATCGATTTTAGAAATCTATTATTTTTCATTATTGGGAATACTTTCCGGCCCAGAACACAGTCAAAATTGCGTTATTATTACCACTTGATTTTAGAGTTATCCATCCTTGTCTGGTTGAATAGTGTTTTGGTGTACACATCTCGAGCAGATTAAGGCAGTTGAAGGCAATTATTAGTACTCATCTCGAGAAAATAACAAATTTCAAAAATCAATATCTAATAACTCTGAGCTTTGTTTGATGGGTTCCTTGACTCGAATCAAATATGTTTTACCCCAAAAGCCAAAGAAATAGTAATATAGGACCCTCTGATCGGATTGTTGTTGTTGGAATCTGTTGAGATGGGGACCCTCTGATCGGATTGAGTACCTTTAAGCATGCTATAGCGAATTTAAAAACAAACTGGATAAAACTTTAGGGGCATGTTATAACTCAAAACTATCACCAAGTATTCATAGTAATAATTTTGATGCCCATGAAAAACGTAAGATTCCCTGGCACTAAACCTACAAAATAAGTCTGTTAAAGAATATAAGAAAAAATTATTAAAATTATAAAAAATTGTAAAAAATAATAAACAAATGATGAAAAATTGTTGGCCAATGCATTCTCTTATATATGCGAGGCGACCTATGGTCGACTCGCATATATAAGAGAATGCATTTGCACAGGTATATGGGTTGATACAAAAATTGGACCTGGCACTGAAAGGGTTGGTTAACCCATTGTTTGGTCATGAATGAAAAAATTGTTAAAGTGATGTGAAACACTCCGGTAGGGTGATCAAATAGAAACGGAGAATAATCTTGCTCAAAGTAGTTATTTTTACTAATATTATATCCAAATTGACAACACACCCCGTCATTCTAGTATATTAATTAAATGCAGTGACTCTTGTGTGTGAATTCGTTTTCGTTAGTTTATCGCAAATAATTGCGTCCTAAATCGGGAAGTAAATATTTACAATTAAGCATAGTTCAGACAATGTTTTCTATGGAGTGGTACATGTACGGTCGATTTGCTTGAGAGTTTCGATGATGTTACTAAAATGCTCCAATTGGCATAGTGATTGAATACTAACTTATCAGATTCAACCACCTGAACAAGTCCATAATATGTCTTTAACCCAATTTTTTGGGCCAAGAACCCCTAGAGAACTTGAGCAACTCATTCAAAGTATATTCCACAATGCTACCAATAATAGATAATTAGTAACTTGAAGATTTGTTTAAACGAATCCAGTACTTGATGATGTCCATACATCACGAGTAGTGCAGGTGAGAATGTTTGGCCGGCTTAGTCACGTTAACCCATCTTCGATGACATGACCTTTATTTTGTGTAACTCGTAGGCGAACGGACCTTTGTTCACCTGAAATTTTCTGCACTGTAGTGGATCCTTTTCCACTTTTCCAATTTTTCTTCTATCCATACATTATTGTGGAAGACATTGTGAAATGAAGGTCAAGTAAGTAGGTAAAGAGTTAAATGAGTTTGTAATGATGATCTGCTTGTTGTAATGTCGGTAACGTTTAGCCAAAGGCATTGATTGTATTTGTGAAATCATCAAATATTTTAGCCTTGGTTGGCTTTTTTTACTGGTAGAGTGGAATATTTAATGGAAAACACCACAGTATGTTGATGTTGATGTGTTAATATTTTCAAATGTGTTCTTAACCCTTCCATGACTGGAGCTTCCTGATTTTTTTGCGAAAACCTTGTGTCAATGCATTCTCTTATATATGCGAGGCTCCCATAAGTCTAACAATATTTACCTTGACCTTGTAAACCAGTCCATTCTCTTATATATGCAATACTGCCTATATGAGACTCGCATATGTAAGAGAATGCACTGGCACATGATCTTTAATGCTGCACCAGCATAGGTCCTGTCATGAAAGGGTTAAACATTAACACCAAATATTCTCCTGATGAATCATGAATCAAGTATGTTTATTATTTTTTTTTAAGATTTTCAACCATGTACATGTATATTAATGTTAAGTCTTTGAGATTTCAAATGAACCATTATGTTGAGCCACTCCTCTTCGTACGTTTTGCTGAGTTATCTTTCGTGGGTTATGGTATGGTATGAAATGACCTTCGCCACTTCAGCCTTCATATTTTCAATCGTGCAATAGCAAAGGGGCTTATGGAACACATTCATTGATTTACAGCTCTGGAAGTTGCAGAATACTTGACACTACAGATATTCTCAAAATAAAATGTCCCCTCCAATGAGGTTTTCAAATATTTAATACTCAGTGAGAACATCAACATAACAAATTGATCAAGCCTTGAAATAGTATGTCTGTCATTTGCAGAATAAGGTCCCCAGAAGGTGAAATTAGAGACGCTACCCCACACAGCAGGGTAGCATCACTAAATTCACCCTCTGTGGACCTCATTCTGTTTAGGCCTCATCTTCTGGGAGGTGTCTACATTGTATAGTCTCAAATTAACATTGTTGCTATTACTTTTTCCCTTCTGTTCAGTTTCAATATACTCTAATTTGCCAAAGATAAAATGCATAATTTAGGTGACTAGTGGGTGAAATCGCCAATTTCAACTGGGAAACTGAAATCTTATCCTAGGTCTCCCATAGCAGTTGAGTCCTCAGCAGAATGAGGTCCCCAGAGGGTGAATTTGGTGATGCCAGCCCACCATGCGAGATAGCATCACTAAATTCACCCTTTGGTGACCTCATTCTGCAAATGACAGACACACTATTTCAAGACTTGGCATTGATGGAGAGCTTAAAACACGTTAAAGGGACTCAGACAATTTTGAGAATGTGAAATGTTTAGGCATATATTTTTATGTTATTATTTTTTATATTCTATAGGTCCGGGAGAACGTGGAACTTCAGTCATTGTGCCACCTGATGAGGAGAAGCCGAAACAGGAACTCTACAAAGTGAACGGTTTCAATGCATACGGCAGTGATAAGATCTCCCTGAATCGCTCACTCAAAGATATCAGGAACCCTTTGTAAGTCTATATAAAGTGAACCCTTCAATGCATACGCCAGCGATATGATCTCGCTCACTCACTCAAAGATATCAGGAACCCTCTGTAAGTCTATATAAAGTGAACCCTTCAATGCATACGGCAGCGATAAGATCTCCCTGAATCGCTCACTCAAAGATATCAGGAACCCTCTGTACTCTAGTGATCCGAATA
This sequence comes from Siphonodentalium dalli, assembly GCA_032622095.1. Classification (NCBI taxonomy): domain Eukaryota; kingdom Metazoa; phylum Mollusca; class Scaphopoda; order Gadilida; family Siphonodentaliidae; genus Siphonodentalium; species Siphonodentalium dalli. The sequence continues at coordinate 246,523,884 of CP136065.1, forward strand.
ATAGTAGGGGTCGGAATAATAGTAGGGGGTGGAAAATTTGCCAAATTTTAATAATAGTAGGGGTCGGAATAATAGTAGGGGGTGGAAATGTCAATGAAAATAGAGATCATTGAAGAACACTGATTTAATTATCAAACAAAAACTTATAATAAACACTCCTCGACCCAGCACGGACAACGTCTGGTTCTTGCAGAACCTTTTCAATGTCATTGATTTGAACGGAGAACACTGCGTCAACACTTTTATACGAATTTTCAGTTCCAGCACAAGGCTCGAAAAATCTAACCAACTACTCAATTGTGTTCTAATTAAAGAAACTTTCAAACGTAAGCCCCAGATGTTGATTAACTTCTTAGTTAATAACGCGTCAATTGTAAAAAAAAAACACAGACATAACGCGTTGTCACCTTTGTTCGCCTCACTGAACGATAAACAATACCCGCAGAGGGGGGTCTGTCTATTGCAATAGGGTCGCACGAATTGCAAAATAGCGACACGTGCGAGGATGGAGTTACTTCCCATGGATCAAATCATTGATTATATTGCGATGCCAGACGGTTGCGCGAATTCTTTGAACGTATTCCGCTTCATGCATGCCATTTGATTAAAAACAACGAATAATGCGATCATTCATGGAGTATGGGTGATCAAAATTAAATAATCGTAGGGGCTTGAATAAGAATCGTAGGGGGTGGATTTTTTCTCAAAAATTAACAATCGTACGGGTACGGTTATTCGGATCACTAGAGTAAGTCAATATAAAGTGAACCCTTCGATGCATACGCCATCGATGTGATCTCACTCGCTCACTCAAAGATATCAAAAACCCTCTGTAAGTCTATATAAAGTGAACCCTTCAATGCATACGCCAGCGATATGATCTCGCTCGCTCACTCAAAGATATCAGGAACCATCTTTAAGTCTATATAAAGTACAACCCTTCAATGAATACGCCAGCGATATGATCTCGCTCACTCACTCAAAGATATCAGGAACCCTCTGTAAGTCTATATAAAGTGCACCCTTCAATGCATACGCCAGCGATATTATCTCGCTCGCTCACTCAAAGATATCAGGAACCCTCTGTAAGTCTATATAAAGTGAACCCTTCAATGAATACGCCAGCGATATGATCTCGCTCGCTCACTCAAAGATATCAGAAACCCTCTGTAAGTCTGTATAAAGTGAACCCTTTCAATGCGTACACCAGATGATGATATTTCACTCGTTTGGTTACTCTAAGATGTAAGAAATGCACCATCACAAGGTTTTTCAAAGAAATATAAAATGGTGAAATTAACATTTTCCTTTTTTTTTGGTTCCATTCTGCCCATGTTTCAAATGGGGGTATTCCAGCACCCGTGGTTAAACCTCCTATAAATTATGTTGGGATTTGATACATACATTTGATCGTAGGGTCCTGCAAATATATTCCATATTTGATTCATTATTCGATTCAGTCCCTTTATTTGATTAAAATTCAGTTAGAAAATATTGGTTTGAAAATGAACTAACATCCCAAAGGTGTTCTTCATCCATCTCTTTTGACCATTTGATGATGGGAACAGGCTGGTGCAGCATTAAAGACCATGTGCCAGTGCATGGGTGACTCGCATATATAAGAGAATGGATGCACTACTCTGCAGTAAGATCTCTACCAACGTTGAGCTAAATAACCAACTTTTTTTGCTTTTGGGATTGAGAAAAATGATAAATATCCACATTGACACTCTAACTGTTAACTATAGACTAGCCTTCTGGAGAAAATTGAAAAAATAAATTGAGGCAGGCAAGACAATCTCAGCCAGGCAGGGTATCGGAAACAAAGAGGTTTTTTTTGTGCCTTAGTCATCTCCAATAAATTTCAACAAATATTCCAAATCAACCAAGATAAAATTAAACCTGTGAAACAAGGCAATTAAAGAAGATTTCTTGCTTTGTCACTTCTTTGAATATATTTGAATCAACATTTTTTTCACAAACATTAATGTGTATTAGAGCAGGATTAATTGTTTGCACGAACTTAACCCTTTACCCAACAAAACGGCCAAAAACGCCCAAATAAAGCTTCAACAGCCTAAAATATCTTCCGTCTGTCTCAATAACACCATACAAATATGGATATCATTGGAACCGGTTCATTGACCACATTGTGATGGTTACAGTTATGCCCTGTGCCAATGCATTCTCTTATATATGCGAGTCGACCATAGGTAGTCTCGCATATATAAGAGAATGTATTGGCCTAAAAAAAATGTTTTTTTAACACTTTTTACCATTTTTTCTTACATTCTTTAACAATTTTATAATTTTTTCTTACATTTATAATATTTTTATACATTCTTTGACAATTTTATCATTTTTAATATGTGTTAAGCCAATGCATTCTCTTATATATGCGAGGTGACCTATGGTCGACTCGCATATATAAGAGAATGCATTGGCACAGGGCCGTTCTGTTGGGTAAAGGGTTAATTGATGTCACCCACAATATCTAACAATGTCATATACAAACCATCGAAATAATAATTATTATACATTTTGTTTTTTTTCACTTGTTTTTTTAGATGCAAAGATAAGAAATATTACAATAGACTACCTAATGCGAGTGTTATAGTTCCATTCCACAATGAACACTGGACGACTCTACTCAGGACTGCATCCAGCGTTGTTAACAGATCTCCCAAAAACCTCCTACACGAAGTTATCTTAGCAGATGATTTCAGCACAAAAGGTATGCATTAACCATTTACCCAACAGAAGGGCCCTGTGCCAATGCATTATCTTATATATGCGAGTCGACCATAGGTCGCCTCGCATATATAAGAGAATGCATTGGCTTAACACATTAAAAATTATAAAATTGTTAAAGAATGTAAGAAAAAATGGTAAAAAGTGTTAAAAAAAGTTTTTTTTTTAGGCCAATGCATTCTCTTATATATGCGAGGCGACCTATGGTCGACTCGCATATATAAGAGAATGCATTGGCACAGGGCATAACTGTAACTATCACAATGTGGTCAATGAGCCGGTTCCAATGATATCCATATTTGTATGGTTCTATTGAGACAGACCGAAGATATTTTAGGCTGTTGAAGCTTTATTTGGCCGGTTTTGGCCGGTTTGTTGGGTAAAGGGTTAATGTAGTACTTATAAACATTGCGATATCGTAGATTGTTTTCTATAATGAATTGATTTATTGATTGATTGAGGGCTACACGAAGTTATCTTAGCAGATGATTTCAGCACAAAAGGTATGCATTAAATCAGAATTGTATCCTTACATAAAATCAAATAAAAGCAGACAATTAATTTGTCATTTATTCATGACTGTTTATTACTGAATATTAAAGTGATATGAAACACTCCGGTAGGGTGATCAAATAGAAATTGAGAATAATCTTGCTCAAAGTAGTTATTTTTTACGAATATTAATCCAAATTGACAATACATATCGTCATGCTTATGTAGTAATTAAATGCAATGACTCTCGATGGCGAAATCATTCGTGTTAGTTTGTCGCTGATATTTGCGTCCCGAATTGATATGTAAATATTGACAGTTGAGCGTAGTTCAGACGATGTTTTCTAGGAAGTGGTATGGTCGATTTCTCTGAAATTTTCGACGATGTTAGTTAAATGCTGCATTCCCCATGTTGACATAGAGCCTGGGTACTAACTTATCAATTTCACGCACCCGAATAAGTCCATAATATGTCTTTAAACATATGAACAAGGACGCTGGAAGCACCAAAGGGCAAGGGGGGCAAACCAGTCAGGAGGGCACTTTTCATATACCCACTGGACTCTAATGGGCCAGGGCAAGGGGGCAAATGCCCCTGCATTCCCCCCTTCCCCGGCATCCCTGCATATGAAAATAGGAAATGTTATCACTGGTTTCAGAACCACGTCGATCTCTGCTTATTCGAAGTTGGTTCGCTTAATTTTAACACAGGATGCTCCGGAATTGAGAAATTTTTTAATGAAAATTGGATAAAAAATCAGAAGGTGTAAAATTCCTGAGTTAATTCAAAATGCTGAATATGTTCGGAAACAGAACAAACACGTGCTCATGTATCTATTTTATACAATCGAATGAGGGGTAAAGTATACTCGTAGTATGGGATCATAACTTCTGATGATGGGTGACATATATTTAACAGAATTCGGTTGTATTTGGTTGTCTTAAATCGGTCCCTTCGAATATGACTCTTTATTTATCGGTCCACATTTGTATATGAATTCCGTCCTATAACTGGATGCAATTCATAGGAATGTTAACAATTATCATCATGTGCCGACTGGTAGCATGTTGCTGTCAGTCAAACATTATTTACAAGAACAGCAACGTCCCATCTTTTTTTCGGTTTTAAGGTTTAATTGTGCCTTGGTTGAGTTGGAATATTTAACAAACTGGTTTGAGAACTCAAAATAGTGCTTTTGTAATGTTAAACTTGGAACTCAGGGTGAATCGGCCCTGGAATTATATAATCACATCCCTGGTCTTGCAAATAAATACAAATAAAAACACCCGCCCTCATTGATTCAGAAAGAAATATTGTCTGAAACTAAAATTATCTTTTTTGTTTGGTCTGAGGGATAACTGTGTGGAGAAGATTAAAAATGTCACTATCAGTAACTGTAGTTTTTAGTAAGGTACAAAATTTAAAAGAATGTGTCTGGGAAAACTTAATTTTGGAGCTAATTAGTGGGTATTTGCCAACGAATATTTGCAATTGACTGTGCTGAAAAATACTTCATGTTTATCCCTACTCTTATTGAGAATTACAAAATAATTATCACTTTTGAACCCACTAACCAGCTTAACTGCTTTTACTACTTATAATAGTTCTTACTTTTTTATATTGTGTGAGTTTTTAGCAGTTTCAATTGTGACATTCTTTTTCAGAATTTTTGAAAAAGGAGTTGGAGGATTACTTGAAAGAGCACTTCTCTAATGTCAAGGTCGTAAGAGCAGAAAAACGAGAAGGACTCATTAGAACTCGGTTACTTGGAGCGAAGCACGCGACGGGAGAAGTCCTTATATTCCTGGACGCACATTGTGAAGCTAACACTAATTGGCTCCCACCACTCTTAGGTGAGACTCAATTCTATTTCATGTTTCATAAATCCAGCTCCCATCACTCTCAGGTGAGACTCAGTTCTATTTCATGTTTCATAAATCCAGCTCCCATCACTCTCAGGTGAGACTGAATTCTATTTCATGTTTCATAAATCCAGCTCCCATCACTCTCAGGTGAGACTCAATTCTATTTCATGTTTCATAAATCCAGCTCCCATCACTCTCAGGTGAGACTCAATTCTATTTCATGTTTCATAAATCCAGCTCCCATCACTCTCAGGTGAGACTCAATTCTATTTCATGTTTCATAAATCCAGCTCCCATCACTCTCAGGTGAGACTGAATTCTATTTCATGTTTCATAAATCCAGCTCCCATCACTCTCAGGTGAGACTGAATTCTATTTCATGTTTCATAAATCCAGCTCCCATCACTCTCAGGTGAGACTCAATTCTATTTCATGTTTCATAAATCCAGCTCCCATCACTCTCAGGTGAGACTCAATTCTATTTCATGTTTCATAAATCCAGCTCCCATCACTCTCAGGTGAGACTGAATTCTATTTCATGTTTCATAAATCCAGCTCCCATCACTCTCAGGTGAGACTGAATTCTATTTCATGTTTCATAAATCCAGCTCCCATCACTCTCAGGTGAGACTGAATTCTATTTCATGTTTCATAAATCCAGCTCCCATCACTCTCAGGTGAGACTGAATTCTATTTCATGTTTCATAAATCCAGCTCCCATCACTCTCAGGTGAGACTCAATTCTATTTCATGTTCCGTAAATCCAAACTGTTATTAGTTATTAGTATCGAAGAACACTTTATCCGTTTCTGTAATGTCAATATTTCAGATTTTATGAAAACTCAGTACCTCGGAATTTTACTAAAAAATGTTTGCAGTTTCAATTGTGACATTCTTTTTCAGAATTTTAGAAAAAGGAGTCTAATCATCTCATGATTTCAAAATTTATTCTCGTCGTAAAGTCACAAAATGGTTGAAAATAACTGTTACCGAGAATATTTTATTAAAAATCTCCCTGACGAACTCCAAAAAAAATTGCAATGCACATGGCAAATCAACAGAGACAAGAGAGAATTCCAAGAAAGTGAGGGCAGATACTAACAATGCAAACTGTTGTAGAGGGTATAATAAAAGCAGAAATAAATCAGTCTGTCTGCGTCTGTGTATCCAACTTTGTCCAAACTTGTATTCCTACATTTTCTTGTCATTTTATATGTTAATACTTGATAGAGATGTTTTCCATCATGGGAACCTGTGCACCAGTATTAACGATTTTTAGTGGAGTTATCCCCATTTTTTTTACTTAGAAATGTTTTGCAACATACTTAATTTTATCCGAAATATTATTTCTTCATTTCTTGGTTAATTGTTTTAAAATTTAGCATAAGATATTTGACCACCTGCCTCTGTCTTACTTTTATAATGAAGTTAACCTGTGCACCTGAATCATTTTACTCCGTTCTAAGAAATATAATTCTCATCATTGATACACATAATTATTGCCTTATTCTGAAAGATATCGAAGTTGACATCGCTAAAAGCCATGTGTTTGCTTCTGCCTAGCTAGTTAAGTTGCTATATGTTGCTATCCCAATTTATACTGATCATGTAAACCAGATATTAGCTGGCAAAAGCAGGGGTGGGGTCATTGTAATTTGTAATTGACTGTAATTAATTACTTTTTCTCAAATAGTTGAGAGTAATTTGTAATTGGACCATTTCTCAATTACAAGTAATTGAAAGTAATTAATTACTTTGACAAATAGCATGTAATTCGATTACTTTTTCAATTACATTCAAAGAGGACATAATAAACTTTTGTACATTTATTGGTGAGGTTTCATCATGCAGTTGTTCATCAAAATATTAAAAAGTATTTGTAATTGTAATTTATTACATTGGATAAGTAATTGACACATCCCTGGCTGGGCAAAAGTTGATTTCCTCATTCTCAGTTTCAAATAGTTCTTAATGTATGTAAGTATACTGTTAATTTTCAGATCCAATTGCTCAGAACCATAAGACTGTTGTATGTCCATTTATTGATGTCATCGATTATGAGACCTTCGAGTTGCGTGGACAAGATGAAGGTGCCAGGGGTTCGTTCGATTGGGAGTTCTTCTACAAGCGTTTACCTCTCACCAAAGAGGATCTTAAACATCCAGCTGAACCGTTCAAGTAAGACTGCAGAATTATAAATATACAAGCCTTGAAATAGGGTGTCTGTCATTTGCAGAATGAGGTCCCCAGAGGGTGAAATTAGTGATGCTATCCCGCATAGTGGGCTAGCATCACCAAATTCACCCTCTGGGGACCTCATTCTGCTTACACCTCAGCAGAATGAGGTTCCCAGAGGGTGAATTTGGTGATGCTAGCCCACTATGCGGGGTAGCATCACTAAATTCACCCTCTGGGGACCTCATTCTGCAAATGACACACCCTATTTCAAGGCTTGTAAATATATAGTACCCAGATGCAGCAAGTCTGAGTTTAGTGTGCCTGTCATTTGCAGAATGAGGTCCCCAGAGGGTAAATTTTTATGCTATCCCGCATAGTGGGCTAGCATCACTAAATTCACCCTCAGGGTACCTCATTCTGCTAAGGCCTCATCTTCTCTGGACAGTTTCTTTATTATCAAATTTCTATAAAACTTCTTCACATAGATTCTATTTCTGTTTTAGTTAGTTTCTCTATATCCCCAAATTGGCCGACGACACATTGCATAATCGAGGTTCCCAATGGGTGTACATCACAATATTCACCATTTGGGAACTTCAATCTAAGTCTATGTCTCCCATAGCAGATGAGGCCATGCAGAATGAGGTTCCAGGAGAGTAAATTTGGTGATGCTAGCCCGCTATGCGGGATAGCGTTACTAAATTCACCATCTGGGGACTTCATTCTGCAAATGACAGGCACACTAAACTCAGACTTGAGCTGTAGGGCATACTCTTGTGTGCCAAATAGAAGTTTAGGTTAAGGGCAGAATATAAGTACATGGTGGAAATTTATGAAAAAATAAATAGTGCCGGGCGGAATAGAAGTACCACATGAAAGTGTATTATCAATTCTCACACAAGGCAATAATTATTTTCATGATTTTAGTATTAAACTATAACATGGTGTTAAGGACGAAGAAAATTAAATGTCTGGTTGGATTTACAAGTCAGAAAAAATAAGGTTTGTGAATTGGCTTGAAATTTAATATTGTTAACTAATGAGGGAGTCGTTTCTATGCTTGTGATTAGGTGGGGGGAGTCATATTGTATTGAGCTAACATATTATAATCAACCAACATGAAAAATGTCTTATAATGTATTTATATATAAAACAGAAATCATGATCATTTGAATGTTATAGTTGTTTATTTTTACCTTTATGTTCTTGATTTTGAAAGATTCCTGTTATAAACAGGGATGCAATGTTTTTTTTTTGGAGGGATCTTGGAACCCTCGTCGTTTCATTTTAATGTAATATATATCTGATTTTGTATCATGTTATAATCAACCCACATGTAAAATGTCTTGTAATGTATTACTAGTAATATAACAAACAGAAATCATGATCATTTTAATGTAATATATATCTGATTTTATAGGAGTCCTGTGATGGCCGGAGGATTGTTCGCCATTCATCGGGATTGGTTCTGGGACCTCGGAGGTTACGATCCTGGCCTTGACATCTGGGGTGGAGAACAATATGAACTGTCATTCAAGGTGAGTTTGCAGGTTTTGTTTGAATGAGATGAAGTAATACGTACTTAAGAGGGTCACAAAGACTCATATTGCCTGCAAAAGATTCAAATAATCTGAAGCACTTACTTATTTTGTGTATGTACAAGTGTAGTGCACCTTTATACTCTCTATGAGGGCTAATCACGGTCAATTATTTAAAGCCCTGTCATATGATAAATGCAAGCCTTGAAATAGTGTGCCTGTCATTTGCAGAATGAGGTCCCCAGAGGGTGAATTTAGTGATGCTACCACGCATAGCGGGCTAACATCACCAAATTCACCCTCTGGGGACCTCATTCTGCTTACATCTCAGCAGAATGAGGTCTCCAGAGGGTGAATTTGGTGATGCTAGCCCGCTATGCAGGGTAGCATCACTAAATTCACCCTCTGGGGACCTCATTCTGCAAATGACAGGCACACTATTTCAAGGCTTGGATAAATGATTCATGTGAATCCGACAAATTAGAAGACATCAGGTGCAATGGGGACCTTACTTCCTTTGGAAATGTTCAGATAATAAGTTCAACAAGCACCCATAAGTCATTTGTTGAAATTATTATCTGAACATTTCACACCAATGAATATGAATCATTCTGCTCTTGTATTATCTGTTTTTATGTGTGTCGTCTGCTTTTGTTACCTGAACACCCTCCATATGAATAATAGACCATTTCAATGTATACTTTTATAACTGATGGGAGAATCTATTCAGTATATAAAGGATTAATGAACCCAAGCCTTAGTTTAGTGTACCTGTCATTTGAAGAATGAGGTCCCCCAGAGGGTGAATTTGGTGACGCCATCCCGCATCGCAGGCTAGCATCATCAAATTCACCCTCTGGGGACCTCATTCTGTATAACCTCATCTGCTATGGGAGACAGACTCAGATTGAAGTTCCCAAATAGTGAATATTGTGATGTACACCCATTGGGAAACTCGATTATGCAATTTGATAATAAAGAAACTGTCCAGAGAAGATGAGGCCTTAGCAGAATGAGGTCCTCAGAGAGTGAATTTAGTGAATTCACCCTCTGGGGACCTCATTCTGAACATGACAGGCACACTATACTTAGGCTTGAATGTACCATGATATTTACCTGACCTTTGACCTTTTTATTTCAGCTCTGGCAGTGTGGCGGAATGATGGTAGATTCACCATGCTCAAGAGTGGGACATATCTACAGAAAATTTGCTCCGTTCCCAAATCCTGGTATTGGAGATTTTGTTGGCAAGGTAACTGAACTCAAACTAACATATAAAATTACCTCAACCGACTGTAATCCAAGTTTTACAACATACTGTTTAGTAAAGCTTGTCAATCAATTGTAAACCCAGTATTACAATACACTGTTTAGGAAAGCTTGTCATATTGTTGTCCATTTTATACGTCGGTTTTTTAAAAACTTTTTTGGTTTCCAGATGATCACTTTAGATAGTCTCAACTGAATGGAATGAAATTTGGTATGTGGGTTTACTAACACAAAATATCAAGGTCAGATTCAACCCAGATCACATTATATCACATTATATCACATTATGTCACATATCACATTATATCTTCACATTATCACATTATGTCACATATCACATTATATCTTCACATTATCACATTATGTCACATATCACATTATATCACATTATCACATCATATCACATTATATCTTCACATTATCACATTATGTCACATATCACATTATATCACATTATCACATCATATCACATAATATCTTCACATTATCACATTATGTCACATTAGATCACATTATATAAGGATTAACTGTCATGTGGACTGTTTTTATGGAGATGTAACGGTGAGGTAAGTGGACATAACTTGTGTAAAACCCGAAGGGTTTTACATACAAGTTATGTCCACTTACCTCACCGTTATATCTCCATAAAAATAGTCCACATGACAGTTAATCCTTATATTTATATACATTTAGCGAAAAAGCCGCTTTTGTAAATATATTTAAATAGAAAAGTGTATCGTGACAAGATCAGCCCAAAATACCCAATAGCACCCTTGGCAAAAGTTAATAGGAACAATTTCTCTTCATGTTGAAACCCGATGATGTATTAAGTCAATCCTGCGCGAGTCAAAATGCGCCCAAAGCATTACGCGTTCGTCTTTCCAAACCTAATGACGTATCGATGGTGTTATTAGCTTGGTGTTATGAGGCGTTACGCATTCACCGAGAAATAACTGCAACTAGCCACATGGGCGCCGACCAATCAGAATGCTGGATTTAGTGATGACAACACTTAGTGTGTAAATATATCACATTATCACATCATATCACATTATATCACATTATATACAACGTTAGGCCTGACCAATTTAATAACTTGAATTACGAACGCAGAGAATGAAAACCTGTAGATGCAGGAGGGGGGAAAAAACCAAATACGGGAATATCCACATTTGTTATAGTAAAAGCAAGGAAACATTACTTAAACAGTAAAATAACTTTATGTGGTATGTGATAATAATGTAAATAATAATAATAATACAGTGAATTTAACATTAAAGAAACAAAGAGAGCACAAAAACTGACATTTGCATCATTTGTATTACAGTCTACGTATTCCTGCACTAGTTCATGATTAATTTAATAGCATACATGTTAAGGATCTCTCATGGCATATTTTAAAGTTATAAAGTTCCAAAGCATTAAACATGAAAGCTTGTATTAAACAAGCTATATATTAATGTGTTAAACTTATCAGTGTTGTCATTTTAATAACTTGAATGTTCTCAGGACATGTTTTCCTGCTGTTAAAACACTCTCCGGTGAGAAACTGAACTGCTTCTCGACAAATAAGTCAATTAGATCGTTGAACAAAGTATAGTCATTCCTCATTTTTGTGGAATCAACTTTGTCAGGATAGCATTTTGTGAGTCTGTTGGACATCAGGAAACTAAAAGCATTCCCTTTCTGTTGTATCTCGAGTTGTGTTACAAAAATAACTATGTATTTCCCTCCGAAATCTGACACAACATGCAGTGGAGTATCGTTTTTGAGTTCATGACCTTCATCTTGAGGAGATGTTTTCGAGACGATTCGGTCTATCTTGAAGTTCTCATCGACCTCACTAAATAACACGGACACTGTGTTCTCTAGATCTAGCTTCAATAGTCTCTTTTTGACAACAGTCCCCGACTTTACGACTTCTACGCTGAAATAACTCATTCATGCCCTCGAGTGTCCATACTAACGAAACCGAAACTTAACGGATGTGAACGAGTTATCTTTGTTCGAAATGTTTAAAGACCAGGAGCTAGCCGGAAACGGAATGTCGCTCATACTGGAATCCGGAAAATTAAAAATCTCGGCAAACTAAAACGCAGAAATGGACCGCACTTGTGTACCGAAACCCGGGAAAAAAATTAATTGCGTTTGGAATTTCCGTTTTTTTTTTTTTATTTTCTCGGAAATTGTTATCGGCGCGTTCGTAATTCAAGTCATTAAATTGGTGTCGCCTTATCTTTATTTTATACCATTTGAAAGAGGAAGTCCAAAACATTGCAATATCAACTTTTCTGGTTGAATAAACTGTGAAATAGTTTTTTTTTGTCGTGGTACCGACATGTGTTCTGAGTCATTCTGTGCTTAATTGAAATTTGTAATTTGTAATAATCCGCATTTGTCTCTCTGTTGGGGAATGTATGGGGACATCAGGGCATCCATGTGTGTGTCCGCCCCATTCCTTGTCCTGACGTTAACTCCAGTTCAAATTATCTGATCGAAACAAAACTTGGTATGAGAAATAACCATCACATTATTGACCCGCCATATCAAATCCAGTCGGAAGTCGGGATTTTTTTACCCTGTGCCAATGCATTCTCTTATATATGCGAGTCGACCATAGGTCGCCTCACATATATAAGAGAATGCATTGGCCTAACTAATCATTTTTTTTAAATAAATGTTTCTTACAATTTTTAGGACATAAAATAAAAAACATCCATTACCCTGCAGGGAGCCCCACACATATATAGAAGCATATAGAAGAGTGTCGTCTGCTCATGTTTGTCTGGGGCTCTGTATGGGTGAAATTATAAAATTGTTAAAGAAATCAGGCTTTAAAACTTACTTTGAAATATATTATTTTGCAACTGTTCATATTCTAAAGCTATGTCGCTATAATATTGTAGAACTACAGAAGAGTGGCAGAGGTGTGGATGGACGAATATGGAGAGTTTCTGTACAAGAGACGGCCTCAGTACCGAAGTATCGACCCCGGGGATATCTCTGCACAGAAAGCTGTCAGAACGAGGCTTAAGTGTAAATCGTTCAAATGGTTCATCGAAGAGGTGGCTTTTGATCAGAAGGATTACTACCCACCAATAGAACCCCCACCTCTGGCGGCCGGTGAAGTGAGTATGGTATAAACAGGGATGTAGTGGTGGGGGAGGTTTATCCAGTAGAACCCCTACCTCTGGTGGCCAGTGAAGTGAGTATGGTATAAACAGGGATGTAGTGATGTGGGCGTGGGGAGGTTTATACAGTAGAATCCATACCTGGTGGCCGGTGAAGTGAGTATTATATAGAAGAACCCCCACCTCTGGTGGGCGGTGAAGTGAGTATGGTATAAACAGGGATGTAATGATGGGGGGGGGGCATGGGGGAGGTTTATACAGTAGAACCCCTACCCCCGGTGGTTGTTGATGTGAATATAGCATAAACAGGGATATAGAAAGGGATGTTCAAAGAAATCTATTTTTGACCCTTTTATACTTTTATACTAAATACTCATTGACGAGTAGTTACCTTAGGAAATGTTCAGATAATAAGTTCAACAAACGACCATATGTCATAGGTTGTTTTATTGAACTTATTATCTGAACATTTCCCACAAAAGGATATGAATGATTCTGCACTTGTATTATATTTTCATCATACTGTCATCTGCTAATTTTTTTCTGTACATTCCTCCAAACAAATAAATAATATACCTTTCCATTCTATTATAGCTGATGGAAGAATCCATTTAGTATAGGAAGGGTTAATATATAATTTCCTTTCTCATTTGTTCAATTCGAGTGTGGTAATAATAGTAAAAACATGATCCTATCAGACATTAAAGGTACCCAATCTGATTCGATGGTCCCCATATCATCAGATTCCAACAACAACAACATTTTTGAAACGCTGCTTCAATTATGAGAATCGAGTAATTGCCCAAAAATAATGGTAACCACAGTCAACTATAGTATAAAATTGCCCAAAACCTGTTATTTATCAACATTTTTTCAATGAAATTTTGCCGGTTTATCAAATATCTGACACAAAATCGCTACCTGATTTTAGAGTTATCCATCTTCATCCGCAATTTGGTCCGAGACCGTGTTCTCATTGATATCTGATCGATATCTGATCACTCTGAACTTTGATGGGTGGGTTCCTCGACTCAAATCAAAATTTTCAAATTACCCCTGAAGCCAAGGAAATTGTAATTTGCGAGCGATAATTTGGATTATGCATTTTTAAGGTCTCACTAGCAGCCCTCCAGAAAGGATTAATAGATCTGATATAACAATGACATGATTTTGGAGGGCGTTTAGGTGTATTAACGTCCCGACAGAAATGATTAACAGCCCAACAGCTTATAGTCTTGGGCCGTTAACCCTTCGATGACTGGAGCTTCTTGAAATGTTGCGAAACCCCTGTGCCAATGCATTCTCTTATATATGTGAGTCTCAAATAGTGAGCCTCGCATGTATAAGAGAATGCATTGACCTAACAATATTTACATTGATCTTGTAAGTTGTAAGCGAGTAAATTCTATGTGAGGCTTCCTTTGGGAGACTTGCATATATAAGATAATGCACTGGCACAGGATCTTTATTGCTGCACCAGCACAGCTCCAGTCACGAAAGGGTTAATACGGTGAAGGCCTGTTAATAATTTCTGGATGGCTGTTGATATACCGACAGCATCATATTATTACTATTATTACCAAATTCTCTGTTGCTCTGTTCAAACATGAGGGACGTGGTAAGCAATATTTGGAAGCAAACTTTTTTGGAACAACAAACACTTTATTGATTTATCCTCTTTTTCATACCAAATGAATCAATTGATGTCACATGACATGTTGAGCATTATCATTGCTTAACCGTTTCATGATGGGAGCTGCGCTGGTACAGCATTAAAGATCCTGTGCCAGTGCATTCTCTTATATATGCGAGTTTCCCCATAGGGAGACTCGCATATATAAGAGAATGCTCTGGCTTACAAGATCAAGTTAAATATTGTGAGGCCATTGCATTCTCTTATATATGCGAGGTCCCCTTTGAGCGATTCACATATATGTCAAAGAGAATTCATTGGCACGGGGTTTACACAAAAATTCAGGAAGCTCCAGTCATGAAAGGGTTAACTCCCGTAATTTGATGAGAATGAGTAGATTGACACACAGAAGTGACTCATAACCGGCTCCTTGACCACATTGTGATAGTTACAGTTATACCCTGTGCCAATGCATTCTCTTATATATGCGAGTCGACCATAGGTCGCCTCGCATATATAAGAGAATGCATTGGCCTAAAAAAAATCTTTTTAATGTGTTAAGCCAATGCATTCTCTTATATATGCGAGGCGACCTATGGTCGACTCGCATATATAAGAGAAAGTATTGGCACAGGGCCCTTCTGTTGGGTAAAGGGTTAAGCCTCTCATTTATTTTTCAGTTCAGAAACAAAGCTGCGAACTTGTGCATGGATACAAGGTTCAAGAAAATGAACGAAAGATTCCAGCTTGAACAGTGCATCACAGACGGCAAAGGTGCCAGTGGAGAACAGGTAATTGTGACATAGCCTTATCAGAACCCACTTGTAATGATGCTCATGTTTTGTCTGTCGTCTATTTTTTCCCTTCAATATTCTGCTGTTTGATACAATTTACCATGTAGTCCATTCCAAACATAAACAGCAATAAATTTGATTTTTCACATCTCTTTTTTTTTTATCCAACAGCACTTATTTTTTTTAAATAATTGAATTCAAATAAAAAGACTTTATAATTATAGCTATATATTACCATCTATTACTATTTATTACTATTTATTGCTATGAATTTGAAATTTACTGTTGAACAGGGTCTTTTTTGGCCAGAAAAATTTCTTTTGGTAATTTTTTCAGCCATTTCTGAATTTGTATGGCCATATTTTTTATCACAAACTTCGGCCAATTTGAAAAACCAAAATATATAATGATAAAATAAATGAAATAAAAACAAATCAAAGCATTTCCGGAAAACTGGATCCTGATTTTTCTTTAACATGGAACAATAGTTATCCATCTTAGACTATTCCTGATATGGTAAAATTTAAAGAACATTTTTGTCTTAAATATGTGCGAAAAATTAAAAAAATTTGGAAAATTATCATGAATTTTTTTTCAGAGTATTTAAAGCCTTTAACTCACTGAGTGCCGACTCTCATTCGAATGACATGACAAAAGTACAAGATTACTCATAGTAGGCACTCAACGTGTTAAATCCATATTTTATGTATTTTTGATTTAAACATATTTTTATTAGTATATAAATGCATAAATAATACATAACAAATAAGGGATTGGAGGACAAGTTCTTTGAAACTTAGATGGACCTCCGCTCCCTACAGATCATACATGAAACATAAATATAACAATTTATTTTGGATTTATATCAGGTTTTGGTAGGGCGGGTAGAATATATATATTGTGAGAATAAGATATTACATGGGGTGTTAATTATTATAAATCAGTGGTGTGGTGGGGTAATAAGTATAATTATACATACCTATGACTAGTATGCCAACTGGCAGCATATATATGTATAAGGTGGGGAAAGCGTTAGTTGGTGTGTTTGGGGAATGGTAGATAGAAAGGGGTCGTTTGAGTAAGTAACAGAACAGGATATTGGGGCAGCAAGTACATTTATGGTACAGAGTTAAGATTTTATGTATTTATCAACATATGTTATCCATCCTTCCAAATTATGTTTAAATGAGCCATGTCCATATGAGTGTTCTTACTTTTCATTCTGTAGGAACTTGAGTTGACATGGCATAAGGATATACGACCAAAGAAAAGGACCATCTGCATTGATGTATCACAGTCTATTATGAAAGCGCCAGTCATACTCTTCAACTGTCACGGCATGAAAGGAAACCAAAGATTCAAGTATAATCCAGTGAGTATTTCATCTAATAGAGGGTCCCATTCAGGTCCTATGGGTCCAGTCAGGTCCGGGTGGTAATTAGTCTGTGATGAAAACACCAGTCATCCTTCAATGTCATGGCATGAAAGGAAACCAAAGATTCAAGTATAATCCAGTGAGTATTTCATCTAATGGAGGGTCCCATTCAGGTCCTATGGGTCCAGTCAGGTCCGGGTGGTAATTAGTATGTGATGAAAACACCAGTCATCCTTTAACTGTCACGGCATGAAAGGAAAGATTCAAGTATAATTCTGTGAGTATCTCATCTGATGGAAGGTCCCATTCAGGTCTGGGTGGGTCCGGGTGGGTCCAGGTGATAATTAGTCTATTATGAAAGCACCAGTCATCCTCTTCAACTGTCACAGCATGAAAGGAAACCAAAGATTCAAGTATAATCCTGTGAGTATCTCATCTGATGGAGGGTCCCATTCAGGTCCGGGTGGGTCCAGGTGGTAATTAGTCTATTATGAAAACACCAGTCATCCTCTTCAACTGTCACCTCATGAAAGGAAACCAATGATTCAAGAATAATTCAATGAATATCTCATCTTAGTGTAGAGTCCCATTCAGGTCCGGGTGGGTCCAATCAGGTCCGGGTGGTAATCAGTCTGATGAAGCTCTCATAATTATGTTGATGAAAGGAAATTAGAGATTAAAATATAATCTGGTGAGTGTCTCATCTTAGTGGAGGGTCCCATTCAGGCGCCGGTGGGTCCGGGTCAGACCTGTGTTATAATAAGTCCCATGATGAAAGTTCCCGTAATTCTGTTCAGCTGTCATGGCATGAAAGGAAATTAGAGATTCAAATATAATCTTGTGAGTGTCTCGTCTTAGTGGAGGGTCTGGGTAAAGGGTCCAGGTGGGTCCGGGTCAGATGGTAATTAACCGTGATGAAAGCTCCTGTAATCCTCTTCAAATGTCATGGTATGAAATGAAATCATAGATTCAAATAGTATCTAATCTTAATGGAAGGTCTAAGTAGATGGTCCAGGTGGGTCCTCAGGTCCCTGGAGTTTATTCTCAATTTCTTGCCTTACCTGTACCCTCCATATCAAGCCTTGATATAGTGTGTCTGTCATTTGCAGAATGAGGTCCCCCCCAGAGGGTGAATTTAGTGACACTACCCTGCACAGTGGGCTAGCATCACTAAGTTCACCCTCTGGGGACCTCATTCTGCTTAGGCCTCATCTTCTAGAAAGTATCTTTAGTCTAAAATTAACATTGTTTTTAGTTCCTTTTTCCCTTCTGTTCGTGCTGTTTCTATATCCCCTAATTTGCAGAAGATAAAATGCATAATCAAGGTGACTAATTGGGTGAACATCACCAACTTCAACTGGGGAACTTCAATCTGATCCTAAGTCTCCCATAGCAGTTGAGGCCTAAGCCTAAAATTTTTGGCCTAATGAAAATTTCTTTGGCCATTTTGGAAAAAAATTGACTGCTGACAGCATGAACCCTATAGCAGTTATACATGTAGCATCCAATATATGAGGTTCTCAGAGGGTGAATTTAGCGATGCTACCCCGCATAGTGGGCTAGCATCACCAAATTCACCCTCTGGGAACCTCATTCTGCTGAGGTGTAAGCAGAATGAGGTCCCCAGAGGGTGAATTTGGTGATGCTAGCCCGCTATGCGGGGTAGCATCACTAAATTCGCCCTCTGGGGACCTCATTCTGCAAATGACAGGCACACTATTTCAAGACTTGAACCAGTGTTTAGACTGCGACATGGGTAGCCACAAGCTGTTTATGATTCTGATTGGCTATAGTGATCTGTGTGTTATGTTCTAACACCCAATTTCAACTAGATTCAACTACAAATGTTGAGGATATTTCTTTGATATCCTACTTGGAATTCGTGAAGTATGTAAACTATTTTCGCAGACAAAGTTGTATGTTTTAACCCTATACCCAACAAACCGGCCAAGAACGCCCATTTAAAGCTTCAACAGCCTAAAATATCTTCGGTCTGTCTCAATAGAACCATACAAATATGGATATCATTGGAACCGGCTCATTGACCACATTGTGATAGTTACAGTTATGCCCTGTGCCAATGCATTCTCTTATATATGCGAGTCGACCATAGTCGACATCGCATATATAAGAGAATGCATTGGCCTAAAAAAACAACTTTTTTTTACCATTTTTTCTTACATTCTTTAACAATTTTATAATTTATAATGTGTTAAGCCAATGCATTCTCTTATATATGCGAGGCGACCTATGGTCGACTCGCATATATAAGAGAATGCATTGGCACAGGGCCGTTCTGTTGGGTAAAGGGTTAATGGGTATGCCCATTCTTTGTTATATTTGGATTGATGACATAAATGACATCTCCAATATGATGTTTTTTCCTGGCCTGTTAGGTGCAGTAATGCCCTAAATAATCGACTCCTTAACTACAGCAGAATTATGGGAAACTTTTCAGGATTTTTAGTCGGAAATATGTCTTGTTGCCATTCATCGGAAAGATCTCAGTGAGAGCTTTCCGATGAATGGCAACAAGCCATATTTCCGACTAAATCCTGAAAAGTTACCCATAATTCTGCTGTGGTTAATTAGTTGATTAATTAGGGCATTAATGTATGTGCATATTACATAATGTGTAACCTATCAACCAGGGACTAGTAAAACTTTGGGGGGGTGCTAGGTGGTGCATTGAACTTGTTGGTTATGTGTCCGTAACAAATTTGATTGGTTGAATTCCAGAAAACGAAACAGTTATATCACCCAATCAGTAACCAGTGTCTAGACTGCGATGTGGGAAGTCACGAACTGTTTATGACGCCGTGTAAACCTGAGCTCGACACACAGAAATGGATCATACCATGGATCAATGCAACGGCGGTGCAGGTAGACTTTGACCATGGTGACATCTAAACTCTCAAACATCGACCACGGTGACGTCTAAACTCTCAAACAATCAGCATTGCTAAAGAGCAACATCATTACTAATATTTGCAACTGAAGCTGATAGGGGTCAATGTCATAATGATCTAAACATAGATAAATGCCGCATATATTTATGTATACATAAACCCGGCGTGCATTTTTGTATACATATTAAAATAAACCCCACATGTATTTCTGTATGCATAAACCATGCAAGCATTTCTGTACACATAAACCATGCGTGCATTTCTGTATGCATAAACCATGCACGCATTTCTGTATACATAAACCATGCGTGCATTTCTGTATACATATACCATGCATGTATTTTTGTATACATAAATCATGCATGTATTTCTGTATACATAAACCCTGTGTGTATTTTTGTATACATAAATAAAACCAATTCTATCCCAACAATGAAAATGGATGTTGGTCGTTGGTCACACAATTAAAGAGAATTGTCATTTAGATTAGCGAATGGGGCTATTTGTGTATTTCTGTATAAAACAATATAGCAATGGCCCATGTCAGATAACATTACCGGTATGTGAGACTGGATAAAACAAAAGTACAACGACTCCACCAACAGCACTAAACACTTACTTAATGTTAGATTATGGCCAGTGGATATAAATGTGATATGTCATGGAATTGCCCAATCATTTCGTCTATATTTGAAGCCATTATATCATATCATTTGGAATTGAGAACTGTCTCAATTATTAACATTTGATCATTCGGAAAAGTCAGATAGTGTCTTGAGTTTATGGGCATTAAACAGTGAATGACAGTGAAATTTAAATTCCAACTGTTCCAACTTGCCATTTACAAATTTGGAACAGTTGCATAGATCATGATTATCTATGAAAACAAGCAATCAGTACTGCAGTGAATTTACTATGCAGACGAATTATTACTACTTTAGTGAATTTACTATTATAGAGATGAATTATTACTACTTTAGTGAATTTTCTATGGAGACGAGTTATTACTGTTGTGAATTCACTATCTTACTATGGAGCAAAGTTATTAGTACTGTAGTGAATTCACTACGTTACTATGGAGACGAGTTATCACTAGTGTAGTGAATTCACTATGTTACGATGCAGACCAGTTATTACTACTGTAGTGAATTCACTATGTTACTATGGAGACAAGTTATTACTACTGTAGTGAATTCACTACGTTACTATGGAGACGAGTTATCACTAGTGTAGTGAATTCACTATGTTATGATGCAGACCAGTTATTACTACTGTAGTGAATTCACTATGTTACTATGGAGACAAGTTATTACTACTGTAGTGAATTCACTACGTTACTATGGAGATGAGTTATCACTACTGTAGCGAATTTACTAGGTTACCATGGAGATGAGTCATCACTATTGTAGTGAATTGACTATGTTTCTATGGAGACGAGTTATCACTGCTGTAGTGAATTGACTATGTTACTATGGAGACAAGTTAGCACTAATGTAGTGAATTCACTATGTTACTATGGAGACAAGTTATCACTACTGTAGTGAATTGACTATGTTACTATGGAGACGAGTTATCACTACTGTAGTGAATTGACTATCTTACTATGGATACGAGTTATCGCTACTGTAGTGAATTGACTATGTTACTGTGGATACGAGTTATCGCTACTGTAGTGAATTGACTATGTTACTATGGAGACGAGTTATCACTACTGTAGTGAATTGACTATGTTACTATGAAGACGAGTTATCACTACTGTAGTGAATTGACTATGTTACTATGAAGACGAGTTATCACTACTGTAGTGAATTGACTATGTTACTATGGAGATGAGTTATCACTACTGTAGTGAATTGACTATGTTACTATGAAGACGAGTTATCACTACTGTAGTGAATTGACTATGTTACTATGGAGACGAGTTATCACTACTGTAGTGAATTGACTATGTTACTATGGAGACGAGTTATCACTACTGTAGTGAATTACTATGCTACATTTCAAAGTCATAATATTTTGTGTTCTTAAGACTATTGGTGAGTCTGTGTTTGTGATATTTTTTGAACGAGTCGGGTTTATTGTGATGCACATGCAAGATTTTGTGAATGACGTCAGGTTTAATGTGACAAATGTGAGAATTTGTAAATGATGTCGGGTTTATTGTGACACTTGCGATATTTTGTGAATGATGTCGGGTTTATTGTGAGATTGTAACTGATGTGATATGGTACGGTTTCAATGATTGATTGCTATATTTATGAAATTTACTGCAATGTGTGTAAGATAGTGCTGGGATACCTCAATGCTATATATTGTTAAATATCAAATTTACACAAATTTATTTTAATAATATTGGAAAACTTAGTGAGACACGTTTTAAAGGGGTAGGTACACTAAATCTGGCCATTTATTGAACCATCTTTTTTATACTCAACAGAATATATGCGACAAATGAATGAATTTGAGCCATGGATTAGTGCAAAATAAACTCATGTGCTCTATGAATGATGCAAACAACATGGTAATTATAATGAAAATGATTTAATGACTCGAGCCATAAACTCATTTTAATTATAATTACCATGTTGTTATACATGTTATACATATATTCTGTTGAGTATAAAAGGAGATGGTCCTATAAAGGTCCGGATTTATTGTACAGTCCCTCTTTAAGAACATATCTTGAAATTATCAGAAAACTTTAAAAATGTTGTGGTGAGGTAATCCCATCATGGTTAGCATGTAGTGTTGAGGTGGTCCCATGGTTACCAACTTGGAATGTCATGGTGTAAAGAAGTCACTTGCTAAAATCCCGCTGGCTGTCATTTGAACATCACACTTTCTTGTCGCCTTCCACAAGCGACTCAAACTGGGATGCTTGCCTGTAAAAAAGGCTGTAATGAATCATTCCTGCTATGATATGATAAGTATCATGATTATTGCTCACAATTTGATATGCATATCGCGATTCTTATTATTGAAATTGTAACCCGCAGTGACGAATAGTGGCCTGAATGATAATTCCATTTGTAATAGCATACCATTCCATGTGAAAGCTTAAATAGCCTCACGAAAACAACTGAATTTATACTTTAGCTTCAGTTGGACATGTTGGATTTCAGAGTAATGTATAATTTATGGATTTTAGTCATCGTTTGCATGAGCTATAAGCCACATGTGGTGCTGTATTAAGTATTATGAACTGCTTTGTTGGTATAATATCAATGTTTGGAAACAATTCACAATATCACAGACATATTTAAAACAATACCTTAATGTCACAGACATACTTAAAATGATACAGAATATCACAAACATATTTAAAACAATAAGACATATTTAAAACAATAAGACATATTTAAAACAATAAGACATATTTAAAACAATACACAATGTCACAGACAAACTTGCTCAAAAAAATTGCTCATCAAGAAATAGCTTAAAACAGATGGCGAAATTTTGGTGTGAAAAAAACAGACAATTGAAACATGACAATCTATCTTGAAATTATCAAAAACTATACACCATGTGATGCTTTAATTTAATTAATAATTTAATAATTCAGTCAAATAAGTACTGAAAAAATCACCTCATAATTAATTTAATAATTTAGTCAATTATTGACTTTGAAAAAATTACCTCAGAATTAATTTAATAATTTAGTCAAATAATTAACTTAATAATTTAATTAAATAATTAGTTAATTTAATACTTTCGTGAAAATATTAATCCCTTCTTAAATCTAGCAAAATTCCTTATTTAAATTGTCACAAATTTCTGATTTTGTTATATTTTACTTTTAAAACACTGACTCGATCTATTTCAGATATAAGATTAAGGGGCGATTTCGCTAAGGTGGATGAAAAACATGTGCATGGTGTTCTGAATTTAATCCACACCTTGGCATCTTGTAAGCCCAGTCCTTGATTTGGGATTCTAACTTTCATTCATGGTATCAGTAATTAACATATTAAATCAGGTTTTAATTTTGATGAGAAAACCATCAACTATTCAGCGTACTTGAAAATGACTCAGTTACATAATAATGCTTTGGCGAGGAGTTGATAATGTCAATGAAATGTAGTTCTAGTTATCATATTCAACAGGTTGGTGCTGAAAATATTTATTAAATGGTATTATTTCTGCTGAATAGATGGTCTCAAGTGACAGGTGTGAAATAAACTAGTGACTAAGTAAAGCTTAACAAAACTCCTATATTAATCATTATATAGTCATTATGTCAACACTAAAGGAGGGTAAATTTTTACTTTTGTCTTTGTTCATGTCGCACTGTTCCATATTTTATCACACATATCATCCAATATTCTTACATGATACATGTCTCTATTATACATTCACGATACATGACTAATATTTAGTTATACCATTGCATGATACATGACTATTATACTGTTCTACCATTGTACGATACATGACTATTATAGGGTTTTATTATATGACTCAATATTTTCACTAAATACCACCATTGTTTGGTGATGGTTTTCTGATTAATCGGATCATGATAGTATCGTGATCCGATTCCATACCATGCGTTTCTGAGTCAGAACGAGGCTCCTGAACTATTTTCAATTGAGACACTTCTTAAAATTGTTGTTGATTAAATTGTTGCGATTCGTTCATTAAATTTGAATTCAACTTGTCACCCTTTTCGCAATAAAATTTCTGAGAATAATTAAGTCCAATTGGTCATATAATAAACATATTATTACTACAGTGAAGTGATGCGAGTCTCCACATCACGTCTCGTTGAGAAGGTGAGATCACGGATCAGACTCGCAGCCTACGGCAGCTCATCTGATCCGTGATATCACCTTCTCAATTCGGCGTGATATGGAGACTCAGATCACTTCACTGTAGTGATAATCTCTTATACCATTGTATGATACATGACTATTATACAGTATACCATTGTATAATATGTATCTATTGTACGGTATACCATTTTACAATACATGTCTATTTATATGGTTATACCATGGTACTTACATTGTTTAGGGTTTCTCTTGATAGTCGTCATTTTTGCCACAGGACATGCACAAAAAACAACATAACAATTATTACCCATCATTCTGCTACAACTCTTTCTCGTTAACCGCGGAAAGGAGAAAAATGCTCCAAGAATATGAAGAGAAAAGATCTTATTGTACTTATTTTTGTATAATAATTAATTACAAGTTTACTTACAATTATTTGAATTGTGTGTCAATAAGGGTAACTCTGTTTATTTATTACAGAGTTGTAAAAGCCAATGTTCAACCCCGAACTGTGATTGCTAATTATTATTATCCGCCATTGCCCAATTCCAATTTTGGTTATCAGCTGATCAATTCTTTGATTGGTGACACAGTGACCCATTTACAGTGTGGCTCACTTAGATGCCAATTCTATTGTATTGAAGAGGGTTATATCTAAAAATTGTTGTCAGTCCCTTTGTCTGTTTCCTAGTTTTGGCTGATGTTTTTTGAATTTGTTATTTGTTCATTTTGCATTCAGTGTTTGTTGTTGGATGTGATGTATCAGCAATAACTTACCTTTCACCATTAATCAACATGATTTGACTCATTTCTATCACCTGAAAAGGCAATCAAAATGAGAGTTTCCTGCATTATATTTGGTTCTACGAAATCAGTGGTCACTCTGTTTAAAGACGTATTCAGCATTCAAGACCCCATTTAAAACAACACAAAATATAATTTATTATTATCCATCCCTTAACTAACACCATTTCCGATTGGGCAAAAGCCACCACGTGATAGTCCTGGAAAAAGTCATATTGGACTCCCGAAAGTCATCCCGACTGTACAATATCACTTTTTTATTGGGACTCCGTGATGTCACGAATGAACTCTATTGCGAAATGAATCGGTGAAATTGTGATGCGCGCGCGCGACACTGATGGATTTTAGCAGACGTTTCACTTCCGCATTGAGTTTTTTCTTGTACTCGTCCAGGTTGTGTTGAAAAGTCATGGACTCGACACTGGCGTGTCTCGTCCAATATGACTTTTCACCACAACCTGGACTCGTACAAGAAAAACACATACTGTACACAACATTGTATAATAACTTTATAGCATCACATTTCCCTTTGTTTAATATTGAAAACCAAATGCAACATACTCTTCCAGTACATTTGGTCTGTAAATCCCGCTATAAACTGGGGACTCATTGTAGATCATCTATATGTTCATCATTCATTAAAACAATTTCAGCCCATTATTTTCCCATTCACAATGATTCACACACTTACTCTTACCAAAGTTTTCTTAATCCTTCCATCTTTATTGAGTTGTCTGTCCTTTCCAGCATTGTTGTTTATTTTTGCCCTATGCTTGTTGTACTTTGTCCGGGTGAACCCTAAATCTAGTATTGTCAATGTCAGAACCATAATTTAGGACCCTGTCGTTCTAGCACCAGGACTCACAAATTTTATTTGTTGCTTTAACCCTTTCAGTGCCAAGTACAATTTTTGTATCAACCCATATTTCCTTGATCATTTTTCAAATTTATTGATTATAATAATATGATACATTGATGGAAAGAGCTCTTAGAGGGGGGGGGGATGGATTGAAGGGACGGGAGTCTCAAGAAATAACTAGTCGTTGATAACAAAAACAATTATCTTCCTGATAATAATACTGAATACGAGTCATGCGATGTGACAATGTTGTAAGATCACACGTGTGCTGACCCTTTGATGTTTCGTTTTGACGTCGGCAGGCTGTTAAATGTAGCCTTCAAAGAGCCGACACACCGCGTTTGATGTTGTTCCGTCAATCTCGGATTCATTTTAATTGACGGAGACAGATTAACCCTCTTATAGCCAGTTATAGCTGACCATCACAGTGATCATACACTATAATAGTGATGTTACGGTTAACCGACCACGGCAAATCCGTGACCGGTCACGGCCATAGTTGGTGGTTAACCGCATAACCGTCCCAGCTCTACAAAACATAGTTGATACAAAAATCGTACTTGGCACTGAAAGGGTTAAATATCTGGTGATATGGGACTACCTAGACTGCTGTTTACGGGATCCCCCAATCGTTGCTTGGTGATTATTACATGTATTGCATATATTATTTGTTACTAAATCAATAAATACTTATTTATTAGCGTAACTTGGTCAAAATCTATGTGGAATTATGTCCAATGTTTGCACCATCAGATGTCAATGGTACCATATGCACTGAAAGTTTTCATTGGCACCAAACTAACACCATTTGGCACCAGTTTGGCAACAATGCTACCCTCAAAGGTTTTCATATTACCGGTAGTGTTTTCATTTCGGATTCATTCAGGCCTACATTGACCTGTAACACACCACAGTATTTTCAATTAAATAATATCTCTTGTTTAATTTGTATGAAATATACCAGGAACAAAGAGGATATAAATGAAACATATTGCAGGTATTTGTACTGATGTCTCATTGTAGGAAATTCTATCAAATTAAATTTGGAGCCAAGTGATTTTGTTTGGTGCTAGAATCTTCGAAATCAGCATCAAATATATGAGGAGGCCTTGTCGAAAATGTCCAGAAAGATAAATTAAATATATGACGAGACACTGTCTAAAAATGTCCAGAAAGATAAATTAAATATATGACGAGACACTGTGTAAAAATGTCCAGAAAGATAAATTAAATATATGACGAGACACTGTGTAAAAATGTCCAGAAAGATAAATTAAATATATGACGAGACACTGTGTAAAAATGTCCAGAAAGATAAATTAAATATATGACGAGACACTGTCTAAAAATGTCCAGAAAGATAAATTAAATATATGACGAGACACTGTCTAAAAATGTCCAGAAAGATAAATTAAATATATGACGAGACACTGTCTAAAAATGTCCAGAAAGATAAATTAAATATATGACGAGACACTGTCTAAAAATGTCCAGAAAGATAAATTAAATATATGACGAGACACTGTCTAAAAATGTCCAGAAAGATAAATTAAATATATGACGAGACACTGTGTAAAAATGTCCAGAAAGATAAATTAAATATATGACGAGACACTGTGTAAAAATGTCCAGAAAGATAAATTAAATATATGACGAGACACTGTGTAAAAATGTCCAGAAAGATAAATTAAATATATGACGAGACACTGTCTAAAAATGTCCAGAAAGATAAATTAAATATATGACGAGACACTGTCTAAAAATGTCCAGAAAGATAAATTAAATATATGACGAGACACTGTGTAAAAATGTCCAGAAAGATAAATTAAATATATGACGAGACACTGTCTAAAAATGTCCAGTAAGATACATTAAATATATGACGAGACACTGTCTAAAAATGTCCAGAAAGATAAATTAAATATATGACGAGACACTGTCTAAAAATGTCCAGAAAGATAAATTAAATATATGACGAGACACTGTGTAAAAATGTCCAGAAAGATAAATTAAATATATGACGAGACACTGTCTAAAAATGTCCAGTAAGATACATTAAATATATGACGAGACACTGTCTAAAAATGTCCAGAAAGATAAATTAAATATATGACGAGACACTGTCTAAAAATGTCCAGAAAGATAAATTAAATATATGACGAGACACTGTGTAAAAATGTCCCGAAAGATACATTAAATATATGACGAGACACTGTCTAAAAATGTCCAGAAAGATAAATTAAATATATGACGAGACACTGTCTAAAAATGTCCCGAAAGATACATTAAATATATGACGAGACACTGTCTAAAAATGTCCAGAAAGATAAATTAAATATATGACGAGACACTATCTAAAAATGTCCAGAAAGATAAATTAAATATATGACGAGACACTGTGTAAAAATGTCCCGAAAGATACATTAAATATATGACGAGACACTGTCTAAAAATGTCCAGAAAGATAAATTAAATATATGACGAGACACTGTCTAAAAATGTCCAGAAAGATAAATTAAATATATGACGAGACACTGTCTAAAAATGTCCAGAAAGATAAATTAAATATATGACGAGACACTGTGTAAAAATGTCCCGAAAGATACATTAAATATATGACGAGACACTGTCTAAAAATGTCCAGAAAGATAAATTAAATATATGACGAGACACTGTCTAAAAATGTCCCGAAAGATAAATTAAATATATGACGAGACACTGTCTAAAAATGTCCCGAAAGATAAATTAAATATATGACGAGACACTGTCTAAAAATGTCCCGAAAGATAAATTAAATATATGACGAGACACTGTCTAAAAATGTCCCGAAAGATAAATTAAATATATGACGAGACACTGTCTAAAAATGTCCCGAAAGATAAATTAAATATATGACGAGACACTGTCTAAAAATGTCCCGAAAGATAAATTAAATATATGACGAGACACTGTCTAAAAATGTCCAGAAAGATAAATTAAATATATGACGAGACACTGTCTAAAAATGTCCAGAAAGATAAATTAAATATATGACGAGACACTGTCTAAAAATGTCCAGAAAGATAAATTAAATATATGACGAGACACTGTCTAAAAATGTCCAGAAAGATACATTAAATATATGACGAGACACTGTCTGAAAATGTCCCGAAAGATAAATTAAATATATAACGAGACACTGTCTAAAAATGTCCAGAAAGATAAATTAAATATATGACGAGACACTGTCTAAAAATGTCCAGAAAGATAAATTAAATATATGACGAGACACTGTCTAAAAATGTCCAGAAAGATAAATTAAATATATGACGAGACACTGTCTAAAAATGTCCCGAAAGATAAATTAAATATATGACGAGACACTGTCTAAAAATGTCCAGAAAGATAAATTAAATATATGACGAGACACTGTCTAAAAATGTCCAGTAAGATAAATTAAATATATGACGAGACACTGTCTAAAAATGTCCAGAAAGATAAATTAAATATATGACGAGACACTGTCTAAAAATGTCCAGAAAGATAAATTAAATATATGACGAGACACTGTCTAAAAATGTCCAGAAAGATAAATTAAATATATGACGAGACACTGTCTAAAAATGTCCAGAAAGATACATTAAATATATGACGAGACACTGTCTGAAAATGTCCCGAAAGATAAATTAAATATATAACGAGACACTGTCTAAAAATGTCCAGAAAGATAAATTAAATATATGACGAGACACTGTCTAAAAATGTCCAGAAAGATAAATTAAATATATGACGAGACACTGTCTAAAAATGTCCAGAAAGATAAATTAAATATATGACGAGACACTGTCTAAAAATGTCCCGAAAGATAAATTAAATATATGACGAGACACTGTCTAAAAATGTCCAGAAAGATAAATTAAATATATGACGAGACACTGTCTAAAAATGTCCCGAAAGATACATTAATGGACAATGATGGAGATTGGTAGTTTCCTCTAATGCTTTTACCAAAGTTTACAATCATATGATTTTTCACGATTTGTGGAGTGATCTTTTGTTCGAAAACTGTGGTAAGAATATTAGAGAAAACTACCAAGAAAATTGGCTCAAATGGGGTATTATAGCTGGTCATATGCTCGTCACTATAAAATTATTTTGCCATCCTGGTGCCATGGGGGTCTATTTGAAATAATCTTTTGCCTGATATTTTTTTCAAAATCCGCAATTTTTATTTTGTGTACTCATCAACTTGAGACTAATTAATTCACGGCAGAATCTCTGTCTCTGGTATCGTTCATCTGAAGTTATCATCTGTAACTCATATTACTGAGATGTAAACTGAAGTTATCATCTGTAACTCATATTACTGAGATGTAAACTGAAGTTATCATCTGTAACTCATATTGCTGAGATGTAAACTGAAGTTATCATCTGTAACTCATATTGCTGAGGTGTAAACTGAAGTTATCATCTGTAACTCATATTGCTGAGATGTAAACTGAATTTATCATCTGTAACTAATATTGCTGAGGTGTAAACACTCTTCTGTGCTACACCACACAAGCTATACATATTAGGAGCAAGCCTGAGTTTAGTGTGCCTGTCATTTGCAGAATGAGATCCCCAGAAGGTGAATTTAGTGGCGCTATCCCGCATATCGGGCTAGCATCATTAAATTAACCCTCTGGGGACCTCATTCTGCTTAGGCCTCATCTTCTCTGGAAAGTTTCTTTATTATCAAATTTCTATAGAAATGGATTTACATAGATGCTATCTCTTTTTTAGTTTAGTTTCTCTATAACCTAAAATTGGCAGACGACACATTGCATAATTGAGGTTCCCATGGATGTACATCACTATATTCACCATTTGGGAACTTCAATCTGAGTCTATGTATCCCGTAGCAGATGAGGCCATGCAGAATGAGGTCCCCAGAGCATAAATTTGGTGATGCTAGCCCGCTATGTGGGATAGTGTCACTAAATTCACCCTCTGGGGACCTCATTCTGCAAATGACAGGCACACTAAACTCAGGTTTGCCCACCCTGCTGCTGTTATGTTTCTTCATGTGGTGCATTTTATAAAGATTTGTTAACATATTGATCATATTTATTTATCACACACTCACACACAACATGTATATATAAACCAGGGTTCCCACTGATTCATTCTTGAAAAGTCTTTCTTTCTGTCCTTGAAAAGTACTTTAATTTAAGTATCTTTTCTTTAAAAAATATTTGGAATTGAGATAAATATTGTGTTTGGAACACATTATGCTGTATTTCCAATCAGAAAAAGAAAGTGATGATTGTACGTAAATTAATTATAGCTGATGGATTATCTCTTTAAATAACAAATTTAGATAGTTTCATGGGTATGAAATAATACTTATGAGTTGCAAATCCCTGCCCAGAAACGATTCTATCACAAAATGAGTTGTTGGGATATACAGTAATGCCCTAAGTTAGTAATCGAGTAATTTTTCAGGATTTAGTCGGAAATATGGCATGTTGCCATTTATCGGAAAGCTCTCACTGAGAGCTTTCCGATGAATGGCAACAAGACATATTTCCGACTAAATCCTGAAAAATTACCCATAATTCTGCTGTGGTTAAGAAGTCGATTACTTAGGGCATTACTGTATTTCATTATTTGAATAGCTTGCTGATATCTTAGGAAAATACAGAAAAAAACGAATGTTGAAATTGCCAGGTGTGATGTCTTGACACCATTTTCGAGAAAATTATGATGTTGATTCCCAGCCCTGACGGCAATATTTTAACCCTTTCAGTGCCAAGTCCGATTTTTGTATCAACCCATATTTCCTTGATCATTTTTCAAATTTATTGATTATAATAATGTGATACATTGATTGCTCTTTCCATCAATGTATCACATTATTATAATCTATAAATTTGAAAAATGATCAAGGAAATATGGGTTGATACAAAAATAGGGATCCCCAATCTTTGCTTGGTGATTATTACATATATTTGTTACTAAATCAATAAATACTTATTTATTAGTGTAACTTGGTCAAAATCTATGTGGAATTATGTCCAATGTTTGCGCCATCAGATGTCAATGGTACCATATGCACTGAAAGTTTTCATTGGCACCAAATTACACCATTTGGCACCAGTTTGGCAACAATGCTATCCCCAAAGGTTTTCATATTAGTGTTTTCATTTCGGATTCATTCAGGCCTACATTGACCTGTAACACACCACAGTAATTCAATTTAAAAATATCTCTCTTGTTTAATTTGTAAGAGCTCTTTCCATCAATGTATCACATTATTATAATCAATAAATTTGAAAAATGATCAAGGAAATATGTGTTGAAACAAAAATCGGACTTGGCACTGAAAGGGTTAAATTGGTTGGAATTATATAATACAATTTCTGTTTTTGGAGTAAAATATTACTATGTCCAATAGTCCCTTTAACAATGTCCTTAGTCTTAAATATTCCACAGATTAGATTTGATTCTCAGATATCGGTGGGAACCCTGTCTTGGTAAACACATATGTATATATATGGGGGGTATAAATGTGTGAATGACGCCATTATGATGGGGATGGAAGTGGGTGTGATAGTGGTAAATTCTTTTTATGGACACACATTATTTATTAGATCATTTATTTTGTAATATATTGTTAGTTTCATTTCATACTAATATATATTTTCAATAAATGTTTTATCAAACACACTGATTTTACTTTGAATATATATAACATTGTATTCTGGAACATGTCCCAAGTAGACTTTAAAGGCACGGATGGCCTTCGCGATTGGTATTGCTGTTAAAAAAGTCACATCCTTTAAAACTGCCATAAACATAAAGAATATTAAAATATAGACAGATTTTGTTCTTGTACCAATCATAACTATCGCATAAATAGCATGCTATTGTCAAGATCGTATGCCTTGTTAGTAAACATAAGCCATATTATGATGCAGTACAGTGTGTAGTGTGCAATATGCAAAACACTCAACACCAGGGAGACCCCACTTGGTACTTTGGTCAAAATTGACACCATATTGTTTGCAACATACTGATATAGCGCTTGCTAATCCTCATCACTCAAGATTTTGATGTTGAATGGGTCATCGTGAATCTTTCTATACCCAAAAAATTGCCACCGTATTGAGTGTTTTGCTTATCGCACACTCTTTATGTACTATATATAAACAAACGCTGACAAATGCTCCGTTCACACAAAGTGTGTTTTGTGTGTAATATCACATTCATACAATCATTATACTATACTATTAGTATATTCTTGAGGGAATTCATAATTTGATAACTTTTATTTAAAACCTACAAACAAGGCCATGCATTCCTTTAGAATGAGCATGATGGTACATGTTTATACTTATAGTCAAAGATTTGGGACATGTAGCATGCAGCAAAGAACACAAGGGTCGTCCCTGTCTGAAGACGAAGCCTTCTAAAAGTGGGAGGAGTGATAAATGAACACCATAGCCTGAATTTAGATCTCCACTTATTTCACAATATGACTGTTGAAAGTGACATTAAACCCAAACTAGAGATGGGCCTGTCCCAGTTGGGACTAAGGTATATCCCCGCACTCAACATGTTATTTGAATGTAGTAGCCATTACTATATATTGGGCACTGAAATTATGTGAACAGGTAACCCTAAATCCCCAAGCCCTAACACTAATCTTGAACCTCTTAACCCTTAATCCTAATCCTAAAACCTATTGACTGAAAAATGTAGAAATAAAAGCTCGGACAAAATTATGCATTTTGAGAAGATTTTGTAAGTTGAAAAAGGGGGCTAACTCCAAAAAAAATCGGACAGACCTCATAATCAAATTATGCATTTTGAGAAGATTATGTAAGTTGAAAAAGGGGGCTAACTCCACCAAAAAAAATCGGACAGACCACAGGTTTTCAAGGTACTAAATATCTGTGCCGAGTTTCAAAAATATTGACCAGAAAATGTAGGAATAAAAGCTCGGGGACAAAATTGTGTCCACGGACGGACAAGCTGATTTCCAGTATACCCCCCCCCCCCACAACTCGTTGCGGGGGGGGGGGGGGTATAATTAACTAACTAATCTTTATATATCCTGATTTTGAAAACAAATTTGTTTTAGATGCTATATTTGGATTTAATTATAAGGAACATCAAGATGACCGAAAAAATTCTTTTCTTTAGAGTTATTGCTTCTTTCTTGACTGAAAATAACTTGAATTCCATCGAGATATGGGTACTCCTCATACAACCTCATACAATTTGCATGATATAGACTTATTCCTTGCGGACATTGTTACAAGTTGAAGTTGTGTGATTTTTATGTTGAGCTCAGTGTTCAGTTTGCCTGATATATTTGTCCCTCAGTTCTTAAATTTGAAAGTTTTTAATAGATAGTCATTTGTGGGTGCCTTAATGGTGTGACACACTCCTCCTGGACTGTTAATTGTTCTGAATCATGAGTTCAGTCCGTCCATCTCATGGGTAGCTGAGGAATTAGGCATACAACAGTTACTGTCAAAAGGAATGTTTTATGTATATTATGAATTTTCACAGGCTTCAGTTGAAGAAAATAAACCCGACAGATGAATATGATTGCAGCGTGTCTGTCATTTGCAGAATGAGGTCCCCAGAGGGA
Organism: Siphonodentalium dalli; assembly: GCA_032622095.1. Taxonomy (NCBI): domain Eukaryota; kingdom Metazoa; phylum Mollusca; class Scaphopoda; order Gadilida; family Siphonodentaliidae; genus Siphonodentalium; species Siphonodentalium dalli. Next base: position 246,558,881 of record CP136065.1, read on the forward strand.
TAATTTAGTGATGCTATCCTGCATAGCGGGCTAGCATCACTAAATTCACCCTCTGGGGACCTCATTCTGCTTAGGCCCTCAACTGATATGGCAGACCTAGGATCAGATTGAAGTTCCCCAGTTGAAGTTGGTGATGTTCACCCATTGGGCACCTCAATTATGAATTTTATCTTCTGCAAATTAGGGGATATAGAAACTTCCTAGAAGGGAAATGTAACTTAAAACAATCTTAATTTGATACTATAGATACTTTCCCAGAAGATGAAGCCTAAGTAGAATGAGGTCTCCAGAGGATGAATTTGGTGATATGCTAGCTCACTGCGCGGGATAGCATCACTAAATTCACCCTCTGGGGACCTCATTCTGCAAATGACAGACACACTATTTGCAGGCTTGGGTTGCAGGCATTTTATATCGACTGTTTATCACTGTTTATTGTCGGCTCAGTCTGATTAAAACTAGACTGCATGTTGTCAGCTTTGCTACCTTTCAAATGTTTTAACGTAAAACGCTGTGCCCACTAATATTTGTAAAATATAGCCTCTTATTGACATATGAATTTTTCAAAAGTGGCACTCTTTAACGGCGCACTGAGAAAAGAATCCAGGACAATATGACTAACTTAGGGTTAGTTACAAGTACATGTAGTCATTTTGACAAACCCATACCCTTTTGCAAGTTGCTATGAATAATTCTGTCCTTAGTCATAGTGACTAAGTTACACAAAGAATATTTACAACCTGCAGTGTTTTGAGATAATGCATATTTTTTTGATTGGGTGAGATTAGAATCCCGGCTGTGATGGTGCCTTGCGACTCAGTCTGATGTCAATACCACACGGTTACTGAAGAAATGGCCTTGGTTCGAATCCCGCTCAATAAAAAAATGTGCATTGTTTCAGCTTCTAAATATCGGCGGCTTGTGTGTTATATATAGTCCCAGGTATGTACACAGAGCAATGCTCGGCATGACTCGGGAGACATGTCATGTCCATATAACATGCAACTGTGCCAAAAATCTACCATATCTCATATATATTTTGATGACCTCTGTTTGTCTGTCTGTCTGTCTGTATGTATGTATGTTTGTTTGTCATTAATACAAATCTACGATTCTCGACCGATCGGGACGAAACTTGGTACGTGTGTGTAGTTTGACCAGGCGGTGGACGTTGTCGTATTGGCGAGCCCGTGCGGCGCCCGTGCAGTGCATGCGCAGACGAGATCTCGGAAACGGGTGGAGCTATCGACTTGAAATTTACTATGTGAATGTATCTTGCCCCGGATACGAATTTTATCGGGTCGCCGAGCCCGTGCGACGCCAGCTTCGCGCATGCGCAGACGAGATCTCGGAAACGGGTGGAGCTATCGACTTGAAATTTGGTATGTGAATGTATCTTGCCCCGGATACGAATTTTATCGGGTCGCCGAGCCCGTGCGACGCCAGCTTCGCGCATGCGCAGACCAGATCTCAGAAACGAATTTTATCGGGTCGCCGAGCCCGTGCGACGCCAGCTTCGCGCATGCGCAGACCAGATCTCGGAAACGGGTGGAGCTATCGACTTGAAATTTGGTTTTTGAATAGCCAGGACAACGTCGGGCTCATCGGCTAGTATGTATATATATTTACAAAACTGCCTTAAATTATGTTTGATTTCCATTGTTAAAGGTACTCAATCCAATTAAACACCCCCTAAACTACTATTTCTTTGGCTTCGGGGGTAAAAAATATTTGATTCGAGTCGAGGAACCTACCCATCAAAGCTCAAGAGTGATCAGATATTGATTTTTGAAATTTGTTATTTCAATTGTTGTGGCCCAGAAACACGCCATCAAAAGGATGGTCTTGTTCAAAACTGCGGACGAAGATGGATAACTCTAAAAACAAGTGGATACTCAAGTGATAATACGGCCATATTTAGTTGAACAAAATGTTAATAAATAACACGTTTTGGGAAATTTGATACCATAGTTGACAGTGGTTAGCATTATTTTGTTGCAATTAATTGATTCTGATAACTACAGCGTATTTTGAAGAAATGTTGTTGTTGTTGTATCTTGATGATATGGGGACCCTCTGATCGGATTGAGTACCTTTAAATGTAAACTTTAACCCTTTCTATAGTAAATACTCATAGATGAGTATAGTTCCCCTAGTAAATTTTCAGAAAATAGGTTCAACAAACGACCATATAAGTAATTATATGAACATTTTCCACCAATTATTAGAAAGCCTTATGCACTTGTATTATCTGTTTTATCTGTTTTTCTGTCTGTCGTCTTCATGAGTATCCTGAACACCCCTACAAATTAATAATAGATCATTCAAATAATTATGTACTTTTATAACTGGTTGGGAGAATCCATCTGGTAAATAAATGGTAATATCCATTGCATGGCATTCTTTTAAATAAGTACTTGAACGAAATGACGGGAGGATATAATGGCATATATATATATCAGAACTCCACCCCACCCCAATTAAGGCTACAATATGGATAAAAGGTTCTAATTCATAGACACCACAGACATCTAAGGAAACGAACAAACTAGACAGACCTACACCACCTATCCTGCAAATAGTGTGTCTGTCAAAATAATGTGTCTGTCATTTACAGAATGAGGTCCACAGAGGGTAAATTTGGTGATGCTACCCTACACAGTGGGCTAGCATCACCAAATTCACCCTTTGAGGATCTCATTCTGCTTAGGCCTTATCTTCTGTGAAGTATATCTAGTCTCAAATTAACATTATTTTTAGTTACTTTTTCCTCTCTGAGAAGTTTCTATATATCCCCTAATTTGCAGAAGATAAAATGCATAATCGAGGTTATCCTTGGTCTCCCATAGCATTTGAGGCCTAAGCAGAATGTGGTTCACAGAGGGTGAATTTGGTGATGCTAGCCCACTGTGCTGCTTTAAACTCGGTCTGATTCTGGATAGTATATCATCTGTCTTGAGTCTTGGAATTACTAATTCCCACCAACATAGATGTTCACCTTCCCAGTGACCAAGATAAGTTAGTCTTTATGACTAACTTTCTGACTTATATAGTCATTATGACTATCCTAATTAGTCATTATGTGGACAAACCTTAGACTAACATAACTTAGTCATTTTACTTTTTTCTCAGTGCATAAGCAGGCATACTATTTAAAGGTACTCAATCCGATAAAACTCCTCTCAATTACTATTTCAATGGCTTCGGGGGTCAAAAATATTTGATTCGAGTCGAGGAAGTCACCCATCAAAGCCCAGATTTGTTAGATATCGATTTTAGAAATCTATTATTTTTCATTATCGGGAATTCTTTCTGGCCCAGAAGACAGTCAAAATTTCGTTATTATTACCACTTGATTATAGAGTTATCCATCCTTGTCTGTTTGAATAGAGTTTTGGCGTAAAATCTCGAGCAGGTTACCAAATTGACGGCAGTTATTAGTACTCATCTCGAGCAATTAACAAATTTCAAAAATCAATATCTAATAACTCTGAGCTTTGTTTGATGGGTTCCTCGACTCGAATCAAATATTTTTTACCCCCAAAGCCAAAGAAATAGTAATATAGGACCCTCTGATCGGATTGTTGTTGTTGGAATCTGTTGAGATGGGGACCCTCTTTACGGATTGAGTACCTTTAAGTTCCAGTAATATAGAGAAAACGCCCTATATACAAAACCTGCTATATACTCCAATAATAAGATAACACAAATGATTCTGCTCTTTGTTGGATATATTATCCGAACAGCTTTACAAGTGAATGGAAATTAATCAATCCTGAAAACTTATAGATGTTACAATTGTGTGAAAGAAATTATTGCCTAAAAAATATAAACCAGTTCAAAATTTGTCTGCAGAGTGTATGTAACAATAAAGAGCGTTTTTCCGTATTTTAGTGGTTCGATTCGACTTGCGTTTAAAGACCCATTTAATTTTCAAGATTTTTGTTATAGTGGGTTGATATACAGTTTTAATAACAATCTATGATATAAAATATTATTAAAATACTATAATTCATCACCATTTGGAACGTCTGTATCTCAGAAGATGCCATGCATAGAGTAATAGAAAATAGCTGAAATCATAGAAACAATATCCCCCTGTCTCACTCCCAGAATGCAACACAATTCAAATTAAGATATAGAGTTATTCCCCTTCCATTGAAAATAATAGACTTTACAGAATCTTAAGCACAAAAAACACATCGGTACACCAACAAGAACAACATGTTCACATTTTACTACACTGATGAGTTGATAATATAATGCTTTGGAGCTTCCTAGCTCTTTCAAATGGTATATACTATGGCATATATTTTATATAATGTGATCTGGTGGAGTGGTGGTTCGAAAATTATGTGGGCCTTAAATCAAACAAAGTACCGTATTGGTCCCCGGAACATGACAATGTTCAACGAGCAAGATCTACTCAGTTAACCTTGAGGTTTGGATGATATATGTCACTTTAAATAACGCTTCCGGGATCGCGAACATGTGAGTTGATGCTGGTTGATGTGTGATTATTTACCAGTGATCTGATGATATTGGATGCGGTTACAGGGCGTGTCAATTTGTCCAGAATAGGGGATATTCAATAGAGTTATCCCCCTTCCGTAATGTTTGGGATAGTTTCGTGTGAAATATGATACGTTTATGCAATCAATTGACTGTCATTAGTGTACATACCAAGCTGTTCACACAAATGCAAAGATTGTCTTTGAGCGATAATTACATGCAATAATTAGACACCAATTAAACCATGTAGCACCGTTGTCAATCAAAGTACACACCACGCCCTATTTCAATGTCTGACACTGGGCGATGGTATATAAGTCATTAGCATCGACCAATGCGTTTTATTTATAGATCGCATGCAGCAGAGGGATAACTTTGTTTACGTAGCACACGCTGCAGGTAATGTCGCACTAACACGATGGATAGAGTGAGTCTGAAGAACCCGGTGTGGGATTTGAAGACATTCGGGGACAGAGTTCGGTATTATAGCTGGGTGACAGACCCCAGACTCAGCCTGATTCCGACCCAGACGCTGTATGGGGCCAAGGACATGTTGGAGCGGTATCGGACTCACACCGAGCCGCCGGGGACGACGGTGTCACAGGTCCGTCGCGCGCACCAGATGTATCTGTCAGCATTCCACCCAGATTCTGGAGAACTGCAGAACTTCATCGGCAGAATGTCATTCCAGGTTAGTTGCTCAAATAAACGTAGGCCCCTACATATTAATAAAATGGCTAATCCACCCCCCCCCCCCGCAACTAGAACTTTGTGGGGGGAAGCCAAGGGGTATACTGGAAATTGTCTGGAATCAGCTTGTCCGTCCGACCGTCTGTCCATGCCAACGAAATGGGTTTATGCGGTATGAACTTTAGGTGCTATTTGAGTTTATGAGCTTAAGCCATTAAGCATTTGTCCCCAATGTCATAGTATAACTGTTGTTTGGGTCTTTAAATCATTCACAACTTTCTAAAAAAAACTATCCCCTTCTTTCGACTTAGAAAATATTTTTTTCTATTCACAAATCTTGTATAAAGATTCAAAAACATGAGAAGCTGACCCCATCTGGACGTTGGAAGTCCGCGGGGTTAATTAGTCCAATGGTTTCGATAATCCGCACGATCATTAGTCCAATGTTTCGATACTATAAGTCCGATATTTCGATAATGCGGTACCCGTTAGTCCAATGTTTCGATACTCAAGCTATAGTGTTCGGTAATCCGAGCGATCGTTATACATGTATATAGTCCGATTATTTTTTCCCGCACGCTTCGCCCTTCTTGACCTATAGCCTATTTTGTTTCGTTCTAGGTTCAATCGAGCCTCCGAGGGCCCATTGGTCGGAGATTTCGATAATCCGAGGGCCCATAAGTTTGATGATTTGAGTTCAATGACATCGGTTGTTCGATAGTCCGATCGAGGGTTCACTAGTCAGGTGGCCAAGTAATCCATGCATCGGTTTTGGTATTCTATATATAGTTTTATTCTGTAATCAGCAACGAGCATGTTCGACACCTAGAGGTGGCCGCACGACGCCCACCGACGCAAGAAATAACTCCGCCAAAGTAACAGTATGCAGAAATTTCCGCCATATGTGGGCTTTATCGGTAGGCCTATAGGGCTATCGCGATATGCCTTTTTTTCTTCATTATTTTCCCAACGCTTCGCCCTTATTGACCTAGCCTATTTTGTTTCGTTCTAGGTTCCAGGTGGGATGGTTCTTATCGGTGCTATGGTGACATTCTATCGATCAAATTTAGCCGTGGTGTTTTGGCAGTTCATGAATCAGTCGTTCAATGCGTTAGTAAACTACACAAATAGGAATGCTAAGTCTGACGTCACACCAAAGAAGATTGCTGTTGCTTACGTCAGCGCTACGTCATGTGCTCTGGTCACAGCTCTTGGTTTAAAGACCGTCCTTTCAAAACGGGCACCTGTTCTTATGCAAAGACTCGTTCCTTATTCGGCGGTGGTCGCGGCCAATATCGCCAACATCCCGTTAATGAGACAAAGCGAGATTACAGACGGTGTCGCTGTTTATGACGAGAACGGAAACGAGGTGACCACGTCCAAATACGCAGCCGTTAAAGGAATCACACAAGTAACTATTTCACGGATTTTGATCTGTACACCCGGGATGGTGATCCAACCGATCGCCATGGAGTGGTTAGAGAGGAAACCATTCCTCGCGAAGAATAAGTTCTTGACGCCAGTATTACAAGTGCTGTTCTCCGGAGTGCTTTTGTTAGGAATGGTTCCAATAGGGTGCTCGCTATTTCCACAAAAATGCTCAATAAGATTTGACGAACTTTCCAAAATGGACAAAGAACAAATGGACCTTGTTAAAGCGAAACTTGGGTCTAACGTGCCAGAGAGATTATATTTCAACAAAGGGTTGTGATGAATGGTGAACTTATACACTCCAGAATTCCATTGTTCTGAGAAATCCTACCCATATAACCTATTTTATATAGATATTATATATAAACCATTTTTACAGGCCTTTTATTCTCAATAAGGACATCCCCTGTTCATCTTAGCTTCGAATTTTCATTTTGATTTAGTTATGTACAATAAGTCAACAGAAGATTACAGCCCCATGGCTATTTAAACTAAATTTGTTCATGATTGTATTATAATCTTATGATCAAACTACTACAGGAAGAAAATGTATACCCATGCATATGATCCCCCATCTATATTTGAGTAGCAATGTGTGTGATACACTCTCAGAAAAACAATTCAAGTTTGGATCCGCGGAGAAACTAATACCAAAATAGAACTTAGCAGTTTGGTTCCACGCTTCTTTAGTTTCATCTGGAACCAAATTCCCAAGTTTGGTTCTTTAATGAACCCACCGAATCCAATATGTGTGTGGGCACACGAACTAGCTTAAATGTTCTAGCTATTCTAAAATGTCAAATTTGTACACGTGGTTGGGGTTAAGATGGTTTGGGGAAGATTAGATCAAGCGTCATTCCTTTGAAATACCAACACACTTACGCCTAGAATGTTTTGCATTCATATTTGACCTCTAATCATTGGATTGCTGGCGGGCGGGGTTACTCTAGTCCTCATATCACAAATTGGAGAAACAAAGTATGGAACAAACACTTTAAAAAGTATAATTCGATATATCCTTCAGACATCATGACATATTTCGGTGTCTATTCGGTCAATCAACAATGTGTGATATAATTTTTGAACATTATAACGTAATTACGAACCAATAGAACATTCAGAAACAACGTCACATCAAACGTGCTTATAATTGTATCGTAGTACCATTACAGCACAGTGTTTCCACGAACACTCATAATTCTTTCCTAGTCGGCATTTAATGAACCAGATTGGGAACCCAAAGGAACTATTTGGTTCCATGTTCTGGTTCTATCTGGAGAACCAGATAGAGAACTAAAGCAGGCCACAGTGGTTCTCCCCCCTCAGGACAAACATTTTGGTTACATGTGGAATCATAATGTCTGTTATCACGGGGTCTCAGCTGCCCCGTGAGAACTGGTTCGCATTCAGTTTCGTCAATGTCACGGTGCGCGCTTGCAATTTCACAACAAATGGACAAGAATTTGCAGAAAATGGTAAGCATCTCTATCGTTATCAAGGATATAATATATGTGTGAGCGTTCGTCGATGGTTGGCCAAAACTTCGAAATATCGAACCGATCAGCAATACTTGGTGATTATATGACAATGTCTGTTTTTAAATGCTATTTTCGCTACAAAAGCACACTTTACCAGCTGGGTTTTGCTAAACTTTCACCGAGACGACCAAAGCAGGTCAAATTGATTCTCCCTTTACACGGTGGGGAATCACGTGGTTTCGAGGTTAGTGAGCACCACACATTCAAAATGTGTAAACGCACAAAACCTTAATATACGAGGAACTGGCACAAAACATCGCAGTTTGACTGTTACGAGCATATGCCAGTTTATTGTTGAAACAAGTTGATACCTTATTTGTTCGGAAATAGTTGGTGGTTTTCTATAACATTCTGACCAAAGTTGCCAGTCGGAAGTGCGTGGAATACACCAGTCCATACATCTTGGAGAATCCTTCGACTGACAACTTTGGTCAGAATGTTAGAGCAAACAAATGTGAATTTGGACATAAATGGGTTATCAGCTTGTTTGAAAAAATAGTATAGCGTTTATCTGTCAAAATAATATGTAATATATCATATCTTAGTTTATACCTGTTTTCCTCGCTTTTTTTCTGGTCGCGTTTTATATCGCCTCGGCCAGTTTGAATGCGTGATACTCATCAACTCGAAACCCCGTGATTCCCCACTGTGTAAAGGTAGAATCAATCTGAACTGCTTTGGTTGTCTATGTGGTTCTCCGAACAGAACCAGAACATGGAACCAAAAAGTTCATTTGGGTCCCCCACCATGCTTTAGAAACAAGTTTGGTTTCATGTGGAAACCGAATTTCTGTTGAAGAACCAAAATGTATGTTGGATTCTTCGTTTGCTTCTCTATACTGGGAGAAACACGGAAACCAGTTTTGGTTCCTCGGAGAACCAAGTTTTCTCTGTGTGCATTTATTGTGGTCTGGAAAGAGCATACATATTGCATGGTAGAAAATCATCGCCTTGGGTTCCCACGTAAAAGACTATTTACGAGTGGAAGGATAAACAATCTGTATATAGGTAGCAGAACCGGTTGATAACGCTTTGCATGTTTCCCCTTCTTTGGGTATCGATGATATCGAAAGAATGATTTGTGTACCCACGCGCGGTCTCTGCAGTGTTGATCAGGGTTTACCCAGGCCTAAAATCCCCAGATGCACGCGGACCTTATTTGGTCCGAACGAGAATATAGAGAATGAATACCATTCTTAAGTTCATGGTCCTGTTGAATTGCTATGATGTTGGTGGGTGAAAATGATGCTGCTAAGAAACAATACCGCGTTATTTTTTCTAAAGTTTTCATTTTCGCGATGTTTGGATAATTGAGCAGACTGAGCGATTTGTGGAAATGTTAGTGCGGTATCTCTATGAGACGATCAATGAAAATACATATTCTAAAATATGTTAATAATGGCTGCGCAGCATGCTGTTTGGTTAAAGTGATTTGAAACACTCCGGCAGAATGATCAAAGATAAATGGAGAATAATCTTACTCAAAGTAGTTATTTTTACGAATATTAATCCAAATTGACAACACACACCGTCATTCTTATATATTTATTAAATGCAAATGACGTTAGGTTGCAAAATCGTTTGCGTTCGTTTATAGCCGATTGTTGCGTCCCGAATTGAGATGTAAATATTTACAATTTAGCGTAGTTCAGACGATGTTTTCTGTGGTGTGGTATGGTCGATTTCTTTGAACTTGTCGGTAATGTTAGTAGAATGCTACATTCTGCAGGTTGGCATATGAGCCTGAGAACTAACGCATAAGTTTATTGCAATCGATCAAGTCCATAACATGCACATGATATTAACGGTAGACCCAGAACATCTGTGCTCCATTGCACAGCTGAGTATATCACTCTGCAGATGGTCTGATGTCATTATAATGTAATTGGTTTAATAGAGATGCCAGCCTTCAACATAAACAATGCCTGTGATTTTTTGACAGCTCTGCTATATAATTGATATTAATGGGTCAGCAGTGAGGTGTGTTATCTTGATGGATGTTGTTGGTATAATTTGATACATTATCATTGTAAACTTAACTTGGACTCTCTTAACCCAAGTATTCCATGTCCATATCACCTTTTCACATTTAACCCAAGGCGGTGGTGGTGAAGCATTACAAATCCTGTGCCAGTGCATTCTCTTATATAAATGCGAGTGACCCATAAATTCCAATAATTTGTGTTATGTACATTTGTCTATAATAGTACATAACAGTATAGTCTATAATTCAACATCAAAACTCTCATTTATGATTCCGATCATAGTAATTTACTATCGCCAAGTGATGGGTTAAAGACATATTATGTATTTGTTCGGGTGCGTGAAACTGATAGGTTAGTATTCAGGCGCTATGCCAACTGGAGGAATGTAGCATTCTACTAACATCACTGAAAATCTCAAGCAAATCGACCGTACCACTCCATGGAAAACATTGTCTGAACTACGCTAAATTGTAAATATTTACTACTCGAATCGGGACACTTCTATCGGCGATAAACTAACGAAAACGATTTCGCCATCGACTGTCACTGCATTTAAATAATGTTTCACATCACTTTAACATCTGCCGATCGTGATCGGCCTCTCGTTTTTTCTATCTAATATCGATATTAGATCGTTGTTATTACCTGAAATTTATTGAAAATGGCGTACAGTACCCCTTTAACATCACCCAACATCATAGCAATTCAACAGGACCCACCGACATCATAGAAATTCAGCAGGACCCACCAACACCATATATAAAAATTCAACAGGACCCAACAACATCATAGCAAACAAACAGGACCCACCAACATCATATATAGCAATTCAGAAGGACCCACCAACATTATAGCAATTCGGGAGGACCCACCATCATATAAATTCAGAAGGACCCACCAACATCATATCAGACAAGCAGGACCATTTAACCATGCATGGGTGATGCTGTAGCTGAGCAATCGTATGTAGTATTCGTGTGCAATGAAGACCCTCAGACAACTTACTATACGGTCCTGGTGTTTACATGTACATTAAATGCTAAAATGACATATTATGTAACACACTTTTACCAAGTAATTCTAAGTAATTTGATATATATAGTTTATAGTGTCATATATAATTGCCTGTACAAAAGACAACCATATATACGTGCCATTTCCAAACAACTGTGTGCATGGTTGCATGCATAATGCCGACGCAGCATAAAATATATCAGTGTCGTATTTATAGGTAGGAATGTAAATCTTCCGGGCCACATACATGAATACAGGGGCGTTGTCTTTTCGATTAAGATGCATGTTATGTTGGTTATAATCCCCTGTTCCCTGCCTTCGATTATACGTTTATAACTTTTACGCGCTGTGGATATAAGGTTATATATTTCTGTTGTATATCGTGACAGAAGCCGCGCAGGTGCAACATTAAAGACCATGTGTCCGTGCATTCTCTTATATATGCGAGTCTAGAAAACCCTAGATTGAATGTGTTATATACCAAGGTTGTAAACATTTTATTTCATTTACGATCGCGCTGCATGAGCATACACAAACCTCTGAGAATGTTAAAATTACAGCCACATAATTCACATATACGGCCAGGACTTTCCCTGGTTTTGTGTCCGTTTCCGAACACAGTTATAACGCTATCGGCATATATAGCAAAGGGGTGGGGTAGAGAAAGTTCGGAAATGTTTATATCACAATTAATTTTCCAAATATAGTTTCACTTGGTTTTACAACAGTTTTCAATACAGATAGGCAGCTATACCCCTGAACCAGACCCAAATACTCAACTCCGGAAAACCCTAGGGTTTCAAACCTGCATGGCACACAATCATTTCCAACTGGAAATTGATGACGGATGACTGTTACACTCCATATATTAGACAGAAAGTAGGAATATATTTTAACAACTCATCTTTTGGTATGAAAGTTCCAACTATACATGCATGTTGTATTCGCTGGAGAAGCATATTTCTCATTATAAAACTTAGTTGCGGTGCAACAATGGCACAGCAATTACCTGGAACCCTGAGGGTGAAACTGCACGAGACTCAGGTTTGTGTATATAGCTTTGTATTGTGGTTAATTGAAGAATATGCGGTGTCATTTTCAAATTACAAAGCCAAAACCTGGCTGTAGTAATAGGAGAAAGGGTTGTTCATTACCGTCAGTCGCAACGTCGGTCACACGTGTTTTATAACGAGATACAGTATACCTAACCATTGGTATAAGATACACCACATGTATGCTATATGGTGGTTTATATAGAGGAGAGCACTCGAGTTAATTGAATTCTTTTCAGGGGATAAACCTTACATTATATATTTTGTTCCCATTATCTCCAATCCAAGTGCTTGTCTACGCTGTTTTATTATTTGAGTTTTTAGTCTATGTCCCACACTTATACCCTGTATATAGGATACACTGGTGTAAATATTGTTCGGAGTGACATCTAGGAGAGAATAAAATAGACACTAATTGCATGGTCAATAGCCTTGTGTGTTTTTGCATAAAAATGCATCACACCTCTTCCCTATGATTTCCATAGGTGAAATAGCCATTAGCACAGGAATTAACCAATTGTAGTGAAGTTTGAATTTTGTGGTGTGTCAAAAATATTACATTATTTGTCAAAAAATATTACATTATTTTTAGGACCTATAGGATTTATATTGTAAACAGTATACGCTAAAACGTTCGCACTGAGGCCCATTGTAAATATTTACATCAGTGCAATCTATACAGTGTACATTAGCTGCAGCAGTGCATATCGTAACGGTATCTCCTTGGACAAGAGACGCGGTCGGTAAAAATTGCATTATAGACCTACATGCGGTAAACGAGCACCAAATTGGGAGTTGGTGGGTATTATTATTAGAAATCGATGCATGATATCCACGAACATAATTATTTCCAGAACTGGGTTAATTCCTCGTCGGATGATGGAATTAAATGACATCGATGCTATTTGTTATATGTGATATAATCGGTGTGTACTGTGACGTGCCCCTTAAAGCAATTTGAAACAATGTTAAACTGTTCATGGAGTGTGATGTAGATGAATGTAAGTGCAGCTAATGTATCCCTGTCAGTGTTTCATTTCGTTTATATTGGCCTACGTACTTGTATTGCGGTCGTCTGAGAATGGAGAAAGACAGTTATAAATACACCCAGGGATGTGGCTAGAGTGGGGGGGGGGGGGGTGGGGGTGTCCACATTGGGAACTTCCAACTGCACCCCCCCCCCCCCTTGAGTCGGAATCACAACACAACTTTTTGCATAATTCCATTTGCACCCCCCCCCCCCCTTGAATCAGAATCACAGACCAAACACAAATTTTGCATAATTCCATTTGCACCCCCTTGAATCAGAATCACAGACCAAACACAAGTTTTGCATAATTCCATTTGCACCCCCCTTGCACATCAGTCCTCAGGCCTAATATCCTATGTATTCATAAACTATGTTGTTATATATGCCCGGTATAAGAAAATTAAGATACTTTAACCTGAGAATTGCATAAATCCTAACATCTAGTAGCCTACCCCAGACAAATGCACACGGCTACGGGTAAGACACCAGGACATTGTGTCCGTCCATGTTTGTTCAGTCCGGTGTGAGAAAATTTGGAAAACTATACAAGAAAATCGCAAATCGTAGCATCTAGACTGGCCTCAACTGAAGCTTCCCTAGTGTTGGAAATTTCAAACCTCATACTCCCTCTTAGGTTGGAAAAATCTCCAACTGATGACCATTTCAGTCCACAAGTTTGACCGAATGTACTAAACTATTGTTTTGTTAAACTAATTAGCAGTTTTGTATTGGTCACGGGGGAGGGACAGTGACACACCGGGCCGACCATGGTTCGGCCAGGTGTTCGAAAATTTAGAAATCTGAACAAGAAAATCGCAAAATCCTAGCATCTAGACTAGTCTCAAGTCTTCTTAGAGTTGGAAATTTCAAACCTGACACCCCCCCCACTTAGGTTGGAAAATTTCCAAATGATGACAATGTTGACCAAATGTATGACAATATTGTTTTCTTAAATTTAGTAGCAGTTTTGACTAGCCACGGGGGAGGACCAGGACACAAGCTTTCCAAGTGTTGGAAATTTCCAACCTGTCACCCCCATAAGGTTGGAAAATTTCCAACTGATGACCATTTCAGTCCAAAATTTTGACAAAAAATAGGAAAATATGCAAATATTGGTCCAAAAACAATTAATTCCCCCCAATAAATTGTTTGAAAATCAAACGACAAGAACATTTTCAACCCATTGTTGGTGTGAAATGAAATTTCCAACTGTTGAAAATTTTGACCAAAGTTGGGGAGTGAGACACCCCCACACCACCACCTCTAGCCACATCCCTGAATACACCTTCTTCCGTGGAACCTTCAAACGGCTAGAACAATTTGAAGTGGGAGATGACTTATTGTGATTATTGTACAAATCTGCTAGTTTACTTTAAATTTCTGTGACACAACATCATGTTGATGACATTATATTACTATGATTATCAATCCACACTAACTCGTTCGATAGGCCATTGGGGCTTTTACGAGTATATCATGTAACTGTAAATAGAGCAAATATAATGTTATACTACGACATTGGCCAATACATGCGAAAGCTTAAAATAGGCCTGAAGATCACAGGTAAATCACAGGTAAAAAAAATTGTGACGCTGGGTGAACCTGAAACCATCCAACCAGATGACTATCCGGTATCCGGTGCAGACCGAAGTTTATACCGCACTTCCGGGAAAGTTACGCTCCGGGTACTTTTTTTCAGGGTTCTTGCACAACAACACGCAACTAAATCGAGATTACCCTAAAATTAAAGTTTTGCTATTCTTAAAAAATAGCTAGTTGGTGTTTATACCACCATTGGAAGGCTAGGACAGGTAATTTCACTATATAAGTTTTGAGGGTAACGTATTATCGTTCCGAAAAACAGCAAATTTCCTAATTTCGATGGGGTAATGAGGTATCGGTCGCAGCGTCTATAGCAACTTCATAACTCTTGACATATCAGGTCTGGCAATTCCCAAATACAGCTATTGTAGCTACATTTGACTATCATAAAGCAATATTTTACCAATTGGCATGGCGCATAGTCATTACTATGGTGACACAGTAAAAGTTGTAGTCCGATTTGGGGGAGGTGTGGGGGCGGTAAGTTGTGGATCCGGGCCCACTGGCCCCAGGGCCCACTCGCCCCAGGCAGTTTTTGGGGCGAGCTGGCCCAGCTTTCAGGGGCGGGTTGGCCCGGGTATTACATTTGTATTAAAGTTGTAAATAAGCCTCGGTTAATATATATTAATATATTAATTTTTTAAGTTCAGATTATGAAATTTCAGAATTATGTCCATCAATTTTGACATTTAGATTACTTTAGGCACGTTTGTTAGCAAAGATAATAGCCAGTATATCACACTACTAGTTGGTTTTAACAACGAACCGGCGAATTCATAAATAACAATAATGAACTGTTTTCACATTCTGGATATTAAAGTTTCTCTTAGGCCTAAAAAAAAAATACGTTTGTTTCCGCTAACCCGACCGACCCTATTTTAAGCCGCCGACCCTAAACTTTTTATTGCCAATTTAGGTCCCAATTCATATCATAACAAGATGCAAAACATTTATATCTATTATATATTTTTGGAAGATCTGTGTCTGTGTGTGGTGTGAGGGTGTGTGTGTCTGTGTGTTCGCGATGGACTCGAAAATGGCCAAACCGATTTCGATGAAACTTGGTATGTGGGGGTATTTTCGGCCGAGAACTGGCATAGGCCTATTAATTTGTCCGTGCGACATGACCTTGACCTTGAAATCGGGTAATTTCAAGGTCAAACGCCCGAATATCACGGGATTTCGAGGAAACTTGGTATGTGGGGGTACTTTCTTATGGCGAGTCTCTTAAGCATATTCATTTGCCCGCGCGACGTGACCCTGACCTTGAAATCGGGTAACTTCAAGGTCAAATCGTCAATTTTGATGGGATTTCGACGAAATTTGATACGTGGGGTTACTTTTGTCCACTGATTGTTTTGGACGGGTCCAATCGTGACCCCGACCAGACCTTGACCTTCAAAATGATAAATTCAAGGTCAAAATCGGGTAAAACCGGATGGATTTCGACGGGCACGTTTGTCGGGTACTTGTGTCCGGGCAGTGTTTTTGGACTGGTCAAATCGTGACCCCACTTGACCTTGACCTTCAAGGTCAAAGCCCGGACGAAGTCGGGTCACCTTCTAGTCTATACTATATATTTTGAGACTTCGTATATATGTGTGTACTTCATAGAATCCAAAACACGTGTACAGATTGAGATCAAATTTCGTATGTAAGTGTAAAATCCCACCGACACCGCCGTAATCGTGTTTTCGAGAAGCTCTGAGCACCCTTTATCCACTCCCAGTCATCGAAATCAGCTCAAACGGCACGGCCGGGGTTAATAACGTCATTATATATATATATGAAGTCAGAGTCTCCAAAGTTATACCGGAACAAACACGTGTTTACGTCGTCTTGGGGGTCCACGATGGGAGTCTGACTTCAATGCAATGTTATCGCTCGAAACACGTGTTTACTTCGTGTTGAGGTTCACGATGGGTTTGACAATTGTTATCGCTCGAAATAGTACATTAGGACGGGAACGGCTGGACAGATTGAGCTCAAACTTCCTATCTAAAGGTAAAATAACACGTACGATGTCGTCCACGCGTTTTCCAGAAGCTCCGAGCACCCGTACTCCACTCCCAGTCATAAAAATCAGCTCAAACGGCACGGCCGGGGTTAATAACGTCATTATATATATATATACGAAGTCAACGTTATTAGCATCTGCATTGAGTGCATTTCCTAGAACGCAACACGTGTTTTACGTCGTCTTGAGGTTCACGATGGGAGTCATTTCAATGCAATGTTATCGCTCGAAACACGTGTTTACTTCGTGTTGAGGTTCACGATGGGAGTCTGACATTTCAATGCAATGTTATCGCTCGAAATATTATGCAGAAAGGCAGATCTCGGAAACGGGTGGAGCTATCGACCTGAAATTTGCTATGTGAATGTATCTTGCACCGGGTACAAATTTTATCGGGTCGTCGAGCCCATGCGACGCCCGTGCAGCGCATGCGCAGACGAGATCTCGGAAACGGGTGGAGCTATCGACTTGAAATTTGCTATGTGAATGTATCTTGGGCCGGGTACAAATTTGATCGGGTCGCCGAGCCCGTGCGACGCCAGCTTCGCGCATGCGCAGACCAGATCTCGGAAACGGGTGGAGCTACCGGGTACAATTTGTTCTTATTGAAACGCGTGGAGCTAAAAATAAAAAAAAAATATAAACAAATGTCACAATTAACTCATTGAAAAACAAAAAATGTCATGTTTCGGACAAGCCGCCGGTGGCGGGCTACCCTGCTAGTACTATATATTTTGAGAACTCTGTGTATTCGAGAGATAGCCCACACCCTCCGGACCTCAATGATATGATCGTGAATGAGTATTGATATACCCCACTAAACTTTGACAAACACCAGTAATGGTGTGTAGATAATTTACATATCTCTCCTATATATTTTGATACAATCTATCTAATTTACATATCTCTCTTATATATTTATGTTTGTGTGTGTGTGTGTGTGTACTTCATACAAATCTACGATTCTCGACCGATCGGGACGAAACTTGGTACGTGTGTGTAGTTTGACCAGGCGGTGGTCGTTGTCGTATTGGCGAGCCCGTGCGACGCCCGTGCAGCGCATGCGCAGACGAGATCTCGGAAACGGGTGGAGCTATCGACATGAAATTTGATATGTGAATGTATCTTGCGCCGGGTTCAAATTTTATCGGGTCGCCGAGCCTGTGCGACGCCAGCTTCGCGCATGTGCAGACCAGATCTCGGAAACGGGTGGAGCTACCGGGTACAAATTTTTCTTATTGAAACGCGTGGAGCTAAAAATAAAAAAAAAATATAAAAAAATGTCATGTTTCGGACAAGCCGCCGGTGGCGGGCTAACCTGCTAGTACTCTATATATTAACTAAAAAAATATGTAATCAAAGTTGGAAGTGATATTAAAGATACATAGAATAGACCTCTGCACACCCAAAAACCCAATTCCGCTTTTATAATTAAATTTTTATATGCCTTTTTGAAAAAAAGGTTGTATTTTGTAATCAGTCTGTCCATCCGTCCCTCTGTTAACATTTTTGGTTTCTGATCAATAACTCCAGTTTGGAATAATTGATTACAACCAAAGTTGGTATGTGTATTTCCCAGCTTAAAATACAGGCCAAGTTCAAATATGGGCTTCGTCCAATTATTTTTACATGAGTTACAGCCCTTTTTCGACTTCAAATTTGGCCGTCCTTTAACATTTTTGGTTTCCGACTGATAACTCCAATTTTGATTATTTGATCTGAACCAAATTGGTATGTGTATTTCCCAGCTAAAGATATAGACGAATTTCCAATATAGGTTTCGTCCAATTATTGTTACATGAATTACAGCCCTTTTCAACTTAGAATTTGACCGATTTCATAGAATTTTGGTTTCCGGCCGATAACTCCTGTTTGGATTATTTTATCTGAACTAAAGCTGGTATGTGTGTTTCCCAGCTAAAACTACAGACCAAGTTTGAATATGGGTTCTGTCCAATTATTTTTTTACATGAGTTATGGCCCTTTTTCCACTTAGAATTTTACTGCATTGTGGCATTGAAATTAGGGGTATGTCAGATATTCTTTGTAAGCTCAAATTATTATCTTATTTTGCAGTTGTACAAAGGGCATATTTTGCTGCGCACTAGCGATGCTCTTGTTGGACCTGTGTTTGTTTATGTTCGTTTGTGTTTGTTGTTTAGTAGGACCACTTGGTTGCTATAATTACCAGTGAACAGAATCCTTTACTGACTCCATCAAATTTTGGAGAAAATGGGTCCACAAAGCCTTTAACCCTTTCAGTGCCAAGTCCAATTTTTGTATCAACCCATATTTCCTTGATCATTTTTAAAATTTATTGATTATAATAATGTGATACATTGATGGAAAGAGCTCTAAGAGTTCTTTCCATCAATGTATCACATTATTATAATCAATACATTGTGAAATATGGGTTGATACAAAAATCGGCACTGAAAGGGTTAACTAACCAACTATTCATTTAGTTCTTGATTCACAAGTAGCCAGTTAGTGAAAGGAGCCAGAAGCCACAGCAGATTGTTTCATCCCCATGGGATTTCCAGGAAGAGTTTTATAGTAGATGATTCAGTTGATTGTTAATGTTAGATTCCATAAATTGGCATAAAGGCGTTATTAATTAGGTAATATTCATATTGTATCCCACTGGGCCTGTGAGTGCATTGTGTGGAATTTATGCTTTGAAAATGATTTCAGAATCAGATATACAAATTTGACACATATTAAAAGGTACAATACTGGACACATTTCATAATTCGGCTCCGCTCCTCCCATAATGTCATGACCAGGGATGACACTGCTAGGCCATCATTGAAACGGCATGTGTGCATGGTATATCAACCAATTCACGAAAAAGGACTTCACAATTACATACAACACATTGTTCTTCCTTTGAATTTTAATGATATTTTTAATCCAATTAAGCAGCATTGATTCAATAATTCAATACATTATACATCAATCGGGCCGAATTCTCAGGAAGGGGGGAACTTCTATTGTATTTCTCTATAGTGAATAAACTACTTCCTGGTTTGAAACTACAACAGTACTTGAGGGTAGTAACACAGCCCTCGAAATTCGGAAAAATGTCCCACAGCAAATTTAATGCTCTGGCATCTTAGATTCCACATGTTGCCACAGTGTTTCCCACAGCATTGCTTATTGCCATGGTCGATTTTGAAGACTGGTAACCTGATACATCATGGTCATTATCATATGGTATGTGATTTATATTTCCAGGCTGATATTCTTAACAATGGGGGAGTGCACTGACGGAATTGATGCCCTTATTAGGCACCGGAGCCAGAGACCAACTTTCGCTAGAATGATTTCTTGGGAAATGAGCAAAGATGCTGTACCAAGAAAACGGCACAGCTCTAAAACATCAAAGAAGCGACATCCATCTGCTGTCGGAGAGGTGACAAATGAAGAGGAGGATGAAATTCCAGATGACGATTTATCTGATTCGTATTCTGATGATAGCATTTATTTAACAGCTGATGAGAGCCCCAATGAACATAGTGATGATGATTCTACAAGTGTCGGAACCGAGAGTGTTTCTGAATCGATAACATCATATGTTAGTACAGCCTCCACTGACTGTGACTCAACACCCTCAGAGGGACGTCAAAGGCGTTTGAGTAAGAAACAAAGAAAGGGCAAACGCAAAACATTTGAATTATTCTATTGTGATAGCTTATTTGTTAATGAAGATTCTTTTAATATCACTGGACTCAATGAATTAACGCTCAATGTTGATGAGTTACTGAATGAATCGCAGAGAGTTTCTGTGCATAAAAGTGTGCCTAGTCTTCTGGAAATTTGTTTGCAAGTAACATGGAAAAGTGGATTGAAATTTGAGGAAACTCCACCTGGCTTGATGCCACTTATACATTCTCATCGACACGGTGGTAAATTCTCGTCCATGCAGCTGAAGACATTGCAAAATTATTTCAAAGATAAAGATGAGGACAATTTACTGACTGATACCTGGCAAATGAACATTAACGGCAATTCTGAGAAACACAAGAAAATTCTGTGGAGAGCAAAAAGAAATTTATGGAATGAGCATGATATAGACTGTCCCTGGCGGTCGGGGTCAGAACAAAACATTCCATATCATGGTTCACTAATGACTTCGTTTCTCCGATGGACATCAGAGCAAGCCTTGTTTATAAATTTAAATGTTAATGATACATCTTCTCAGGATTGGCATGTAACCATGGCAGCACTGTCAGGTCAGTATTGTCTCACTGCAATAGATAATTTCTTCAATTTGGTTTGAATGTTTCTGCATCAGTTATTCGAATAACATAGCTTATATACTGTCACAGATATTTACTCTTTTATATTCTGTCACAGATATTTACTCTATTAGTGTTCCTAGGCCTCATTCAAAATATTCTTATTTCCCCTCACCCAATGTTTAAGAGTGAGTAGCTACATGTAGTTAATTAATTTGTCCTTACATTTACCGGAGGTCACTAGATAGGTTCAATAACTGTTATAACTTGAGATTTGTCCAGATATAAAAGTATGACATAGATCTCAGAATTGGCATGTTACCATGGCAGCAATGTCAGGTCAGTATTGTCTCAGTGTTAAGTAGTGTTCAGAGGACTACGTTACGTTCGTCTGTTGTGTTGGATCTGTTGAACCGTTCCACACACATTGCGGTTGCAATTACATCCGTCTTCTGAATTGTGAGAGAAAATAAGTGCTCTCACTGTGTTTTCCTCATGGGAAGGAAACTCAATGCGCCAATCCACAACAAATTCAATACAATTAGCTCGTCTGAACACTCCTAGGTCGCCTCGCATATATAAGAGAATGCATTGGCTTAACACATTAAAAATTATAAAATTGTTAAAGAATGTAAGAAAAAATAGTAAAAAGTGTTAAAAAAAGATTTTTTTTTAGGCCAATGCATTCTCTTATATATGCGAGGCGACCTATGGTCGACTCGCATATATAAGAGAATGCATTGGCACAGGGCATAACTGTAACTATCACAATTTGGTCAAGGAGCCAGTTCCAATGATATCCATATTTGTATTAGAGGTGCCACGATTATTGATTTTGATAATCGATAATCGGTCGTCAATAATCGACTATAATCGATTAATCGTACCTAATAACATCAGTACCGGTAGGAGTATTCTGTAATATGGCCTATTGGCTGGGTGCTTGTTAACTGCACTGTCGCTGGTTGTTTGAGGCATCGGCCGATGAAATCAAACATCCAGAGCGTGGATAACAATCACAAAGATGTGTCCCCACCTGCAAATTGTAGGACTTACAACAAATTAAACATTTTGATAATAGCGAGCATTCACCGCATGATACGTGATAGCCTGTGCTAGTATCATCTTAGTATAACAATGCAAACAAAGTATAGTCGCAAATGACATCGCGGAGAACATCGATGAATAAAATGCTGTAGGTTCCGTGGTTTCCAGAGAATGTCAAACAACTCACCATTGGTCCAATCAGATTCAAGGCTAGTGGCGTTCATTTCATTGAACACGGTACCAGTCGGAATATTTCAAAGATATAGTGCTGCCTTTCAAGTATAGATATACAACGACATCGCCATACTAGTAAGTTCAAAGCTTTGTAGAATATACAACGACCCGAAGAGTAGCCATGTCACATCATCAATTGAACTGCCGACTGTTTGCAACATATTAAGTTAGTAGTACTCATGTCGGAATCTCTTTGATCTGCGATCAAAGATTGTTAACCCTTCAGTTGTAGATAAAACTGTGTAAAACAAACAAAGTATTCAATAATATCCAACATTTTCCGACGTCCGAAATAAATAACGTAGATTAATCGACTATGGAAATGGTAATCGATTATCGGCTTTATCAACGGTTCATCGATTATACGATTAATCATGGCACCCCTAATTTGTATGGTTCTATTGAGACAGACTGAAGATATTTTAGGCTGTTGAAGCCTTATTTGGGCGTTTTTGGCCGGTTTGTTGGGTAAAGGGTTAACAGTTATGCGATGTGTCTGTTTTACAGGGAAATGAATCGGTTTACATGAAAAATAAAATGGGATGTGTAATAATTTAGCAAAATCAATAAAATGAAAACGGTCGGGGGTGCTGGAATAGGGGCGGGTGGGTCACCAGAAACACAGGTCTGTTTTATTTTGGCCTTAATATAACGGGTTTTTTTATGTTTTCCAAAAAGCATTTTTGTACAAATCTTAAAATGTTAATAATTTTTCTACTATTTTTATTTTGACACAGCTGTCGGGCATGCCATCGATTTAATGTTGCCTTCAACCATGTCACACAGAACCAAGAAAATATGTGCCACAGATCAGAACTTACTGGATCAGAATCTGAAAGCTGCTGCATCTCGAGTGAAAACCGCTCTTAAGGCGAGGTGCGTACTATGTCTCTAGACAAATCTCCACTCTCAAAGAATTTGTGCGTAATCTAATGGAACATTGTCACTTAACAAATCTTGTTTGCAAGGCAAGATGTGTAATCCAATAGCACGGCAATATATCAAAATTAACCTCCACTTGCAAAGCAATGTGCAGAATCCAATTTATCAATTTTTGTTGACTCGAATATAGCCGTAAGATCCAATTTCGGTCACCAGTCATCTCTGTATACTGGTTTGTTTCTACCAGTCCAGGGAGTCAGTGTGTGGTATTCATGTACCCTACCTTGAGTTGTCATATGCCCTTTGCCAAAATGGATATAAACATAAAACAAAAACAAACCTGCACTCCCAAACCAATGGGCGTAATAGGAACTCTTTTGTCTAAAGGTAAGATGTCCCGGTGTCTTAAAGACCCTTCATGTGTGTACCGTTAGACTCTTCATGTGTGTACCGTTAGACTCTTCATGTGTGTACCGTTAGACTCTTCATGTGTGTACCGTTGTGTGTTTACTTTATGTGTGTACCGTTAGACTCTTCATGTGTGTACCGTTGTGTGTTTACTTTATGTGTGTACCGTTAGACTCTTCATGTGTGTACCGTTGTGTGTTTACTTTATGTGTGTACCGTTAGACTCTTCATGTGTGTACCATTGTGTGTTTACTTTATGTGTGTACCGTTAGACTCTTCATGTGTGTACCGTTGTGTGTTTACTTTATGTGTGTACCGTTAGACTCTTCATGTGTGTACCGTTTAGAGCTGGGACGGTTATGGGTTTTTCGTGACCGGTTATGAACGGCAAAAAACCGCGATTAACCGGTTAACCGCATATTATAGGTATTATTATGGGTGTGTAAGCCCAGTATGCAGAACGGCGATGATTGTGATGCTGGGACATTCCGTGGTGAATTAGAGTTACCTCCCTTACTGTGTTTCTAACGAAGATGAAGGTCGATTTGAGAATGTATGTCATTCACATTCCATTGCAGGTTTTCATTTCTAATTGACAAGTTGTTTGATGAAGCATTAGCATATGTCTGTTGGGCGAGAGGCAATGTCAGCCAAGCATCGGATATGTTGATAAAGATCGCAGACAAAGAAGAACTTTGTGAGTATAAAGAGCTGTTCTGGGATGAAATTTTTCAGAATTTATTTCTGATTTCAGGATTTTTTTGAGACTGGTATCCATTTTATTTCGTTATTGACATACAGTAGCATACGATTGAACATGCCATATGGTCACCAGGCTTCAACATTATGGCATCTGTCTCAAGTGTTTCTATAGTAAGATGGCAGAGTGGTATTGTACCATGTCTTAGAAGGACACTCCGAGATAGGATATAATTAGCCTAGGATACTACATCGTGCCACCTCTCAGTGTTTGCGCTTTCAGTGGCCAAATTAGCCAATGGCTAATCTTTTTCGAATTTGGCTAATAAAAATTTAATTTGGCTAAACTTTTTTTTACCCCAAATGGAGACGGAAAGCATGGAGCCGGAAAGCTAATTAAAAGCGCTGAATAGATCGACATTCAAGACGGAGTTAGGCGACCTATTATACGCCGTCGATGACACCGACTATGTAAACAATACTAAACATGTATGCTTTGAAGAGAGTTGTTATCAGTGAGCACAATGAATAGGTGATTACCTAGTGATACCGCTGTTGTTTTATGGAGTGTTTTTGTAATGTCCAATAAATAGGCGGATCAGAATAGTATCCATCATTCACAATTTCTACAATGAGTAACAAACGCAAGCTACGGACTTTTTCGGACTAAGACAGACATTGCCTTCTATAGACTGACTGTCCTCTAACGGACATACGAAATGATGATAGTAGATGTGAGGAAGTTACTGAACGCTTAAGCTGTATACTGGTTATGTAATTTTTTGTTGATTAGGCAGACTGTAAGATAAAATACCTAAATGCTTTGTTCCTTAATTGGATGAGCAGTTCTTAACTCAATGGTTATGTAATGTGTCATTAACTGCATCCCGTCTAATAACCTGGCTTCACATCATAAATGGTTTGAATACAATAGATATTCAACAGTTATCACCTTACTATAATATTTTCACCGGGCTTTTTGCGTATGGTCGGACGTGAAATCCCGCCATATTCTATATTAATGCTTTACATTAATTGATCTGTCTGTGGGATATAACACATACCTATGTTCGTATAATATTGTTTTTAAAGTTGTTTTAATTATGTTTTTATTCTGAGTAACAAACAAAGTTTAAAACAAATATTTTAGTCATTAATTGTGAACCGCCCAGAAAATGAGGATTTAATTTGGCCAAAGTTTTTTTTAATTTGGCCAAAAAACATTTGGCCAAAGTTTTTTTCATTTGGCTAATAAAATTTTCATTTTGCTAAACCTTTGGCCACAAGATTTTTCGGTCCAGCGCGAACACTGGTAGTAAGTGCCAGGGATGTGGTAAGGAGGGGGCTGTAAAGCATTCTGTTACACTATTATGGAAGTTCAGCAGGCAGCTTTTCCTCCTGTGAACTGTGGTAAATCAAGCATTTACTGATATAACTCAATAATCCAGCATGCTAAATTCTTACCAGATGATATCTCAATTACGTCATTTATTGTGTATTATAAACCAATGAATATCACTATCTTTTAAAGACATGTTATGGACTTGTTTGGTTGTATGAAACTGATAAGTTAGTATTCAAGGAATGTAACATTGTACTAACATCAGTGAAAATCTGAAGCAAATCGACCATACCATAGAAAACATCGTTTGAACAACGCTCAATTGTAAATATTTACCACTCGTTTCGGGACGCGTCTCTCTGCGATAAACTAACGAAAATGATTTCGCCATCAAGAGTCACTGTATTTAATTAATATATAAGAACGACTGTGTGTTTGTCTATGTGGATATAATATCTCAAAAAATTACTACTTTGAACAAGATTATTTACCATTTCTGTTTGATCACCCTACCGGAGTGTTTCACATCACTTCAAACGAAACATCATTGTATCCCCAAGTTTCAATAAAATGTGCAGTATACTAGATTGACTGTCCATCCATCACGACTGCTTTCAAAAGAGGATTCAATAACATTATATGCATTTTCCATTCTAGAGTTATCCTTCTTTGTTTATCTGGAAATCTTTATTTTTATCTCAGCGATCGGTTATGAATGAAATGTGGTATCGAGGTTTGCAATCTGGGGTGCTTTCAACGTGCCCAATGACCATGTTTGCATTATCCGTTTTTAGTTACCCTTCATTGTTTAACAGGAAGTAGTGGTTTTCTGTCTGTCTGTCTGTCTGTCTGAGTATTTCACATATGCCTGAGTATTTCACGAATGAAATTTGTTAGGGAGGTTCACCTTCCTGAGTGCTTTCAAGAGTACCCAATGACAATTCTGGAGTTATTCTTCTTTGTTTTCTTTAGAAATAATAGCTTTTTGTCTGTCTGTCTGAGTATCACAGCCATGGGTATAGGATGAGGCCCCCACCCCCCTGAAATACGGAATACCACTTAACACAGAGGGTGGAATACGGAATACCAGTTAACAGCCATATGGAATTTTCCGGATAAATTTCTATTGCCGTACGAACGCTGGTCATCCCGCAGTGTCCATGTCTAAAATGATCTAAAATGAAGATGATCGACGATCTGTATGTCAAACCGTGAATTTATTGTGACAAAAATCGCATTTATATTATTATTATGATCATTTTTTGGAAGGTGTCGAAGGTCGGTGTACGAATACCGGTATTTTTGGAATACCGAATACCTCCTAACAGAGGGGCCGGAATACGGCGTACCTCATAACAGGGCATGGAATACGGCGTACGAAAAAGGGGGTGGGGGCCTCTGATCTCAATGACATTTTGCTATGGATATTTACCATCACAAGACCTTTCAATGAAGTGTTGGTAATGTTTACATTTTCTCTTATTTATCCTTTGGGTTCCATCCTGCCCATGTTTCAATATTTTCAGTATTTAAATTCGCGCATTACTATTTTTCATCCATCGTTGAGCGAATTTATAACTGGGTGAAAAATAGTACGACTCCTAAGTTTATACCAACCACAGAGAAACAAGAAGGCTATATGTTGATGAGTTACGTACATGTATATAGATTACGGAAGGTTGGACCAAATATTAGGCTTGCAGGACTATAATTTACATGTGGGCAACAAACATCAAAACCATTACTGATATGTATGATATAAGTATACAGTAACAAATCATGGTATCATATTATTGCTGTTGAAATAAGAAATACACATATTGCTGACATAAGATGCACGAAAGCACGTCCCCTTATTCACAACGCTAACACTACACCGTGAACGAACATTCTGAGTTAGTCATGTCAACACAACCCACAGTCAAGTTTTGATTTTTTTTCTGATGTAAGTTTATTTTATATGCGGTGTGGTTTTACTTCTTTCAAGTTGATTTCAATTATTAGTCGAGTTTTTCAAAAACTCGACTTATGGTTTGACGAGGGACGGTGGGCGGGCGGGCGGCGGCGGGTGGACCTAAAGAATGCCTTATAACTTTGACATTTGTGAACGGATTCAAAAACATTTTGGTATGTGAGTTGCTCCCAATGACTATTTACTGCCTGTAGAAGAGTTATCCATCTTTGATGACTTTTTTGCAATTTTATCACCTGTTAGCGCGATAACTCAATAAAATATTAACTGATTCAAACCATATTTGATATATGAGTCTCTTGCAACAATATCTCGGACGAGTTCGAAAACCAGGTTTGTCCGAATTTTTTCCCCGGAGTTATGGGCCTTAGTTTGTCTATTTTTAGCATTTTTTTCACCGCTAGCGCGATAACTCAATTAAATATTAACTGATTCAAACCATATTTGGTATATAAGTCTCTTGCAACAATATCTCGGACGAGTTCGAAAACCAGGTTTGTCCGAATTTTTTTTGCGGAGTTATGGGTCTTAGTTTGTCTATTTTTAGCAATGTTATCACCGTTAGCGTGATAACTCAATAAAATATTAACCGATTTAAACAATATATGGTATATGAGTCTCTTGCAACAATATCTCAGACGAGTTCGAAAACCTGGTTTGTCCGAATTTTTTTTCCGGAGTTATGGGTCTTAGTTTGTCTATTTTAATAACAATTTTATCACCGTTATTGCGATAACTCAATGAAATATTAACGGATTCAATTGATATTTCGTATATAGGTCTATTGCAATGATATACCACCGTCCGACTGGACCTGGAGTTGTGCACCTTATTGGCAGAAGTTTGGTTCGACTGCCAAAAAACTCGACAAAAGCATCTTAGATGCGTACCCCTTGTGTTTATAACTATTTCAATATCAGAATAATTATTTGGAGCATATAAACAGCCGTCTTCACAAGACATTGATGATGTAGTTATGTTAAATTACACACGATGTAAAGCCACCGTGATGGTGTTTAATATGCACATGTATCTTCATTAACGATTAAGATCTGAAACTTTCATCAAAGCCAAGCATTTTACGAAAATATTTTTGTCAGTTTTGAATTCGCGCAGCTTGGTGCGCGAATAAAAAGTGCGCGAATTCAAAACTGAGCGAAAAATAGTACTGCGCGAATTTAAATATGAGTAAGTTAGTATGAAGCACCAGAGGTTCAACCTCTTGTTTAATCTGAATTGAATGTTGTCCTATCTACATCTATGCTTTTTACACATTTACAGATCTAGAAAAAGCTTTACTGCTATCAGAGATTGGTCGAATGTACTCTCAGTTAGATGACCCTCAGCTGGCGACAAAGTTCATCCGTCTGGCATCAGAAGCTGCACACGAAGCCGGTCGAGTCGATACAGATAAAGATTTCAATGACATTAATCATCAAATGTTACATCTGCTGGCGAATGTCCAGGATCAAGGGTTAGTGGAAAAATAGTTAAAAAAATTCTAGGGTTATTGGCAAATAAGATGTCCATCAAACTGTTATTTTTATGTTATCAGAGGATAATCAGATCATACCTATGATCAAGGGATGTTTTGGTGGCCCCTTTGTGCTCTTCACACACATTTTCATTTAAACATTTTTATTAAAAAAAAAGAAGAAATTTTTTAAATAAAACTCCTTGCTCAAGTTTTGAATATTTTTTTTAATTAAAAAATCTAAATTCTGAAAAACTAATAACCGATATAACATATGCGGGTACCCCTAGTTACCACACAACATTTGGTTGAAATCGATACAGGGGTCTGTGAGAAAAATCATGAACAGACATATACAGACAGATCCTACTCTTTTATTATATATACATATCATAAGATATTCTGCAATCAGTGTTTAGTACTTTAGTTATAGCATGTTTGATAGGTAACAACACAAGCACGTGGGGCGTTATGATGAAAATCAATAGCAAATCCATGGAATGATTGTTTATGATTTTAGTTTGCAAGCTCACATTGGGCATCCAATTCAATCCCTGATTGGTAAAAAATGTCTTCTCGAGGGATAATTTAGTTTATTAACTGTCACTCCTACAAGGTATTACCATTTTTTTTAAAGTAGAATGCAGAATTTCTCAGCCCTGCATAACAGAGACTTGTGGATGGAATGTGCGATAAATTAAAAAAGAAGTTTTTCTGTGAGAATGAGGAATCCTTTCACAGATCAATTTTGGAGCATGGTATGTAATATAGTGGCCGCATAACGCCTGTAGTTCTTGATCGTGCAAATTATTCCTGGCTGACTATATCTTACTTTCACTCCAATATTAGTGTTGCTTCCCTTAGAATATGACAGTATTTTTAATGTATATGTATAATTTTTTACTCCAGACTGATGACTGAAACCAAATGCAGGGAATCTAAAGCTCTCTGGTTATCAGTAATAAACAGTGGCTACAAACAAATGACAACCACCTCGTACCTCGCGGCATTTGATGCTCTGCTGTGCTTTCATTCTGGGACATTCCCTGGTAAGTTAGAGTTACCACCCTTACTGTGGTTCCATGGTAGGACATTCCCTGATAAGCTAGAGTTACATCCCTTGCTGTGCTGGGACATTCCCTGATGATTGAGAGTTACCTCCCTTATTGTGCTTTCTTGTTGGGACATTTCCAGGTGAGATAGAATTACCCCCCATTCTGTGATTCCATGCTGGGACATTCCCTGGTTAGTTACATCTCTTACCATGCTTTCATGGTGGGACAGTCTCGGGTGAGTTCGAATTACCTCCCTTACTGCTCTTCCATGCTGTTACATTCCCTGGTGAGTTTGACTTACCTCCCTTCTGTAGTGGGTTCAGTGCAGTAACCAATTCTAGGCACACTGGGTGGAGGATGATGTTGGTTCCGCCGAGGACTCTGATGGTGCTGTGTCCTCAGGTTCAGTGATTCCATCATTGCGGAGTGCCCGTAAGAATAACTCTGGATCACTGTTGCACACGATCCGGTCTTCCAGTTGGTTCCAATCCAGGATCGTCTTGTTAAAGAAAGAATGTTTTAATTGATTACAGCTAGTACGCCGTGGCTCGAAGGCTCTTACATTTTTACATTCTTCTTTTTCGACGATGTTTGTTGTCAGGTAGTTGTTTGCGCTTAATGCTGGCACCATCCCCTCAACTATCGTATGGAACTGAATGAGACGCTGTTCTCTTCGTCGCTCGTCTAGAGGTTTTAGATCTAGTTCCTCAAGCATGGTGGTGACTGATGTAATTCCTTGGCGACTATAATTATTCTTTATGAATCTCGCGCTCCTTCGCTGTACTTTTTCAAGGTGGTCAATGTCTTTCTTTAAGTGGGGGTCCCATACCACTGCTCCATATTCGAGCGCCGATCTCACTGTAGCGATGTAAGCTGTCTTTTTACATTTCTCTGGAGCATGTCTGATGTTACATCTTAGGAGGCCTAAAGCACACTTTGCTTTCTTTGTTGTTTTCCTAATATGGGCTGACCATGTCAGGTCGTTGGTAAAGGTCAGTCCCAGGTATGGGGTCTCAGCTGTTGTCTCTAGTATGTGTTCTCCCAGTTGGTACATGTTTGATGATTTGTTTTTGGTGCTCATGATGTTACATTTTTTGGAGTTGTGTTGTGTGCTTCCATGCTGTGAAATTCCTTGATTAGTTAAGAGTTACATCCCTTACTCTGCTTCCATTCTAGAACATTCCCTGGTGATTTAGAGTTACCTCCCCATATTGTGTTTCCATTATGGGACATTCCCTGGTGATTTAGAGTTACCTCCCCATATTACCTGGTAAGTCAGATTTACAACCCTTACTGTGATTCCATTCCAATTCTCATTATTTTACCTAAACTAAGCAACATTGAGGCCGGTTTCTATTTGAACGGGTGATCACCGAGGGATTCTGGGTATGTATCTCTAAGCAACATACACAGTGTGTAATGATATTTATTGGCCTGTGGTAGAAATATTCTAGTGGTGTTTCAAATATTGTGCCGCTAGTGGTATCCATAGGCACAGGACTTAGGTTGAAGTGATCAGTTATCCCCAACACTGTTCACTGTTAATTGATGTTGTAATTTTGATAGATATATATTTGTAACTGAATAATAATAATAAATCAATTATAATTTCTGCTAGATTAGTATCCAGTTTGATTGATTGGACGAAATTTTATTGGCTGGTTTTGCTTGTGATAATAGAAGGTCAAGGCCGCTCTATTCAAGATCAACTTGAACGTAAACAAAATTAAACTGACACAGAGGAACAGCGAACTATTATGTCATTAAAAATCACTTTCTGAATTGAAAAATATGAATTAGATACTATATGAATGTGATGTGAATCCGCCTGATGCTTTGGCATTCTGCAATTTTACAATATTTATGTCTCTGGTTATCTCGTTCAAAATCAGTTACTGAATTGATGGGATTCCCTCCATTTCATTGGAGAGTGGCGAAGCATGCGCGTGATTTCATTGGCTTATGGCATAACAGATCACTTCACAGATCAGAGGTCATTGATCTGTTGACAAGTTTCCCACGCATTGTCAAACTCAACTATTGTTGGAAAACTGAATACAGGCAATATATCCATAACTCATTTTACTCATCGCAATATAGGAGACATCATCTTCGAGTTTTTATCAGTCAACGATATTCGTGACTGATTATTCTTTCGCATCTTGTTGTATCTATAACTATTTCTAAATACTACGATTCTCACAAATATTTACTGCACCAGGAATGCACTCCATATTTGGAAATGGTTTATTACGTAATGTTGGGAATGGCTCGTCATTATAGAAATTAAATTTAGTGGACACATCTAGAGACGTACATCACTTAGGATTATCGTCGTCTTTTTAAAGAATAGAAATGTAGAAGTTATTGTTTGGCATTTTTTACACTTTCAATTAACTGAGAAAGCATCAGTAACCAAGGACACACAGTAAACATGGAAAATTCCCCTCTGGGATCAAGCCTTGAAATAGTGTGTCTGTCATTTGCAGAATGAGGTCCCCAGAGGGTGAATTTAGTGATGCTACCCTGCATAGTGGGCTAGCATCACCAAATTCACCCTCTGGGGACCTCATTCTGCTGAGGTGTAAGCAGAATGAGGTCCCCAGAGGGTGAATGAGGTCCCCAGAGGGTAAATTCACCCTCTGGGGACCTCATTCTGCAAATGACAGACACACTATTTCAAGGCTTGTCTGGGATAATCGACTCTCATGATTGTTAACCTTCACGTATTCCTACGCCAGTGATGCTGCCACATATTTCTTTATACAGAAATATAAGCAACAAGTAACTAACTAAGGCATTGTGGGGACTTGTCCAATCAGAATGTAGGAAAATGAGAGAGAAAAATATACCCGGTTCAAAGCCCATGCCTGTGTTTAAGCCCACCCATATCTTTTGGCCAAATTCCATGCACAGGGGTATATTCGTGTTTAAGCCCACCCCAAATTTTGGTCAATTTCAGCAGTGGTAAGTAAGTATTTGCTAATGATACTCCCCAAATAAATAATTCCAATATATAAACGGGAAGTATATTCGCAAACGATCGGTGACGGCAAGAATGCCACGAAAAATGGAAAGTTATACTTCGTAGGTAAGTGATAATATTAAATGAAATCAAATAAAATGAATCTTAAATTCTCATTTGTTTATTCAATTATACTTCCCGGGGGAAACCAAATACAAAAGAACTCACTCGCTAACAGCATATAGCTTTAAAAACCATTTGCGGCTATGAGCGTGCAATACTTTAATCAAAGCGCACCTGTTCAACTACAGTACTGTAAAAACATATTTTTCGTGTTCAGTGACAACGCACCATAGGTATGTTCCTGCATGTGACCAAACACAAAGAATTGGCTTCTTGGTTATGTAAACACGCAGTGGGTATAATAATGGAACAGAAGGGGGAACTTGTCATTCCAATGTCTTCCAAACTACGTCAACGTTATTCACTCGAAACCAAAATAAAGGTTATTGACATCAAACTGCATTTTGTTCACGTTTTACAGTATAAACAATTCAGGAACAATAACACTAAATATTCAAACACGTGCTTTTTTCATTCGGCAAACCTCGTCAGATTCCGTCACACCCAGAGGTCACACCCAGAGGTCACAGGTCGAGGAGTTCAGAATGGTGCTTTTTTATACGTTTTAGCAGAAATACAAGCCTTTTGTCAGTCCTGTTAAATAAGTACACTCACTGGCTTTTGTTAAACATGCAATTAGTCGCTATTGTAACATCCTCAATGTGGACAATGGATCACGAATAAAGCGCCGGGTTTATTGTTTTCCTAATCGGATTAAGTCTGAACATTGATATAAACTATAGACGTCTGATAGACTATAAGATAAGGGATTTACCCATAACCCACACTGCCGCTTACATAATAGTGTCATTTTAACATGGGAATTTTGGGCAATAAAACTACAAGACTTAAAGTGTTATCATATATTTTAATATTCACATTTAATTGAAAAATTACTTTCTCAAAGTAACTTATAAATACTTACCTTTACTTAATTTGGAAGCCGGTATATTTCCCAAATAATCGGCGTTAGATCGGCTTTCATAAGTTTTAATGTCCCGATTTCTTAGGATTTTTGGTCTGCAAAGGGCCATATCCGAGTTTAAGCCCACTTGGATTTTTTAGCTCAAATAAAACAAAGGCCCCCTGGGCCTAAACGCGGGTCAGTACGGTAGGTGTAATTATATGCAGATAAAACATAATAAAATTTGCATAGATTTCTACATATAACACATGCAAAAGTCTAGCATTGATATCTAGTCTATGTCTACAAATAATTCATGTATGTTCTCACCTATTACAGGAGGTGACATTGACTGGCTGAAGGATGCGGAAGATAAACTGAATAAAGCCGTTAAAATGAGGATTCCCCTTAATATGCATTATTCATTCATTCTGGCATGGCTTGGGAAGACAGAAGAATCTAATTCAGCATTTCTGAAGCTCTCTTATGGGTAAGGAATTTGAAGATAGAAGAATCTAATTTAGCATTTCTCAACCTATATTATGGGTAAAGATTTCAAACAACCTATTTATGTTAATCGGCATTACTCCTTTGTTTTTTCATGGCTCAAGAGAACAGAACAATTTCCCCCTTGTTTTGTGTAGCTTGGGAAAACAGAGAAATCAAATTTTGCATTTCTCAAACTATCTTATGGGTAAGGTGTTTGAAGACAGAAAACGGAACTCTAATTTATCATTTCTAAACCCATCTTATGGGTAAGACGTTTTAAACAACTTAATTTATGTTTATATATTAACATTAACACCTTTGTTTTTGTGTGGCTCAAGAAAACAGAAGAATCAAATTTAGCATTTATGAACCTATCTTATGGGTACGGTGTTTAACCTTTCATGACAGGAGCAGTGCTGGTGCAGCATTAAAGATCCTGTGCCAATGTATTCAGTGGTGGCTGAAGTGGGAAGGATTGGAAAGTTTCAGTGGTGTTCACATGCCTTAGTCTTCAAAGTACTTACAATGACCCTATAATCAGTCTATTTTGATCTAATTTGGGCAATTTAAATCACCTTGTATTATATAAGGTACAATGTAGGATACTGATTCTAGAGATGACTATGACCATTTTTGTCAGGAAGAATAAAATATAAAGAATAAATTTGCATGCCAAAATTGCCTGCATAGCAGGTTAGCATCACCAAATTCACCCTCTGGGGACCTCATTCTGCTTAGGCCTCATCTTCTCTGGAAAGTTTTTTTCCTTTATTATAAAATTTCTATGGAAACTTAGATTCTAAATTTTTTTAGTTTAGTTTCTCTATATCCCCAAATTGGCAGACGATGCATTGCATAATCGACGTTCCCAATGGTGTACATCACAATACTCACCATTTGGGAACTTCAATCTGAGTCTATGTCTCCCATAGCATATGAGGCCATGCAGAGAATGAGGTTCGCAGAGGGTGAATTTAGTGATGCTAGCCCGCTATGCGGGATAGTGTCACTAAATTCACCCTATGGGGACCTCATTCTGCAAATGACGGACACACTAAACTCAGGCTTGTTGCCCCAATTTTACAAACAAGTTGGATGAGAGTCTAGTTATTCATTTATATTGGCCTAAAATGTTTAATATTTCATATCGATTCCCCAAACTCTTGTGTCAGGCTATTTTTACTTAGTTTAAAATTCATACAAATAATAATACTGCACAAATTTAACTACATGTAAGGCAGTCAAGTCCTTATTTACAGATTTACAGTACCTAGTGGCAGCTGTCATAATGAAAGTCTGATGTGTGATAAATGTGTCTAATATTTACAGTTCTCAAGGGCAGGCTTCCTACAAGATGTCCAGTGTGTGGGATCCATTAATAAATGAGGTGTTTAGGCGGAAGAGTGAAGTGCGGCCACTCAAGGTCATTTGGAGGACACAACTTCAGCCATATTGTCTGAGTGAAACGTGAGTTTTCATTGGTTGAATGATGTCATATAACAAAATAGTGATGTTTGTTCACTGTAATGGAGGTATATAAAAAAATAAAATTCCTCGTTGAAAAAGTAGTAGCAAAGCTTACCTATACGATCGTCCAATCGCCGGAATCACTCACCACGGAATTCCAGTATTTTTTTATATCCTTATCGCCAGTTCATATATTTTTACAATTTTCTCCTCCACACCAAAACATCCACACTTCATCACGTGCCGTGACGTCACACCACTTCCGCCAAGGTTCGCAACTCCTCACAAACACAATTGTCAATTACACTGTAGCTAACTGTTGACACATTCCTCTCTCATTCTTTTTTTTGGTCATTTTCTGAATTTTCTGAATTCAACGTATAAACAGGAGCATGTCACAAAATGTTATATCACAAAATTATATCACATACATCATGAATATATTTTCTTCCCATAATCTCAATACTTCCAATTTCCAACGCATTGCAGAGCTTCTTTGCTGAGGCACATTTCTTTGTGAGACAGTCTGCTAATTGATTCACACTATCAATCCATCTAATTTCATGCAGTTCTCCATTTTCTAACATTTCTTTCAAACTAGCTATATCCACCCTCAGTCTTTTACCGAAGCTAGTTTAGTTGAGTTGATGTTTTCGACTAATGATTTGTTATCTGTGAGAACGTCAATCGGTATCACATTTTGTCTCTTCTCATGATGAACAATTTCGCTCAGTAAACTTCCCCGATAAAAGGCACTGTCCACTCCTTCAACCATGGCTAACGCTTCAGCTGCTAAAGTACATTTCACTACTCTTCGATTCTTCACCGATTTCCAGAACAAAGGATATGATGAATTATTGTTTTCAACAAGGAATACAGTAAAACATGTCTTGAGAGACCACCGTCAACGGCGACCACCTGCTATTTCCGACCGCATTTCCTGTTCACCGACTGGTTTATTCTATATATCACCTTCAATGTGCGACCACCTGTCAAACGCGACCACCTAATATTTGGTTCAAAACACGAATTTCACCTGAAATTTATTAACGAAGAAAGAAACAGAAACGTCAGTTAAACTATGCAGTATTGCACGTGAAAAGACACTTGATACAACCGGATATGAGTGATCTTCGTCATCAATTTATTTAACCGCTCTGGTAGAGCAACCACACAATACAAATGTGTGTATACAGTGAAACATTAAATGCTAAATAGACACCAAATCCTCTCTGATGGACCCAAATGTCGCATCCACAAATATAAAAATATGAAAGTTATTCAGTTAAGAGTTTGAAGTTTGAACAAGCCCGTGTCACATAATATTAGTAAGCGAAACCAAACATAAAAAATACGGAATTTCCGATATGACAAATGGACTCGTCTTCACGTTTACCTCAGACATAAATGGACACGTTCTGTGCACGTGCATAATGCGACTCAATGTTATTCAATGTATGCGTGGTATTATCTGATATTTAATTGGCTTCAGACTGGAGACCATTAACAAATTGGTCCTTTGTTAAAGTAGACATGGTTGCATATTTGTTTTGACAAATGATTCAGTCAGCTCGTTGGAGAACAATTAATTAATATAATAAGGGATTATGAGGGATGCCCAAAAATGGTTTTAGTGGATGCGTGTCCGCGGCTTACTTAATGTAAATACACTCGTGTAAGAGTCGTGTTGTCGTATAAAAGCATTTGATAGTTTATGGCTGGCAGTTGGGATTAAGGAAAGGGCCTCTCGGCCCTTTCGACAATCCTGGGGATAGCCACCCCAAACCACTCACCTCAAATGGCTGGCAGTTTGTAAGTTCTTAAATTTAAATCATGGATCGTTTTTCTAAATATGCAACGCCACAGAAAAAACGTAAATTCTCACTCTTGAGGAAAGAATCAACGTGATCGACAAGTCTGAAAAAGGTCTAAGTGCACGAAAAATATCGTTTGAACTATCTATTGGCAAGACACAAATTCAAAAAATTATTCAGAATAATGATTCCATCCGAAAAGAGTGGGAGAATGGACACAATTGTTTAAAATGAGATTATATCTTTGTGCTTTATGAATAGCTGATCCATGTTCTAATCAACAATCTTATGGTACATAATTTAACTTTTTTGGTAAATCCACCACCTGTCTTGAAAGACCATTTTTTACCGAAAAAATGGGTGGTCTTTCAAGACAGATTTTACTGTTTTACATGCACTTGAGAATCCGTCTGGTAAGTTAGCTAGTGATGCATCACAGTAGACTTTCAATCGCATTTGATTGATATCGAACAGTTTGGGAAACTTTATGCTCTAATGTCCAAGTTGAAGCTTCTTCACTAATTTATTTGCATTTAGAATATGCTCCACTTTAGGTTCCTTCACACAAGTACTTAATTCTAGAGCATCAAATGACGAATCTGGTCTGGTCTGATTCACAACCCAGTTAATCTGACCAATAGCACATCTCAACTGGGTTACTTCACCTGAGTTAAGAGAGTCATTTTTCCTTGATGCACGATCAACTGTTATCGGGATCTTGCACATTGAATTGACATAATGTTTCTGATTCATCTCCATACCATTTTCATCCTTAAACAAATCCAGACTCATGTATTTGAAATCATCTTTAGCTTGTTTTCCAATCTTCAGTCCAACACCATACAAAGTCATCAACATGCATAAGAAACATTCCTTCTAAGCCTTCTGTTGAATGCATGTAGAATAGAGCAGGATCGTTCATTGATCTTTCACATTTTGCAGACTTGAGAACTTCACATACTCGCATATACCACATCCTAGATGCATCCTAGACACATTTTTTTAGTCTCCATAGTTTATTGTAATGTGCAATGCCCTTTGGAGGTTTTACAAATATCTCTCTCTCAATTGACTTTCCTTGTAAGAATGCCGCCTTTATGTCTATGATATTACATTTCCAGGAAAAAGCTGATGCTAGTCCAACAAAAACTTTAAGAGTAACTTTACCAGCTGCAGGTGAATCAGTCTTATTCTCAACACTTTCCTCAAAGCCTCTTGCCACAAGTCTTGCTTTCACTTTAAGTTGTCCTTCTGAAAACTTCTCTGTGATCACCCACCGAGTAGTTATAAATGGCTGACCATTGTCTGTAACTTCCTCAAAGACCTCAAATTGCTTCCAGTTGCCAATTTCCTGAGATTTTGCTGAGGAAACTGCATCAGGGTTGGCACTGACAACGTTTACTTCCACGTCCGTAAGTATTTCACTTTGTATGAGATCTGCCGGTACTGAATTACATGCAGAATGTTCCCATTTCTCCACTTCATGTTTAAAGTCAATACATTTGGTATCACCACTAATATCACAGATATTCATCCAATCAGAATACTTTCCACCAACTTTTCCACATCGACTTACAACTTCAGCATCACACCATTCAGCATCACTCTTTGTAATAAATCTGATCTTATCACCCACTTTTGGCAGTCTGTTAACAGTTACATCAGGATCAGTACATGTAGCATTTTCATCATTACTGTTAATTACTTCTCCATCAGAATCATCACTTTCAACAGATTGAGAATTTTCATTACTTTGAACCACTGGAACATTGTCATCAGGAATTGTTTCAGAAACAGATGTGTCAGTAGTAACAAATTCATGTCCAGCTTTAACAAGTCGACATGTAGGAACTCTGATGTAAAGGCTTCCATGACGTACAAACACTATTTTACCGTCCTGTCCAAGAACTTTTCCAGGTCCACTCCATTCGTCCCTTTTCACACTTTTGAAATACACTTTTTCACCAACACAATATTTCTCAACACTTGGTCGAATCTGATGTCTGAGTGCTCTCCTTATTTTCTCCGAAGCTTCTGCTCCAATAAAAGCTTGTCTAGCCGAATGTAGTGCACCTCGCAACTAATCCCTCAAGAATGACAATTATTAGCAGTGTTAGCAAATCCAGTGAGTTTTGTATCATAGGCAACAGTTCATATTTCCTTAATTCTGCACATGGATTCTGCATTTTTCTCACAGTTATCTCTTGTGTTTATATTTCCAGACCGATATCTCTAGCTGATTTGTGCAGTACCCAAATTAACCTGCGTTTCACTGTCGATGGATACCTCACCGGGGATATGCAGCAGTTACTTCCTCCAGTCCGGGGAGTGTACCTTGATCCACATACCGGGTAAGAATTACTTCCCCTGTCAGGCGAGTTATCCTCGATCCACATAGCGGGTAAGAATTACTTACCCTGTCAGGCGAGTTGTCCTTGATCCACATACCGGGTAAGAATTACTTCCCCTGTCAGGCGAGTTATCCTCGATCCACATACCGGGTAAGAATAGATATCAGCAGTTACATCCCCCTATGAGGGGAGTGTCCTTCAATCCATATACGGGGGTAAGAATCACTTCCCCTGTCAGGCGAGTTCTACTTGATCCACATAGCGGGTAAGAATAGATATCAGCAGTTACATCCCCATGTGAGGGGAGTGTCCTTCAATCCACATACCGGGTAAGAATTACTTCCCCTATCAGGTGAGTTGTCCTTGATCCACATAGCGGGTAAGAATTACTTCCCTTGTCAGGCGAGTTCTACTTGATCCACATAGCAGGTAAGAATTACTTCCCCTGTCAGGGGAGTGTACCTCGATCCACATACCGGGTAAGAATAGATATCAGCAGTTACATCCCCCTGTGAGGGGAGTGTCCTTCAATCCACAAACTGGGTAAGAATTACTTCCCCTGTCAGGCGAGTTGTCCTTGATCCACATAACGGGTAAGAATTACTTCCCCTGTCAGATCCACATGCCAGTTGAAAATAGTTCCCATGAATCTTGCTGAAACAAAAATGAGCTACAGTGTAATGGACAATTCTCTATGTTACTTCAGCAGGAGAAAAATGGGGGTATACTGGGTTGACTTATTCACAAGTGATGATGTTGAAATGGGTCTAAATTGTATTTGTGAGCTGCAGATGAATTTCTATCAGTCACCTCACAAGTGAAAAAGGACATATATTTCTGTCTGTTTTAAACACAAATTCAAAAGTTTGTGTAAACACAGTTTTGAATCGATGCTTATTGATCAACCATACTATGTCCAAACTGACAATAAAATTGATGTTTGTTAGACTGATACCATATTATAACAAAGATCTCAATATTTATTGATTTATTGACTTTAATATCTAACACTGCACTATATTTAATAATCTGCACCCCTCAAAATTTACCCTGCATCCCACTAAATTTAACATGCACCTCACTAAATTTAACCTGCACCTCACTAAATTTAACATGCACCCACTAAATTTAACATGCACCCACTAAATTTAACCTGCACCTCACTAAATTTAACCTGCACCTCACTAAATTTAACATGCACCACTAAATTTAACATGCACCTCACTAAATTTAACCTGCACCTCACTAAATTTAACATGCACCCACTAAATTTAACCCTGCTAAATTTAACCTGGACCCACTAAATTTAACATGCACCCACTAAATTTAACTCTGCTAAATTTAACCTGGACCCACTAAATTTAACATGCACCCACTAAATTTAACTCTGCTAAATTTAACCTGGACCCACTAAATTTAACCTGGACCCACTAAATTTAACATGCACCCACTAAATTTAACCCTGCTAAATTTAACCTGGACCCACTAAATTTAATCTGCCCTTCACTACTTTCTGGTCAGGGGATTGTCTGCAACTCACAAGTAGGTTGCCCCACAATTGCATCTGCAGGGAAGTGCCATGTGTCTATTGTCCACCTGTCCGACCATCCATCCGGGCATATCTCTCTTGGGTTATCTGAATGAAAGTTTGTCTGGAGGTTCACCAGCACGACTGAGGTGAAAACGATGTTCACATTTTTCATTCTGGAGTTATCCTTCTTTGTTTGGGTTCTGTCATGCCTATGTTTCAATTTGGCACCGTGCAGATATGCCAACACCAGAGGTGCAAACTGCTTGTTGAGGCAGAGATGATCGACAGTGTTCTGATGCTTGTTCCTTGTTTTCCTTGTTTTCACCAGGCAGAGAATAGTTCGATCAAATCCCTGTGATATAAAAATGAACTACATTTTCATTGACACTTTCATTTGTTTTCACCAAGCAGAGAATATAGTTTGATCAAATCCCTGTGATATAAAAATGAGCTGCAATTTCATTGACACTTTCATTTGTTTTCACCAGGCAGAGAATAGTCCGATCAAATCCCAGTGATATAGAAATGAGCTAAATTGTCATTGACACTTTTTTCTTAGGCCAAAGAATTATTCAATCAAATCATTTGAGACAGAGATGAGCGACCGTGTTATTGATGCTTGTTCTTTTTTTGTTTTCACCAGACAGAGAATAGTTCGATCAAATCCCGGTGACACAGAAACATGGTTGGACTCTTATGAATGGCTTCAAAAGGTCATCTCCACAGGTTAGAATCACACCCTGGCATTGAATACATCCCTACCACAGTCAATAAATAGCCATGTTCTCATCCAACTTATCTTATCTTTATAATTTGGATGAATTTTAGGGCAAATGGGTGAATTAAATTATTTTTTTTTTATTTTTCCAACAGAAATAGTCATGGTCAGTTCTGGAAATTGAAGTGTGCACATTTCAAAATTTTTCATAGCCTATTTTTGTTCCCCTGATTGATGCTTAAGTAACCCATAGTTCATTCCACTGGAATGATCCGATAACTCATATGTCCTGTAAGTTACCTAAAAGCTTATGCAAACTGCTTCAATGACTAGAAATTTTCCTAACATACATGGTTATACCGGTATTAGTGATGAATAATGAATAGATAATGAGATATTGATCTTTAACCCTTTCAGTGCCAAGTCTGATTTTTGTATCAACCAATATTTCCTTGATAATTTTTCAAATTTATTGTTTATAATAATGTGATACATTGATTTAAAGAGCTCTTAGATCTCTTTCCATCAATGTATCACATTATTATAATTAATAAATTTGAAAAATGATCAAGGAAATATGGGTTGATACAAAAATCGGACTTGGCACTGAAAGGGTTAATAGTCTTCCACTGCTTTTATTCACTAATGATGAGCAATGGTTATTCTTTGTATATGTGGTTTGGTGCACTTGATTGGGTAATTATTGAGCTAATTAATCAGTGATAACGAGACCTTCATGAAAGTTCTAGGCAACCTGTTTTTCGTCAGCATAACCTGTTTTTCGTTTGCAGCATTTCCATTTTAGGTAACCTCTAGGTGAACTGAACAGTTGTTCGCAGTCCTGAAATTGAATTAGTATACTACTTTGTATCATACCATGTGCTTCAAGTCCCACTTAATTTTTGAGTCACTGATTATTTATTTTTTTATAGTGCCTTGATATAAGGTTTTAATAACAATATTTGCCATAAAATATGATTAAAATACTATAATTCATCACCATTTGAAACCTCTGTGTCTTAAGATATAGAGTTATTCCCCTTCCATTGAAAATAATGAAACTTTACCACAGAACACAGGTCAATATTTCACAGTTCCATTACACCAAATAAGTTGATAATACAATGGTTTGGAGCTTCCTCTTTCAAATGGTATATCATACTGTATCATATGGCATATATTTTATATAAAATGATCTGGGGGTTTGAAAATTAAGTGGGCCTTTCAGAAATGCTCAATGTGATCAGATTTGAGTGATTGTAATGAGTTATTGCAGAGTAATTCAACAGTTGACATATGAGACAAAGAAACTTAAGACTCCAAACTATCAGAATAAAATGGTAATAATCAATAGGAACCAAATTGGACTCGCGATGGTTTTGCCTAAGTCGGCCATGATGATAAGACATCTTAAATAATCACACAGCTACATGTAATTGAAAATTAATTTTGTAATGAAATAATCACTCCATTATTATGAACCAAGCATTATGAATAAAACATTACTTTCTACAAAATTGCTCATTATTAAATTTCTGTCAAAAAAGTCGAGCCTTATAACCCTTTAATTATGAGAGCTGCGCTGGTGCAGCATTAAAGACCCTGTGCCAATGCATTCTTGTATATATGCAAGTCTCCCATAGGGCACCTCGCATATATAAGAGAAAGCACTGGCTTACAAGGACAAGGTAACTATTGTTAGGCCAATGTATTGTCTTATATATTCAAGGTTCCCTATGAGAGACTCACGTATATTAGAGAATACATCAGCACAGGGTTTTTACAAAATTTCAGGAATTTCCATTCATTGAGTACCTTTAACATCTCTCGACCAACTCTCAACCAATTGAATTACAATATAATCTATTGCTGGAATTACCTTCTTACAATTGCAGTCACCATGTTCTTGCCCACACCACGGCAGTTATATGCTGATGATGACGGCACGACTGTTCATCTTCTTTGTGCCACTTCTAAACTACTGACTTGCATCACAAATGTCAATTGTTCGATGGCTTCGTTACACTGGCAAGACAGAGAAGGTCATAAGGTCAAATTGAATCTTATACCAATTATGAGGAAATTCGCTTACCAGGTGAGTCAAGAATAATTAACTATTTTAGTTTAGGGAACTCCATGGTCTAGTGGTTAGAGTGTGTGGCCTTTCTTCACTGTCTACAGGAGATGAGTTTGCACACTGTCTACAGGAGATGAGTTTGCACACTGTCTACAGGAGATGAGTTTGCATACTGTCTACAGGAGATGAGTTTGCACACTGTCTACATGAGATGAGTTTGCACACTGTCTACA
Source organism: Siphonodentalium dalli (assembly GCA_032622095.1). NCBI lineage: Eukaryota > Metazoa > Mollusca > Scaphopoda > Gadilida > Siphonodentaliidae > Siphonodentalium > Siphonodentalium dalli. The sequence goes on from CP136065.1 coordinate 246,603,777, forward strand.
GGAGATGAGTTTGCACACTGTCTACAGGAGATGAGTTTGCACACTGTCTACAGGAGATGAGTTTGCACACTGTCTACAGGAGATGAGTTTGCACACTGTCTACAGGAGATGAGTTTGCACACTGTCTACAGGAGATGAGTTTGCACACTGTCTACAGGAGATGAGTTTGCACACTGTCTACATGAGATGAGTTTGCACACTGTCTACAGGAGATGAGTTTGCACACTGTCTACATGAGATGAGTTTGCACACTGTCTACAGGAGATGAGTTTGCACACTGTCACAGGAGATGAGTTTGCACACTGTCTACAGGAGATGAGTTTGCACACTGTCTACAGGAGATGAGTTTGCACACTGTCTACAGGAGATGAGTTTGCACACTGTCTACAGGAGATGAGTTTGCCTCCTGCCAGTGGATTAACCCTTTCATGATATGAGCTGTACTGGTGCACCTTTAAAGATCCTGTGCCAGTGCATTCTCTTATATATTCAAGTATCCCATAGGGAGCCTCACATACATAAGAGAATGCACTGGATTACAAGGTCAATGTAAATATTGTTATTCCCTTTATATGCGAGGCTCCCTATGGTAGACTCGCATTTACTAGTATAAGAGAATGCATTGGCACAGGATTTTCACAAAATTTCAGGAAGCTCCAGTCATCAAAGGGTTAAGTAACATGTGGCTTTCGAGTCATACGCTCTTCAAATCTTGTGCAAAACTTTGACCCTTGAGCACTGGGACTGCTTCACACCAATCAAGCGTTAAGCCTTTCAGTGCCAGGTCCGATTTTTGTATCAACCCATATACCCTGTGCCAATTATTCTCTTATATATGCGAGTCGACCATAGGTCGCCTCGCATATATAAGAGAATGCATTGGCCTAACAATTTTTCATCATTTGTTATTATTTTTTATAATTTTTTACAATTTTAATAATTTTTTCTTATATTCTTTAACTCTTTCGCTGCCAAACGCGCATAAATGCGAACTTCGGAGACGCTGCCAATCGCGCATTTTTGCGAATTTGGTATGTAGTCTAATGTATGGGATATAACTCTATTCTTTCCAGCATGTTTGACAGTGTACAATGTATTTATCTGTAGTATTGTTGCGCGCGAACAATTTAAAGCGACACTGTCCTCAAGGTCATGCTATTTCTGACGTTATGGGAGTACAGTCAGAGCCGGAATATTGCGTCATTGTTGTTAGCACGTGGTTATCAGTCGAAAATGGCTGCTCGCAAAAGACTCAGGACTGAAGAAGTTATTGTTATTACCTCTATACTCTAATGATCGAGGGGCGCCTGCAGCGCATAAGATACTTATACCTATTATTTATGTGGGCAGTAGCCTCTATAGGGGCGCCTGCGGCGCATAAGATACTATGGGTGGCGGGATGGGGTGGTGGGTGGGTAACTAACCTTTATACTCTAATGATCGAGGGGCACCTGCGGTGCATAAGATAATTATACCTATTATTTATGTGGGCAGTAGCCTCTATAGGGGCCCCTGCGGCGCATAAGATACTATGGGTGGCGGGATAGGGTGGCGGGTGGGTAACTAACCTCTATACTCTAATGATCGAGGGTCGCCTGCGGCGCATAAGATACTTATACCTATTATTTATAATACACCTTTACTGGTTTTGAACAACCCTTGTCTATTGTATCGTTTTCCAGTGGTGATAACAGGCAAGTAAATCAATTATGCTGGTGAGTTGACCATGCGTACGCCCGCGTGACCCATATAATTCACATAAATCATCGTAAAACCCAATTTTCCTGAAATTCAAGATGGCCGCCAAGATCACGTGACTTATAAGGGGCGGAGCAGGGTCATATGTCCCCCTGCAGGTATATATACATATGGGTATGGTTATATATATATATATCTATATTTGGAATTGTACCTATCAGGGAATATTCAAGCAACAAAAGCACGAACTCAACAAAGTGCGCCATTGTATCCCATTTTGCTACAAATAGGTGGCAACTTGCATAAATCCAAAATGGACGCCAAGGTCACGTGATCTATTTTATGTCCAAAGTGGGTTCATATAGGTAGCTCCCGTGTACCTTACTGTTGGACATCGTATAATTGGGTTGAAAATTAGAAAACAAACAACACACCCATTCATACCCACACAAAATGTACATATACAGGCAAATAGCCACTAATCCAAGATGGCCGCCAATGTCACGTGACCTTGGTGGGCGTGTCCACGGTGGCATTCGACAGGGTATACCTATGTCTATATACATGTGAAGTTTCAACTAATTATATTAGAAACTGCTTGAGATATAATGTATTACCCATATATACCTGAAATACATGGATATATGTACAGGATGCGTGGCACTGGGGGTACGTCTGTGGTGGCGGGTGGCAGCGAAAGAGTTAACAGACTTATTTTGTAGGTTTAGTGCCAGGGAATCTTACGTTTTTCATGGGCATCAAAATTATTACTATGATTACTTGGTGATAGTTTTGAGTTATAACATGCCCTAAAGGTTTTATCTAGTTTGTTTTTAAATTTGCTATAGCATGCTTAAGCATACCCAAAACAAATTCAACCCAAAAAAATCTTTTTAGGGCCGATTTTACAGACCGTAAATTAGGGCCGATGAGATCGGCCCCTGGCACTGAAAGGGTTAAAAGTGTACTGAGTGAGGTGGGATGGGATGTATGGGTCTGGTCACATAAATTACAATACGAATACGCAGTCCTTCCCATGAGGGAAACACAACAAGAGCATTTATTTGCTCCCCCAATTCAGAAGATGGGTGTAATATTGCACCAATAATAATAATCGTAAGTTGGGTTTTTCTCAAACAAATTGTTATTGTGGGATAGACCTACATGTATGTCCAATTATATTTTCATATGCCCATAATTGAACTGAGAAGGGAATTTCCGGAAATGATCTAAATAAACCTTAAAAGAGTTCAATATTGAATCAACAATTACCTTAAGTCACCTTAAGTCTTTGACAAGATGGACTAGTGCAAATTTTAGCTCCAGTGAATTGGAATTGAAAATTACGAGTGTGTACGGGTGCTAGAGCAATCGCTCCCGTCTTCTGGGAAGGACTGAATACGTATCTAGATATCTCAGGTGAATATACTGAGACCTTATAGTAGTTAAAATCATCTGTGCCTGGTAGCGATTCACCTAGTGTATTTGGGCATCGTAATTGGACAAGATTTTCCCCCAATTCTGGCCCCCATACGTCCCAATTAACATATTACCACTAGTTATGAAGGAGAAAATACACACTGTATGTTGTCATTCGGCTAACCTTGTATAACTTTTATTGGTATGCATTTGTTGACCAGAGTACCGTTATGCCTTAAATAATCAACTCCTTAACCACAGCAGAATTATGGGTAACTTTTCAGGATTTAGTCGGAAATATGGCTTGTTGTCATTCATTGGAAAGCTCTCACTGAGAGCATAGTCGATTATTTAGGGCATTACTGTACATTTGGGAAAGTAGAGTTATCCATTCTGAATCATTCATTACATTGTTGTAAACTTTGCCATGACTGGAGTGGGAAGGGAGGTTAGGGAGATGGGGGGGGGCATCAAAGTCTTCTGATACATTGAGGGGAAGTAGTATATTTCATCCAAAATTGCCACACAACGAATAATAGTATCATTGTTTTCAGAAGTGGTATGTGAATTTGGAATTCATTTCAGGGACCATAATTGGGAAAGCTTAGCTATTTGCAATCGGGATTGGGGTCCCCTGCCATCAGAAAGAAAAATCCTTGTGATCTTATGTTTACCAAAAAAATGTGGCACTATACAATGTCAGAAAGTCTGGAATTGCTTATACTGGTATTGGTATACTGGTTGAAAACAAAAGTACTTTATCAAATCAAGAAACTTCATTTATGCTGCGATACAATACACCTATTGCCGAGTCATATATCACGATTCACTGATGCACCGGTTGTATTTCCCATCCCTACAGCAGGGTGTTAATGGACGTTGTCACCATTATTATAATGCTGATGCACAGGTATATGCCAAGGGGCCAATGAAATTGATGTCATAGTGCTTTATCAATGTGGGGGGGGGGGTAATATATCAGATTTATGGAGGCACGGACTCAGTATGAGCAAATATTATTAGGTGTTAGTCCAGGATATATTGGTTGACCTCTGCACCCCCCCCCAGGACTTAACTTTTCCGCCAAGGAGAAGCCCTCAACTGAACTATATGGATTACGTCTCCGGCCTTGTGTCAATCAGGAGGGTTAAAATTTTATTGCTGTGCCGACCCCACTCACACCCGTGTCCAGATTAGTCTCGCATGAATACACCCGCATTCTATCTATTGTCTAGTCAGTTTTTAATTCCTCCTCGCCAGGACAGGATCGTTTCTATTTTCTCAAGGTTGTATCTTTCTGTGTTGCGAGTTTATCGACTCAATATTTATTGTTGATATTACAAACTTGCAATTTATTGTACCCGATAGTTAATTAATATTTCTCACATCCGAAACGGGAACTTTTTTCGTTTCACTGTATCCGTAATTTGTTTCCGTGTTTTTTTTTCTTCCTCCAGACGACTTTATCTTTCAACAATTGGAATTAAGGGGATGGTAAAGTTTGGTCAAGATGGCCACCGCGGATTGCACCCTACCTCCAGATGATCAATAATTACTCACCGGCCATAGAATGGATAAACTTCATATTTTTCACACATAATAATCAATAATAAACAAAGATCTTGTCATTAGTAGAGAAATTTTAGCTGTTAGAATTTACTCGCGGTAGAGTGACAAAAAATCATGTCCCCAAATGGCGTTTCTCCAGTTCCAATGGTTAACTTTTTGTACAAACTGAACAGTCAAAATGGTTCTATAAGAATCTGGCTGGAGACAAGGAGACATCATTTTGAGGAAAAACAAGAACTTTCCCAAATACCCTGCCTGTGAAAATAGTACTGTCATCCTGAATAATGTCAAAATGTCCTCCATTTGCATTGTTTACATTCTTAGGAACTATTTTTCTTGGTATGGGAGACCATAATATCCTAACATTATTTTGCGATAGCCGATACACATGCCATGGGGGCGGGGCGGCCATGATTACAAACAAACCCATCCGTCAATACTAGAATACGATTACGAATGGAAATCGATCAGTATAGACAATCGCGCATGGGATCAAGCTTTTGATTATGCCCATCAATATATATGGGTTATAAGCTATATGATTGTACCTGATAACCGACAATTTCTCGATTAATTTACATTCAAATGTTATTAAACGTATTTTTCTCCACAATGTTTTTATCCCAGTGCACCAAAATAGAATTGACCGGAAGTGAACTCGCACAATGAGTCCGTCGTAAAATATGACATATTTTGTCGGAATACGGTACTTTCCTATTCATAAATATGTTTTTATATAGGCTATTTGATTTTAGAATAATACAATATTCTGAAACATGTAAGTTTTCTATTTATGTGATTTGCGTAATAATACGACATCTTGTAATCTCGCTTTCGACTATAGACTGGTAATTCTAAAAATAAAATATCAACATTTCCATCTGTAAACAGCACAAAACTTCATAAATCGTGGGTAATCAAGCAACTAAATTAATTACAACAACTTAAATAAACTGAAAGCATCGATTTCATATCATAAACTTGCCTGATTGCAGGATCGAATTGCTTTTCTGGTCGATTTACATGTACCTGCCGCGAATTAAAAAATGACAACAACATCATGAACATGTGTTTACAATAGAAATATGGCGACTGGCTCCCAAGAAAAACTGACACGTTTTAGCGGACGTTTTTCAAACGATACAGTGAACATTAATCTAAAGCATAGCTCCTTGGCTCTTAACGGTATGTCACTTATCATAATGGGCTGCCTAATGATACTGTTGAAGTTATAGTTTTTCACATTTGAATGCCAAAACAGTGCCATAATATTGCAGATATACTCTGTTTCAAAGTCATTTTTCTGGTACAAAAAGCTTTTTAGCTCACATCTATTCGTGGCACCTCCTTTAACGATATATGCTCTATATATTATCTCTATGTTGTTATATCTATTTCTGTCTGCTTTTATGTGAAAAATACCAATTTTGTCAGCCCGTTTCCAGACATTTTTTATGAAACAGACTTTGCCATCCCCTTAAGATGGCCATCTTGACAATGACTAAAGAGGCACATAGCTTACTTGTGGCAAAACCACATAGTGCATATTGTGCCACACATACGGCGTGATGACTATCATGACTTACAATTGAGGACGCAATGTAGTACGGTATGCGATATCTCCTAATTTCGTGCTACACGTGCTTCACTTTACATAAGTTTCCGTCGACTCGCTTCGGTTATTTCGTAAGTTCCGTTGCTTTGTATCATAATGTATACTGCCAAATCATACATGGCACTGCTCTGTTAATTCGCAGAAAGTTGCACAGGACAGCAATATCCTCCTTTGTAATAATTTACATGAATAAATACGAAAGATAGTACTTGTTATCAGATGACAATTCACATTTCTTTCGACTGAGCGATCTGTAACATTGTTTTAACGATCAATACCTGCGAATCTACGCCCGCGTCTTAGACACATGGCAAATGTAATAAAACATTACAGCGACTTCAAGGTATTTAGAAAATTCTGCCTTGTCTATCACGATTAAATATCATATAACTCATTGTATCATCAGTACAATAGTTACTAACACTCCGTAACAGGGGGATGGTATTCGTTATCACATATATAACCACACTTCAAATTGATGTGTTGTCTGACGATCTAAATATTGTGTTGCATTCTTTACATCCATGTATGTACAGTTTGGATTACTACGAAATATTGATCACCAACTGCAATGAAGTGAAAACTTTGTAGCCTGACACTCCAGCTACACTTGGCTCACTTTACTTAAACAATGGTGATTCTACCCATGGTAAGAACATTTTGGAGCCATCTTGGATGTTCGACTTGAAGTGAGACCACTGGCCTACTTGTGGAGAGTAACCATCTCCAATGGGAACTTGGCAAATAAGGGAAAGCTTCGTCTTCAATATGGCACACCTTGTTCACAACATAGTCAGGGTGTCGCAACGATTTATTGGCTTGCCAGCATCTCACTGAATTTTAATTCGATTGATGTTTCTCCTTCATAACATCCGCCAGATGATTTAAGATTTACGCCACACATGGGTTGGCACTTAGAATTGACAATCTTTGTGATGTAACGACTGTGATCAGCAGATGTCACCAACTTGACACATCTGACCTCTTATCCTCAGACATTAGTGTTTGTCGATACATTCAATTTCTCGGTCCCATTGACATATTATGGTTTAAGTGCCTCAATGCCATCTTACCGTAGGATCTAATATGCCTCGGCATTGGCGAGCTTGCAATAATGTATTGCACGCCGTAATAGTTCCATACATTGTACATGACAATCATATGGTATCAGGGCCTCATGTATGCTGTCAGAACTGACTACTAGTATGCTTACATATGGTGAACAGTTTTCATCCCAATACTGTCATACTTTGCAGTTTCATCAGTGAATGATAACGGCAAACAGCGAAATAGAAAGAATAAATATTGTCACGTGCTCCAGATTCACTGCCAATAGTCTTTCCAGTAGAGACCATCACTTGGCTCACTAACTTCTATTTCCACATATATCAAAACGATAATCTGCCAAATAGCTTTCACTCGTGTATGATGCGCAGTTACATGCAACACATTTATATTGCGCAGAATATCATTAAGGACTGCATTTGTATTGTTACATGTCTAAAGCGAGCTTACATGCGCAGCGTTTATATTGCGCACATCTACTGCCAATATATTTCCGAAGCGGCCAAGACATGGCTCTTCGTCTATTGTCACATATCCACTGATTATGTGACAAAACGATTCGATACAATCATGACGAAAATGAAGGCATTCGTATCTTCACGTCCGCTGTAAGCGCACTTTCCTAACGGAAACCGCCTAGTTCTTGCCTATGTGCATTCGGAACTCATCGTCCTCATATACGAGAAAAGACAGTATCTTACCTGTCATAGCAGGTAAGATCACGTGGCCAGGGGTATAACGTAATTATATTAACCTTACTTTCTACTCAATAACCTACAGATTGTATTGTATTATGTCTATTAACCTTGCTTTGTTATAACTAACAGCATGTCTTGCAGTCGAACGTGATTCGAATTTGCTGGCCACACAGTGCGGGTTGCTCATTCATGGGTGTATTACTTGTTATAGTTGGGTGAGGGCATATTAGTCAATGATTACCTACTTTGAGCAACCGTACCAGTCTTTACCTCGGGCAGGACCAGTTCTGGCCCCACCCGGTCCTGCTACGGCAGTGTGAACCAATGGTAGGCGGGTGCTGCAAGTGGTTGATTCGGGAAACCAATCTTCTCGGGCGATTGCTCCAGCACCTTTCTCTCAGGTGCCTAATGGTAGTGGCAATACGATTATTAAATTTCGAGAAAATTCACATCGATCTACTATTATTCCACATAGAGTGAAATTTCTATCAGTATTTTGATTTCGGCCTGGATTCATGCCACGAAGATCTGTTTATAGGTCATCACAATTATTGGGCACCTGGGAGTAGCCTTTGGCGGCTGTTCTGGGTGGGGAAGACTCGTTGTCACGTGACGCTCTTGCTCTCATAGACATAGCGCACCAGCCAAATGGCCTGACTCTTCCCCATGGTGCAGTGGCCCACATCATTACAAGATGGGGTCCAGTCGATCCCCTGGAATCGTAATACCTTCGGGATACATCCGGGCCTGCTCCTCCGCCGTCATGTGATCATAGTGGTATGTCATCGACATTTATTCCAGTTTGGTCAGGACCAACTGCATTTGGGGGATTCCATGGAAGGGGCTTCCTCTGATCAAATGGCTCATCAGAACTAATTCCCTCTGGCCTTGGGGGCACAGCTTATTCTACATTTGCCATTGCTCGTGCCCCAGACTTTGAGGGGGTGACCTTGGACAGGACATAGCTACTTATCCCAAATGCAAGAGCATTTGTCTTGCGTCGAACCATTTCAGAGTAGGCCTCTTCCACAGTCTGGTATCCCAACCTGATGCAGCCAATTCTGTTGGCTGGCGTCGATCTTGACATGCTTCTCTGCATCGCGTGGCGTCGGCAGGTTTGACGACGATGAGCAAGAATCGCGGGTCGACAGTGGGTCACCAGGCACACTGTCGGACGAGGATTCGGATGTTCCGCTGGTAAGTGATTTTGTACAGGATGAGGATACAGGTTGATATCTTATATTGCTTCATTTAATTCAACAATTTGCGATAGGTACAAGTATTTACCTCAGTCAGGAAAGATCCAGCACTGTAGCCGTTGGAGGATGTTCTGGGTGGGGAAGTGAAGACTTGTTGTTGCGTGCCTCCAAGAGCTGCTCCAGCCTTCTGCCTCTTCCCCACGGTGCAGTGGCCCCCATCTCCACAGATGGGGTCCAGTCACTCCCCTGGAATCGTACACCTTCGGGATACCTCTAGGCCACTCCTCCACCAGTAGGAAAGAAAGACTGAATGTTCTGGGTGGGGAAGACTTGTTGTTGCGTGCCTCCAAGAGCTGCACCAACCAGCCTTCTAACTCTTCCCCATGGTGCAGTGGCCCACATCTCCACAAGATGGGGTCCAATCCCCTGGAATCGTAATACCTTAGGGATACCTCCAGGCCACTCCTTCACCGGTAGGAAAGAAAGGCTGAATGTTCTGGGTGGGGAAGACTTGTTGTTGTGTGCCTCCAAGAGCTGCACCAACCAGCCTTCTATCTCTTCCCCACGGTGCAGTGGCCCACATCTCCACACGATGGGGTCCAATCTCCTGGAATCGTAATACCTTCGGGATACCTCCAGGCCACTCCTTCACCGGTCATTTTGCAATTTTGATCATTCTGCTAAATTTGATCATTTCGAAATGTACCCGACACTCGTTATGTGCGCCATCATAGATCACTGATGCTTCTATGCTTGTTCATCAAGTCCTCAGTGGTGTTCTCTAATCCCATATATACTGGTATGCAATGATACCTTGGATCATGATGGCGTTCCCTGCTCTCTACATTATACGAGGCTGGAGTACAGATGTGTGGCATGAACTAGTGAAACCTCATACCTCGCTACGATATCTGCAGCATATCATTTTTATATCTGGTTTGTGTATCACAGGGAGCAATTTACTTTCGATATTTGATTAGCAAATAATCTCACATTGACATGATTAGATAGCATTTTTATAACATCATACATGTATAAAAAATTCCTCGCTATTACCGGTATCCACATTTCAGTAGCAAATCGCGATGCGATTCCAGTTAATTTGCTCCCTGGTGTATCATAAGCATTCTGATATCTTATGGCATACACAATGGCTGCATGTGACATCAGTTCATAATGTGAACTGTCGAGAGAGCGAAGAAGATGACAAAGAGAATAGGATGCAGCAAAGTTATACTTGCTCGGTTGTCTCGCTAGCATGAATTATATGGCACTACCTGGGATGTTTCTTCCAAAAACAAGGGGGGGGGGGGGGGGGGCGGTACACATTTGAGCAATGTCGTAATCTGAATTGGGAGCTCTTTCACGTAACATAATCATATCTGATTCATGACTAAATCACATTTACATGAATCCTGTTTCGGAAGAGTACATTCCCATCGAATTTGGATATTAATTAACTTTATTGCTCGTGCCTCCTCCTGGGCTTGCATTCTAATCCATATAGTTCAGTTGAGGGCTTCTCCTTGGCGGAAAAATATAATTTTTATAATTAAAATTACTTTTTCCTTAAGGGAAGCCCGAAACTGAACTATCATAGATCCCTCCCATGGTGGTGCCATTCCCAACCCCGCGACTCGCAAATCTCATGATTAAGTCGGAAATAAAAAAACTGACTAGACAATAGATAGAATGCGGGTGTATTCATGCGAGACTAATCTGGACACGGGTGTGAGTGGGGTCGGCACAGCAATAAAATTTTAACCCTCCTGATTGACACAAGGCCGGAGACGTAATCCATATAGTTCAGTTTCGGGCTTCCCTTAAGGAAAAAGTAATTTTAATTATAAAAATTATATTTCACCCCACTAATTTTCTTCCTTAAGGTCGCCTCTAATTTTGTTCACTTGTTAACAAGAAAAAAGTGGCTGCAGAGACTCCAGACAAGATGGCGTCCATCATGGCGGCCATTTTAAAAAAATGCACCAGGTCTCTTTGATCGCCATTATAGTAAAGATGATGTCACATGCCATCTTGTTTTCCGCTCAATTCGTTATGCTAATATACAACCCTTACAAATTAGCCAAAAATCCGACACCAGAATCCAATATGGCGGCCAAGATGGCCACCGAAATGTGAAATTATGCTATTTTTCTGACATGTTACCACCTTTCGTTTGTCTCTGTGGGAAAATGTTGGCATCTTTGCGTCATGTTATACATTTATCATATAGAGGAGTCATTGGCGAACACATGGGGTCCATAATATACATTCATTGCAGGATATTTTTGTCCAATATCACGTTTTCCCAAATGCCGGTATAATAGGTCAAAGCCGAATCTACGTTAATAACGCGATGTAATGTTTCGAATCAATGAATGTTATTGCTATTATAACAACACCCATGCATATATATGTGCAGGAGATACTCAAGCTAGGATTCCTCTTATACCTAAGTTGAGGATTATTTACTCAAATCCAAGATGGCGGCCAAAATGGCCACCAGAAATAAAAAATCGCTGATTTTAACATCAGTGAACATTATTGTCATGACAACTCCACACCTGCTTACTATTGTGAGTTGGGAACACTTAGGCGAAGAACTTTCCTTGTACCGTATCCAAATAAAAGTCCCCCAAATCCAAAATGGCGCCCACAATGGCGGACAGATTTTGAAAATTCACCAAAATTCCCTCATATTCACATCATTGGGCATTATTGTCGAGACAACTCCACCCATGCTTACAATTGAGTTGGAAATACTGAGGTGAAGTAATTACATTAGATCTCATGCAAGAAATTGTTTTCCAAATCGAAGATGGTGGCCAAAATGGCGACCGAAATTTGAAAACAAGTCTACATTCCTTTACTTTCTTACGATGGGCGTTATTGTTTCGCGATTTCTATCCACCATTACATGTTGATATGGAATAGTGACATGAAGTATTCATTAGGGTTTGGCAATTGATACTCACAGCCAAGATCGCTGCTAAATTGGCGGCTAGAAATTGAAAAGAAATCGATATTTTCACATATTAATTTCAACTTTTTGTCATAATATCGGTATGTATGGACGAAACTGTACATAAACCATCTACTAGTTCAACTTAAAGGTATAAAAACGCATAACATAGCTCGTATCCTTCTGGAAAGATGAAAAACCACAATTAATATCGCGATGTGGCATTTCGAAATCCAGTCTCCACTTAGCGCCGATAATGGCCGTAAGCGTAGGTGCGCCAAATAGTTATATAAGAACAATTACCTGATAACATATTCTGATTTGCCACGTCACGTCCATAATTATCTTGACCAGCTTCCATTTCTTTGTCTGATAAATCTAGGTCGCTCACATCGACAAAGTATTCACCACTTCCTGGGAGTAGGGTCCCTCTAATCATGACTTTTCACACAATTCATTTTCCGGTGTCTAGCTTACGATTTTAAATATTTGCTAATTATGATATTTGTGCGTCATCTTGAACTAGGAAGGCATATGGCCGATGAGTATACAAGCTTACAGAAGGTCATCTCTATGTATGTGGGATAACGACATGTACACCTGGCGAACCAGTTAGCTAATCACTTCTCAATACATGGTTCGTCAACTCGCAAACTCAGCGAACGCATTGGCATATGTGGACAACTTCGACAGTGTTTCGAAGGTTGCTAGCTGTCTCATTCCCTTGGACAGATGTCTATCTGTTAAGGAGAAGACCCTAGTGTACAGACTACCCACACTTCTTGACCATTATCCGAAGCAAACTGTGTGACGCCCCGCAGTTATCTTGTCGAATATCTCCCAGCAGAGAAGAACAATGCTCGCGGTGCTAGTTTGTGGACATGCGCCATGATAGTGGGAATGAAATGGGCCACTGTATACACCACCCCTACACCTGGTGCATGTTTAAGATATCGAATGTCATGCGTGTCGGTTTTATTTGGTGTGGTAAAATTGTATTTCCACATCCGTTTCGAAGCCTTTCTTATTCAACTACGTACACTTTTGTCTGGATAATACTATGCTAGCCTCCCTCAAAACAGTCGGATGGACTAAATGATAATGTCTTTATAGCATGAATGTATGCGTGTTTTGTTATCCTCTCTCGGGGTTAGTGTCAGTACGTGGGCGGTATTATTCAAGAAAATGTCAGGAACTGTGGTGCATTTATTTCACTATGTATTTAAAGAACAATTTACATGGCAATGGCTGTGGACGTTGGGGAACGCGACCTTTATGATCATATAGCTTTATATATATAACATTAGAATAAAGTAGTTAATTTCTCATGTAGGAAAATGGTCGCAATGGTGATGTTACCAAGAAATCACTTGGTGTACCAACGTTTGTTGAACTGAATGCAAGAGCTCATCAACGTAACATTCCTCTGGATGTTCTTCGCGTTGAACATTTCACCCTTTTGTTGATGGCATTTGTACTTTCTTGAACCATACCACCCAGCGTTAGTATAACATATCAACCAACTATCAAATGTATCGCCTTTAAGACTACACCCCAGTCTTGGTGGGGCTTATACAGCAGTAGCCAATGGCATACTCCTGGTCCAGTTGTTTAAGAACGGCTTCCAAACGGATGTGAACATACAATCTTAGCATACAAGGAAAGCAAAGCCACACATGAGATCCTGTCTGAATCTAAAACATAACAAAATAAGGGGCGGTGCAGTCATGGTCCAATTTCATTTCCACTATCATGACACATACCCACAAACTAGCACCGTGTGTATTGTTATCATCTGCTTGCAACTGTTCGGTGAGACGATTGCTTGTTCTTATGATCATGTTCAAGGAGTTTGGGTATATTATGCATTATGGTCTTCTACGCCTTAGCAGAAATGCATCCATCAAATGTCGGGCTTTCAACATTCGAAGCCATATACAGAAGTTGTCCGGGTACGTCAGTGCATTAGATGGGTATGTGAATTGATGAACCATATATTGAGAAGTGGCTGTTTGGGAAAATCACCAGGTGTACACGTTGTTATCCCCATTAGGTCACCAAAGCTGACAATACGCAGATAGATAGGTCCTTCTGAAGCTACTATACGCATCGACCGAATACCTATTATAGTGTATCGCACAAGATGACGCATATACCCCATATGTAGCATCTGAATTATACCATAAGCTATACCACGAATGAAGCTCGCTAAGAATTCCAAGCTTTCGAAACAAACACGTGAGCTGGACACCGGCATATGTATTGTTTGAAACATTCCGATTAGTGGCACCCTTCTACAAAGAAGAGTAGTGAACTGTTGTTGTGAGTGAGATAGATTAATCTGACGAAGAGACGGAAGCAAGTCTTGATAATGCTGAATGTGGCAATTCAGAATAAGCTCAGGTACTGTTGTTTTGATTCTTGGAAGTCATAATATGACTATTCGGCGCACCTATATACGGTTACGGCCAGTATGAGCCCTTAGTGGAGAATGGATTTTGAAATGCCACATCGCGATTGTGGGTTTTCATCCTTCCAAAAGGCTACGACTTACATTGGAACTAATAGATGGCTTATATTATGTACCGTTTCGTTTATACAAATTAATATTATGACAAAAAGTTGAAATTAGTATGTGATAATATCGGCTTCTTTTCAATTTCTGCACGCCAGATTGGCCGCCATATTGACTGTGAGCATCACTTGCCAAACCCTAATGAATAATTCATACATATCAACATGTAATGGTGGGTAGAAATCGCGAAACAATAACGCCCATCGTAAGAAAGTAAAGGAATGTAGGTGTGTTTTCAAATTTTGGTCGCCATTTTGGCTGCCATCTTCGATTTGGAAAACCATTTCTTGCATGAGATGTAAGGTAATTACTTCACCTCAGTATTTCCAACTCAACTGTACGCATGGATGGAGTTGTCTCGACAATAATGCCCAATGATGTGAATATGAGGGAATTTCAGTGATTTTTTTTAATCTGTCCGCCATTGTGGGCGCCATTTGGGATTTGGGGGACTTTTATTTGGATATGGTACAAGGAAAGTTCTTCGCCTAAGTGTTCCCATCTTACAAGAGTGAGCAGGTGTGGAGTTGTCATGACAATAATGCTCACTGATGTTAAAATCAGCGATTTTCAGCAATTTTTTATTTCTGGTGGCCATTTTGGCCGCCATCTTGGATTTGGGTAAATATTCCTCAACTCAGGTATAAGAGGAATCCTAGCTTGAGTATCTCCTGCAAATATATATGCATGGGTGTTGTTATAATAGCAATAACATTCATTGATTCGAAACATAACATCGCGTTATTAACGGAGATTCGGCTTTGACCTATTATACCGGCGTTTGGGAAAACGTGATATCGGACAAAAATATCCCGCAATGAATGCATATTATGGTCCCCATGTATTCGCCAATGACTCCTCTATATGATAAATGTATAACATGACGCAAAAATTCTAACATTTTCCCACAGAGACAAACGAAAGGTGGTAACATGACAGAAAAATAGCATATTTTCACATTTCGGCGGTCATCTTGGCCGCCATATTGGATTGTGGTGACGGATTTTTGGCTAATTTGTAAGGGTTGTATATTAGCATAACGAATCGAGCGGAAAACAAGACGGCATGTGACATCATCTTTACTATAACGGCGATCAAAGAGACCTGGTGCATTTAAAAAAAAATGGCCACCATGATGGACGCCATCTTGTCTGGAGTCTCTGCGGCCACTTTTTTTTCTTGTTAACAAGTGAAAAAAATTAGAGGAGACCTTAAGGAAGAAAATTAGTGGGGTGAAGTTAAGTCCTGGGGGGGGGGGGGGGTGCAGAGGTCGACCAATATCTCCTGGACTATGTCTTTTGGAGCGCAAACCGCCATGTGGCTTTAAAGTTTAGGTTTTACTACCTGCCAAACTATGATTGATGCAAAGGTGTTGTCAGTTTGGAGGAATAAACATCTGTCCATCGAGTTTACATGATGACAGTAATCCCCATGCATCATAATTGGTAAAATGAAAATAAAATATAGTGGGTCGCACATGGCAAACTAAATGTTTTAATTGATATAACACCCGCGTACATTGTCCACTCTAGCACCTGTTACCCTGTCTGTGACCAGATTTTGTTTCCGCTAAACAGTGAAGTTCGACTTAATGTCGATCTATTTATCCATGCTAATTTTGATCACTTTGTACAAACCTTTAGCTGGGACTGAGCTCTTGCTTTGACTTACATCGCCGCAAGTGGGTGTATATCTAACATTATTCCACACCCATTGACGTGAGGCACATGTTTTCAACGGATTCCCAGCCATTGAGTACATAATAGTTTATACCTCTAGTGGAATACAAGCCGGAAATATTCTTGTTGTCATTGTTGCCAAGAAAGATAACATACATAACATCAACGATTCGCTTTGGGTGATGCCCCGATCATTACTGGTTATTCATCAGACTTAAATCACAATAAAGGTAGCTATATAGCATCAATGAAAGCGACAGTAATGGATTGAACTTATCTGAAACAACAGTGCAGAATAATTACAGAACACAATTTGCATCATAATCTCAAATCTTTTATCGAACTTGTTGTTACATTTCGCTATAGCCTCTCGCGAAATATATACTTGCACCATCCGCAACTCATTCGATAAAATATTCTCGATTAAGATGCGCGTTGTGTTATCTATTTCTTGATGGAATCTCTTGTTTATCTCAAGAAACACACAATCAAACTGAGCTTGATTTTCATTGATGCATCCATTCATTACAGTATATAACAGAAAAGATAGCCAATAACAAAATATCGCAAAAGAAAAGTGACAAGTGGAAGGAGCTATTTGATTGGCTGGCTCAGCATGCATACGAGAGAGGCAAGTCACAATGCTTCGGGGTAAGTGCTCATAGCTTACTAGTCTATTCGCTGTTTCAGCTTGGGTATAAGAGAAGAAAGTCATGATCCTACTGGGTGAGCAAGCCTTGAAATAGTGTGTCTGTCATTTGCAGAATGAGGTCCCCAGAGGGTGAATTTAGTGATGCTACCCCGCATGGCGGGCTAGCATCACCAAATTCACCCTCTGTAAACCTCATTCTGCTGAGGTGTAAGCAGAATGAGGTCCCCAGAGGGTGAATTTGGTGATGCTAGCCCACTATGCGGGGTAGCATCACTAAATTCACCCTCTGGGGACCTCATTCTGCAAATGACAGACACACTATTTCAAGGCTTGTGGGTGAGTGGTTCTAGCTTACTAGTCTGCTATTTGTACCACTGTGAGATTCTGTGAGATTCTGCATAATGACCACATTACACAAATATTGTGCACTCTGCAAAGAATGAAAGAAACTTATCAAGATTTTCTTTTCCCCATCCTTTTGCAATGCAAATATTGATGTAGATTTGTTCAGAAACTGGCAAAAAGCTCCTCTATAGTATAAATAATGGTATATACCATTGGAAAGTGGTCAGTCGTAAATGAATTTCGAAGTACAATTGCTAGTCGCGGTCGTACGTCGAACGAAAGAACCCCTCATTTCCGTTTGCACATTCCGGGAAAGCCCTGGGAAATCCTGTCACCTGATTGGCTGGCGTCTTTAAAAAATGCCAGCTTTTGTATACAAATAAACATGTGGAACATCTAATTTTAGCGTATGGGCGTGGATAATCGATAACATAATTACTTCGCGCATGAGCAGTCCAAACAGGAATCTCTTCCGCTTTACATGAATGATGAATTCCGTGGATCTTAACAGTCTTTTGAACCGATCTCCGCTCACTGACGTGAAGTTTGTTCGTAGATTGTCTTTAATTGTACAATTTGGTTTCGTTTCTTGGGTCCAAAATGATTGACGTGCATAAAGTAGTCTATTTTGGGAGTCGCTTGCCAGGATAATGACGTCACTCGCTCTGTTGTTTTTCGAGCTCGAGCAAATGACCTTGACTGCCATTTCGATAAGACGTACCGTGCGCGACTCTGGGAGCAAATGTACGCTAAGTTTACTGGAAAGTGGTCTACTGTTTTAGCGATGCATGTGGTATAACTGTAATGCAAGGAAATACATTAAGAGTTTTGGGAAACACATTCAATCTTAGGTTTTCTTTGATTGATCAGCATGATACATATTAATTTTGTCTATTGTTTTCGAGGATGCACTGCATCAAATTTTGACATATACCTGGATATAGTGTGACTACCGTTTGCAGAATGAGGTCCCCAGAGGGTGAAATTAGTGATGTTATCCCAGGGACCTCATTCTGTGGAGGCCTCATCTTCTGGGAATTGTTTTAGTTACTTTTTCCCTTCTGTTCAGTTTCTATATCCCCTAATTTCAGAAAATAAAATGCATAATGGAGGTGATTAATGGGTGAACATCATCAATTTCAACTGAGAAACTTCAATCTGATCCTAGGTCTGCCATAGCAGTTGAGACCTAAGCAGAATGAGGTAAATTTGGTATGCTAGCCTGCTAAATTCACCCTCTGGGGACCTCATTCTGCAAATGTCAGACACACTATATCGAAAGGAAGGGTTAATTTAATTTTTAGATATATGTTTTCTCTTCATAAACATGTCACCTAATTCTGATGTATGAATTGTCTCCCTTTGTATCTCAACAGTTCAGAAAATATGTCGTGTTTACTATAAACACACAAACATCAGTGGCAGTAACTCTTCCATGACTTCAATAAATTACGCGAAAACCCTGTGCCAATGCTTTCTCTTATATACACAAGTCTCCCATAGGGAGCCATGCATGTACATGTATAAGAGAATACATTAACCTAACAATATTTACCTTGACCTCATAAGCCAGAGCATTCTCTTATATATGTGAGGCTCTCTATGGGAAACATGCATATATAAGAGAGTACATTAACCTAACAATATTTACCTTGACCTCATAAGCCAGAGCATTCTCTTATATATGTGAGGCTCTCTATGGGAAATATGCATATATAAGAGAGTACATTAACCTAACAATATTTACCTTGACCTCATAAGCCAGAGCATTCTCTTATATATGTGAGGCTCTCTATGGGAAACATGCATATATAATAGAGTACATTAACCTAACAATATTTACCTTGACCTCATAAGACAGAGCATTCTCTTATATATGTGAGGCTCTCTATGGGAAACATGCATATATAATAGAGTACATTAACCTAACAATATTTACCTTGACCTCATAAGACAGAGCATTCTCTTATATATGTGAGGCTCTCTATGGGAAACATGCATATATAATAGAGTACATTAACCTAACAATATTTACCTTGACCTCATAAGACAGAGCATTCTCTTATATATGTGAGGCTCTCTATGGGAAACATGCATTAACCTAACAATATTTACCTTGACCTCATAAGACAGAGCATTCTCTTATATATGTGAGGCTCTCTATGGGAAACATGCATTAACCTAACAATATTTACCTTGACCTCATAAGACAGAGCATTCTCTTATATATGTGAGGCTCTCTATGGGAAACATGCATATATAATAGAGTACATTAATCTAACAATATTTACCTTGACCTCATAAGACAGAGCATTCTCTTATATATGTGAGGCTCTCTATGGGAAACATGCATATATAATAGAGTACATTAACCTAACAATATTTACCTTGACCTCATAAGACAGAGCATTCTCTTATATATGTGAGGCTCTCTATGGGAAACATGCATATATAATAGAGTACATTAACCTAACAATATTTACCTTGACCTCATAAGACAGAGCATTCTCTTATATATGTGAGGCTCTCTATGGGAAACATGCATATATAATAGAGTACATTAACCTAACAATATTTACCTTGACCTCATAAGACAGAGCATTCTCTTATATATGTGAGGCTCTCTATGGGAAACATGCATATATAATAGAGTACATTAACCTAACAATATTTACCTTGACCTCATAAGACAGAGCATTCTCTTATATATGTGAGGCTCTCTATGGGAAACATGCATATATAAGAGAATGCACTGGCAAAGGATCTTTAATGTTGCACCTGCGCAGCTCCCAGCATGAATGGATTTTAAATATTTAGAATTGATAGCTTAGAGGAACTAAGATATCTGCAAAGGTGAAAAAATTGGTCACTTCTGTGTGAACCCTTGTTGGCAATTGGCCAATTCTGCCTCCAACAGTGTAAAACCCTGTTGAACATATTTTCCAAAATTTCAGAGGTTGGAACATTACGTCAAAGCCTTCCTTCAGAAACTTGAAAGTAAAAAGGAGAGAGACAAAGTCCCAGATGAGAAGAAATTTTTCCGAGAAAAAATAAAGGATGACTATGATTTTGATGTGACGATTGAAGCCATACAACAATATGGCAAAACGCTCTTCATACAACTGTGTGGACTCGACTATGGCCGAATTAATTTCGTAAGTAGAGCACATTTACAAATTTGGAGGAAGTGCATTGTGCTGTTCCAATATAATGGGAGATCCATTGTGTGTCAATATTTAAATCCATTTTTCATTTTTCGCACTTTCGTTTGACTTGGAAATCTCTCCCAACTTGCATAATTTTGTTCGAGCTTGTATTCCTACATTTTCCTGTCAATTTTTTGAAAACTTTTCACAGATATTTAGTACAATGGGAAACTGTGCACTTGTGATTTTGAGGTCTGTCCGACTTTTTTTGAGTGGAGTTATACCCCTTATTCGACTTAGAAACATTTCGAAACGTGCATAATTTTGTCTGAGCTTGTATTCGTTGTGTTTTTTTTTTCTTCAAAAAACAAGTTTCTTAATATGGCTCATTTGGGGAGTTTTATAGTGATGACGTAATGAAAGATGTCTCTTAAAAGCTGGATAAAAACAGTAAAATTTATTTTCGACCACAGGCAACACCTATATAACTGTTGTTCATCAAAAAATCTCAAATTTATTTATCTTCTGGTTTCTTCTCTAGTTCTTTGACTGCAGTTCCTCTGAAAGTTTCGAGAATTATGAGCTCTTCACAGAAATTGAGACAATTCATAAGAAGAGGTCAATTTGTCCAAATTTCAGGAACAACTCGATACCTGGTAGTGTGCTATGGATAGCATATGGGTATACAAACGGCACGTGAGTTTATAGTATCCTGGTAGTGTGATATGGATAACATATGGGTATACAAACGGCACGTGAGTTTAGAGTATCCTGGTAGTGTGATGGATAACATATGGGTATACAAACGGCACGTGAGTTTATAGTATCCTGGTAGTGTGATATGGATAACATATGGGTATACAAACGGCACGTGAGTTTATAGTATCCTGGTAGTGTGATATGGATAACATATGGGTATACAAACGGCACGTGAGTTTATAGTATCCTGGTAGTGTGATATGGATAACATATGGGTATACAAACGGCACGTGAGTTTATAGTATCCTGGTAGTGTGATATGGATAACATATGGGTATACAAACGACACGTGAGTTTATAGTCAGTCAGCAGGCTTGTCATTCTGAGGCCCCTTCCCATCATCGGTCACCTAAACTCAAATTTGCGCGGCAGGTTAAAGCCCTCCTCATCGCTATTCTCGCAGATGAGATATTTAAAGAATATCTATCCAGTCAATCATGTTCCCTGTGAACATGCATCGCTGTGCCAATTGAAAGCGTGTGGAATTGTCATGTACTTATTGAAAACAGACTATAGTTAGTTTTGCAGATAATTCCATTGTGTATCGATTGCATCACCTGTTACGTACTTTTAGTGTGTGCAGCCGATTGCATCGCAGTAGCGGGGGAAGGGGGGGGGGGGGGGGGGGGGGTAATATACGTTACCACTTTGGAGAATGTAATGAATGTAACACTAATAAGGGATGACACAAACCTGTTACTGATTAACTCTCTTATAACTTTGAACATTCCATGTCCCGTGAACTTTGTCAATAATGGTGAACGTTTTGACAAAATGAAATTTGAAAAATGAAATATAGTCTTATATAGATGCAGTCCGATGCATGTTGTCCATTTTGGATATAATGATCGCTAATTATCGATCCATAGGAACATAAATTCACAGTTAAACATAATTTATAAACAATGGCAAGGACGTAACACGACATCAACGGCAAAGGAAGCCGCTGGCCCATCACTGACTGAGAACATTGTCACACACCAAATCAGACATCAGATGCATCAGAAGTGGCGAGAGAACAGGCTGTTACATACACTGTTAACTATTACTTCTAGGCATGGCATTTGTGCATGGTACTGCTTAAATACACAACCATACCCACAACCCCCCCCCCCCCCCCCCCCCCACCCCCCCCCTTGGGCGATTAGTTGATGAAAGTAAATAACCGTCAACTACCACACCTGTCAAAGGTTAGTCGATTAATGCTTGATGGTCCGTGTCAATAGCCATTGAGTGGGCATTCACTATAAAATGAATGAACGAGGCTTTGGTGTGATGATCCATGATCCCATTTTACTTGTTGCTTGGAAAGTTGTATATTTTGACAAGTCTTTAATTTTTCTAGACCACCATGCGATATATTCCTCCTTAAGTTTAGTAAACTTAATTTCTTCAGACCAGGAGTTGATGTTGACCATATTTTCATCAAAACAAGGCAAGATATATAGAATATAGTGTTTCTGAATAACAAATTTAATCCACGAGTGGGATTGGCGATTTACACCACGAGCTTGAGTACCCATGCTTCCAGGACCAATACTGGTACCAATTGAGAAATTATCCTTCTTAACCCTTTCAGTGCCGATTTTTGTATCAACCCATATTTCCTTGATCATTTTTATGTGTACCCATACCATGTATGGTACACATAATGCCGACGTCCGGATCAACCATCCGTCGTCCGTCCGTCCATCCATCCGTCTGTCCGTCTGTGCGTAGACACTTGCTATCCGATTCGATTACTGGAGTATCTTTTATCGGATCATGTTTAAATTTCATGTGCATGTTTACAATGACACACCCCTCACCTGTATAGTTTTTGGTATAGATCGATTGATCGGTTTAGAAATTATTAACACTTTGCATCCACACATGGGCATGTGCTATCCGATGCAATAACCAAAGTGTTTTTTGTCCGATTCTGTTCATATTTGAAATGTAGGTTTATGATGAAACACCCCTCACCTGTATAGTTTTTGGTATCGATCAGTTGATTGATTTAGAAAATAATTAACCCTGCACACAAATTCTATCTGATGCATGTAAGTCAAACAATTTGCTTATGATCTGCCTCATATTTCTTACCTAGATCATTGTTAGCACGTTCTTTATCTGTATGGATTTTGGTATTGTTTTGTTAACCCTTTCCACTCTTGTTTTTAAATAGAATTCATCCAAGCTGTGAAGACTTAAATATTTTTCATCTGATCAGCACCAAATTTGATACATATGATCCTCACCCCAAAATACAAATAAAGTTCAAATTTGGGTTTGATCTGATATATTTTAACAGAGTCATGGCCATTTATAATTCAAGTAACTGATAATGTAACTAATAGCTGTTGTCTGCCAGTGTGGGGATTTTAAGAGAAGTTGTCATGCCACAGTGCCTCTCTTATTAGTTTTATTTATTTTAGCTGTACACTAGATTGAGTTAAATAGCCTTGGTGCCTGCAGGTGGCTGTCAAGAATATAATTAATGGATGGGTCTCTATTCTGTTCTGAGCAATATTAAGTTAACCCATTTGTTGAAACTGGTTCATTATTAGTTAATGTACACCTATTCCAAAATTACAAATTGGAATAGTCCATTGTTTATTTGTTGGGATGTTTTACAGACATTTTTGTTTATAGACATTTTTGTTTACACTCACACTGTAACTTAGAAATAAATTAACTCACCCATTCCATAGTTCCATCGTATGATATCATTGAACATTATTAACCCTCTCTGCACATCATATGGTCTTCTGATGTTTTCCATCTGATCATTCTCCTATTCTATGTCCAGGTTGATGGTGATCCACTTTTCCCTTGCATATTTAATGATATTCTGCTGTTTACAGACATTGTATCTTTCAAATGATCAGCTTAGAATAAAGTTAACCATAGATATACTGTATGCAATCCAATGTTATGACTCTAATATTTTCAATCTGACCATTCTCATATCTCACCTTTATTTATCTAATAATTCTGTTTTAAAATATTTTATATCCAACCATTATCAATCACATTTAATATCGAGGTCTATACACCCATCACTTGTATAGATGTTCAAGTATTGATTGGTCTCTAAGTCAATGATCTCATAAATTTTTAATATGTAGCTAACACAACAATATTATGACTCAGGTTCCAATGTAAGAAGTAGATAAATAGAGTTGTTATGTGCTTAATTTCATAACTATTATATCTTTAACAGCTATGGTGCATCTGTCTGACTGTGGTTGGGTTATTTAGCTTTATCACTCTATAACACATACATGTATCTGTGTTGGAGTTACCCACTTTTCGCTTGCATGGATTTTGCGATTAAAATTAACCCATTCCATAGACACATGATATCCGATAGGCAGATATTAAATTATCTCTTTCACCTTGAACCAGGTTCAGTAAGGATTTCTATAAGCCACCAATTGACCAATATTCATCATCAGATGAAATATCTTATTTTAAAATTCACTCAATTGCATTTGGGCTGCAGAATAATAATGGTGCTGGTATTCTTGAGACTACTTATTGGTGAAATATTTCTCACCGATAACTTTTATAATCTCATCCAGGTTAATCATGACACATAAATTTCTTCACCTGTATAAATTTTGGTATTGATTGAATGGTTTTGAAAATATTTACCCCATATTTAATAATATTCTGCTGTTTACAGACATTATATCTTGAAATTTAATGCCATATCCATGGTCATATTGTGTTTATGTGAGCAAGTTGCCCATTAAGTCTGATTCCACTTGGGAACTATTAATTAATGGTAAGCTGTGAATTGTTGAAAGTCTTATACTCATGACAAAATTGGTATACAGATTTATGAAAATAGCTAATCACTATCATCAAGGTATGGGTTAAACATCTGCCGATCGTTAAAATTTATTGATTATAATAATGTGATTTATAATCAATAAATTTGAAAAATGATCAAGGAAATATGGGTTGATACAAAAATCGGACTTGCCACTGAAAGGGTTAACTGGCATTTGTTTTTATTTATCTGTCTGCCTGAGTATCTCAGCCATGGGTTATCAAATCTGAATGAAATTTGTTATGGATGTTCACCATCAAAAGACCTTTCATAGAATTGTTGGTGATGTTCACATTTCCCTTATAGAGTTATGTTTCAGTTAAGCACCATGGGGAATGCCAACACACGTGGTGCAACCTCTTGTTGTCACTGGGGAGATTGTGGCATACAATATAAGTATAAAAATTACTTCCCATTCATTCATGCAGTTCCTTTTTAGTGATGCTATCCTGCATGTTGGGCTAGCATCACCAAATTCACCCTCTGAGAACCTCATTCTTCTTAGGCCTGAACTGCTATAGGACCTATAGGGATCAGATTGAAGTTCCCCACTTGAAGTTGGTGATGATCACCCATTAGTCATCTCTATTATACATTTTATCTTCTGCAAATTAGGGGATATAGAAACTGAATAGAAGGGAAAAAGTAACTAAAAACAATGTTAATTTGAGACTAAAGATACTTCCAATATGAAGATGCCTAAGCAGAATGAGGTCCCCAGAGGGTGAATTGGTGATGCTAACCCACCATGTGGGGATAGCATCACTAAATTCACCCTCTGGGGACCTCATTCTGCAAATGACAGACACACTATTTCCAGGCTTGGTTGTCTGTGTTAAACCATTCATGTGAGTACATACAGAAAGGCCATAAATAATCGACTCCTTAACCACAGCAGAATTATGGGTAACTTTTCAGGATTTAGTCGGAAATATGGCTTGTTGCCATTCATTGGAAAGCTCTCACTGAGAGCTTTCCGATGAATGGCAACAAGCCATATTTCCGATGAAATCCTGAAAAGTTACCCATAATTCTTCTATGGTTAAGGAGTCGATTATTTAGGGCATTACTGTACATTGCATTATAACACAGAACTTCCAATTAGTAATTGCAGCTAATAAAGTTCAATATTGGGATAAATGCAATATTGCAAATCAATATTTCTGTATTAAACTGAATATGGAGGTGAATATGGTTGAGGAATAAATTACGCAAATATGTGGCCTTAAAATTAGCTATTTTTCAAATTTTCGAGTGAAAATGAACTTAAAAAAAAACAACACGCTATATATATTATGACGTGTAGATAGCGATATTTTAGAAAATAATAACGTGTAGATGTGGTTTTTTTTGTGACTGCGTGGAATACCTTGCACAAACCACTGCCTGTTCACAAGGGAATGGCATAGCCTTTCATCAACCCATAATATATTTCTACGATGTCAAACCTGTCAAATCCCAACAACTAACACTTTATTGACATAAATACAAGTAGATTTTCCTTTGCTCCAAAGACAGCTACCATCTGTTATTGATTGGAAACAAGAAACCATCAGGACCAATGCCATATAAGTCGTGCGTTCATGCATTATTATTAATTTCAGCTGAAAATACAGCTCTGAACTATAATTCGGCAGGTGAGAACACGCAACAGGCTCGTCTGAACACTACTTACCGATAACAAATTGTTGATTCTGATAATGTCACTGATATTTGATTACGGTGGCTCTATTTGTTGTGAAATCTTGCTCCCCGATTCGATTCGAGATTCACTTGAATATAGGAGATATATAACAGGTACATGAAGGTCTCCAAGATCTCATGTTATATTTTCTTTCTATTCCTTTCTTCAGACAAAGTGTCCGCGTGTATGATAGTAAGGGGACAGAACTGTTCACTGTGGATGCGATATCACAGGTGGATACGGAGCCTCCGATCTCTACGCCCTATATACTGGGGAACAGGATGTTTGGAATTCATAATGACGGAACAAGGTAGGATTTCTATACATCATGCTGACTTTGTCACACATCCCATCTTGACTCCCTATATACTGGGGAATCGGATGTTTGGGGTGCACGACGGCAAAACAAGCTATTGTAAAATTCTTTTAATTCGTGGGGGTCTATTATTATTCATTTCGTGGTTTTGCTCAATCACGAAATTATCCAGCGAAATAATTGGCTCTTGAGTTGGTAGAGGAACTATCAATATATGAAATGGTCACAAAGATCGGGCATTAAGTCTGTTTTCCACATTTCATAAAAGGGTGGAGAAAAATACGGAAGACGAGATGCTTTTTAAATAAAAATATCATTCATGATCGAAAACAATATTTATATACTACATCATCTGATCCCTTCTCTAATAGTTTGTATATATAATGCTTAATTAATTATTCTCTTAATAAAGGCTAGTGGTTTCACTGAACACTGGCAGCATAAAAAAATATAAAAAACTACCAATGTGGAAATGAAGCCGGTAGATATCAGTTTAGTGATTGTGTGATGCGCTTTTGGCGCCGGAATACCTGGGGGTCTCAATAGTGACTTGTCAAAGATGTCATAATCCTGCTATTGTAGGACCTGTTTGTGGTGTATGTCGGTCCGTTTCAGGAATGACTTTTAGATTCCGCGTTTTAACGTTGTGGCATTTGTGTGTTCTGTTTTGTACTTCCGATTGAATAAAATCGATATTTGGAACCACGTGTATTGATTATGTGTGTTGCATGAAATGGCAGCCCGATTCAATTAACAAACATCAAAGTCATGAGTGTTGATGTGGATAAATTTATCAACGAATTCAATTCCCCATGAAAAAGCCTTTTAATGAGAAACCATGAAAATTTATACTGACGAAATCAAAGCTATTCACAGTAGTATTCATCTTTTTGTCACCATGTCTGTTAGTCCGTTGTCATAGGCCTCGTATATATCCTCGTATATATGCTGGGGATCTGGATCTTTAAAGATGCCCAAACCCATAATAAGGTAGGATTCCTATATACATTATGATGTCAAGCTGCCCGTTATCACAGGTCCCTATTTAACACCCTATATACTGGGAAATTTGGTGTCAGGTTCCACTCAGGTAAAACAAGGTAGGATCCCTATATATTTAATGCTGTCCCTGTGTCTTCGTGTCCTGTTGTCAGAGATAGATATGGAGCCTCACATCTTTAGACCCTATATATGGAGATTATCTGTCAAATCGCTTGAAATTGTAAAATGGGAAAGTACATTAAACCTTTCATGATGGGAGCTGTGCTGGTGCAGCATTAAAGATCCTGTGCCAGTGCATTCTCTTATATATGCGAGTCTTCCATACGGAGCCTTGCATATATAAGAAAATGCACTGGCTTACATGGTCAAAGTAAATATTATTTAGCCAATGCATTCTCTCATATATGAGAGGCTCCCTATGGGAGACTCGCATATGTAAGAGAATGCATTGGAACAGCCTTTTCACAAGATTTCAGTAAGCTCCAATCATGGAAGGGTTAAGAAGTCACATGATTTTGTCCAAATATAAAAATATAACTGACTGGAACCAGGGCCTTCTTCCTTCTCGCCTCTTTGTCTGAACCAAAGTTGAAATAAAATAGACATGAAAGACCCATGCATATATAGGGTATTGAGTTTACCATATATATCATACCTGAATTAAAGGTACACAACAAGCATATATAAGTTATACATTTGCCAAATTTTATTGGTGCTGTCCCATACATAAAAGTCAAATTTGAGTTAATTTTGTGCAAGTATGATATATGTGCTTATCCATGATATATAAAGCACTAACAACTATTGGGTTCCATGCGAGTTAAATAAAAACGCTCTTTATATATATTTCCTTAGTTATGTGTCTCTGTTATCATAATGCGTGATTTCTTATGTCTAGTCATCCACACACTGTCACAAAAAGGTTTTTAATGTTCGTTTGTTGTTTGTGTGATTTCAGAGGTTTCACATTGATACACCATTGAAATCCATATTGCCACTACACATTTTAATTTTATGATCTGCTTACAGGATTTTGGTAAATAACGGCTGTATGGACAAGACCATTGATGAGGTTGGTGCGTTTCCGATGATAGAAGCGATAAATATTGTTGGGAATCTAGTCTTGGTTCACACCAAAGATGGCATCAGTTTTCTGGAACCAGATTCGATGCTGCCAAACCTAATATTATTAGATGAGAAACGGTGAGTTAACCCTTCAAAAACGAAGCTGCTAGGCTTATATTAATTATACCTCCCACAACAAAGTTGTGGGGGGTATACTGGAATCAGCTTGTCTGTCCATCCGTCTGTCATCGGTCCGTGGACACAAATTTGTCCGGAGTTTTTCTCAGTCGTTTTTTTGTTGTAATTTTCCTTTAAACTTGGCGCAGAAATCTAACACCATGGGAACCTGTGCACCTGCGATTATGACGTGTCAGACTTTTTTTTAGTGGAGTTATCCCCCTTCTTCAACTTTTTACAACATGTATAATTTTGTCCGAACTTTTATTCCTACTTGTTTAGGTCATTTTTTTTAAAACTTGGCACATATATTTAGTACCATGGGAATCTGTGCACCTGCGATTATGACGTCTGTCTGACTTTTGTTTGAGGAGTTATCCCCCTTTTTCGACTTAGAAAATTTGTGCAACATGTATAATTTTGTCTGAGCTTTTATTCCTACATTTTTAGGTCAATATGTTTAGGATTAGGGATAGGGGTTAGAGTTGTGCACCTGCAATGGGAATCTGTAATTTTATTATTTCAACTTAATATTTACTGACACGGGATACATCCTTAGTCCCATTAGGACAGTCACACCTCTAGTTGGATCCCTATTATTCAGCTGAATTGAAATCCCCTTTACCACCATTACGTTTGTTTAGCTGACCATACCGAGCCAATACCCAGCCTTATTAAAATCAAACTATTGAACAATTTATACAATTTTTAGACAGTGCATCTGAACATCATTCCTATTGCCGTCGCTATGAATAGGTTCACTATGCACATTTCTCATTGAAATTAGTTTTTTGATTGATATATAATAATAATAATATATAGCATTTGTATAGCGCTTCATCCCCGGTGTAGCTCGAAGCGCTTGGGACTCTATATACAGGTTATATACATGTACAGACATTAGAATATTTACTATCAGTGGATACGGAGAATGATGCAATGTTGCTATCTACGGCTAGTTGTGTGCAGGTAAATATTGAACAGGTGCGTCTTAAGTCGTTGCTTGAAGATGTCGATAGAGTGCGAACGACGAATTTCGAGAGGGATGGAGTTCCAGACACTTGGTGCGGCGTGTGTAAACAGACGACGTTCAATTTTCTTATATTTACCCATGTGAACAGCCAGAAGCTGTTTTTCCTTTGAACGGAGGTTATCACGGCCTGGTACATACAATGTAAGAATGTCCGAGATATATGCTGGTGCAGATGAATTAAAGTGACGATAGCAGAACGTTGCTAACTTGAAATCAATTCGCGCGCGCACTGGGAGCCAATGTAGGTTTTTCAAAATTGGAGAGACATGGGTCGATTTCGGAACACGCACTACAATCCTCGCGGCTGAGTTCTGTAGACGTTGCAGACGACTTAATTGTTCTTGTGAACTTCCCACGAAAAGCGCATCGCAATAGTCCAATCTTGACATAATATTACAAGAAGCAACCTTTTTCGCCGCAGGCATTGTTAAGTATGGACGAAGACGACTAAGGCGCATAAGTTCAATTAGTATTGTACAGGAAATGTGTTGTACTTGAGCGTCCATGGATAACGAATTAGAAATTTTGACACCGAGATTTTTCGCACACGTCGTAGGCTCAATTTCACATCCACCGATGTTCAAACTTCTGATTGTGAATAGTTCGTGCTTACCGGCTGGGGGACACACAATTACTTCAGTTTTGTCATCATTTAATTTAAGCTTATTAGACAACATCCACCTCTTGACGTCAGAGACACAAAATTCCACTTTCTTATTAAAGACGACAGGCCATATGGAGGGACAGAACCGTAAATTTGCGTGTCATCCGCGTACATATGTACGTTGAGTCCATGTTTCCGAATCAAGTTTCCCAGAGGTAGAGTGTACAATGTGTAGAGAACCTCCTATAGATATAGATATCTCCTTTCGGTTTCACAAATAACAAATTCGGTGTTAACTGTTGAAATTCTTGGAAATACTTCAACTCTATTCTCCTTGCTAGGTATTATTTGCCGATTGTGGACTCCTCAGAGATGGTTTTTAGTGTTTAATTAGTTGTCATAAATATCTCTAAATTTGTAAACACTGTATGAAATTAGCAATGTGGCAGAAAAATTTTGCACTATTTTTATCTATGTGGCGAGGTTTACTGGAATCGAGGTCTCTGTGTAGGAATTCTGACAATCACCTTATTGGCTTCATCAAATTACCGTGGAATATTTGATTGGTTGACATTGTTAGCTCAACTTTACTTTGTAAAGTTTGAGCTATTGCCATGGCTTGGTATCCGTCGTGCGTGTGTGTGTGTGCGTGATTCGTCAACAATTTCCTTTAGCACGGGCTACAGTTCGTACCTTTGGTCCGATTATTATGAAATTTGTCATGGATGTTGACATTGACATGTAGATGGGAACGAGTCATTTTGGGGTCATTCGGAAAAAAAACATGGTCGCCAGTGGCCATCTTGGATTTCAAAATGCAATCCATTAGCACGGGCTACAGGCCGTACATTTCGTCTTATTGTCATGAAATTTGTCATGGATGTTAATATTGACATGTAGATGGGAACTAGTAATTTTGGGGTCATTCGGCCAAAAAACATGGCCGCCGGCAGCCATCTTAGATTTTAATCTTTGCATGACTAAATCTTTTGACACGGGCTACAGGTCGTACCTTTGGTCGGATCATCATAAAATTTGTCGTGGATGTTAACAATGACATGTAGATGGGAACGAGTCATTTTTGGGTCATTCGGCCAAAAAACATGACCGACAGCTGCCATCTTGGATTTTACTCTTTGTATGACTAAATCCTTTAGCACGGGCTACAGGTCGTATCTTTAGTCTGATC
Source organism: Siphonodentalium dalli (assembly GCA_032622095.1). Classification (NCBI taxonomy): domain Eukaryota; kingdom Metazoa; phylum Mollusca; class Scaphopoda; order Gadilida; family Siphonodentaliidae; genus Siphonodentalium; species Siphonodentalium dalli. The sequence continues at coordinate 246,636,048 of CP136065.1, forward strand.
ATCATGAAATTTGTCATGGCTGTTGAAATTGGAATTTAGATGGGAACGAGTGATTTTGGGGTCATTAGAACAAAAAACATGGCCGCCAGTGGCCATCTTTGATTTCAAAATTTAATCCATTAGCACGGGCCACAGGTTGTACTCTTCGCCTGATCATCATGAAATTTGTCATGGGTGTTAATATAGACATGTAGATCGGAACGAGTAATTTTGGGGTCATTCGGCCAAAAAACATGGCCGCCAGCAGCCATCTTGGATTTTACTCTTTGTATGACTAAATTCTTTAGCACGGGCTACAGGTCATACCTTTAGTCTGATCATCATAAAATTTGTGATGGATGTTAATATTGACATGTAGATGGGAACGATTAATTTTGGGGTCATTCAGCCAAAAAACATGACCGCTGGCAGCCAACTTAGATTTTACTCTTTGTATGACTAAATCCTTTAGCACGGACTACAGGTCGTACCTTTAGTCTGATCATCATAAAATTTGTCATGGCTGTTGAAATTGACATGTAGATGGGAACTAGTCATTTTGGGGTTATTCGGCATTAAAACATGGCTGCCAGTGGCCATTTTGGATTCTACTCTTTGCATGACTAAAGCTATCAAATGTTGGAAAACATAGCCGCCAGCAACCATCTTAGATTTTACTTTTATATACATGTATATATATATATCTCTTCATTTTGATAAACTAGTATTAGACATTCAACTTTCCACATTCCTAATCACTCCATCGACAGTAACACATTAAATTATTCCCTTTCCAAGTTGAGTTACAGTGTCATTGACACTTTCATTGTAATACTTCTTGGAAGTATAATCGGATTCCCTGTTATTCAGTTAAGACTACAGATTGTGAAGCTTTTTCAATATTCTGATTTTAATAAGACTGACCTGTATCTAACCTTATTCTGTTATTTTAGTGCTCCTTACCTGTCAATTAATGAGGACTCCTCCTGTCTCAAAGGAAACTACGAGAAAGTGAAAGTGTTGGAAGAGAAGAAAGTGAAGAATGTGATTCAGGCGGTAATCAGCTTTGACAACCTTGTCTGTGTCATCCACTTCCAGTATGAAACGAGGTAGGTTCATGTAAACACTTTCGATACTAGATGGATTCTTTCATCCAGCTATAAATAGATAGAGCCGTACAGTTTTGGGACGGGAAGTGATTATCGCACTCTAGATTTTTTGTTAATTATGAGAAGTTTTTTTGATGGAAATTAATTCATTATTTTGCAGCAATGTTGGAATCGCAAAAATAAGATATTCTTGTTATGTTGCCTGTAGTAACGCCATGATATAGCTTGCCGCAATAAAACATCAGGATCGCTCTAGCCTCGTCGTTCGAGGAATGAAATCTGAATTCTGTTGAAAATTACCACACAGTTGAAAGTCATTGCTTTTAGTGAGAATACAACAATGGGTATATAATAAAAGTATACATCATCTCGGGAAAGCCTCGTCGTCCTAGGAATGAAATCTGAATCACAGTTCCGGAGAAGTAAATCTGATAAGAATATCATCTGCTTTTAAAAGAGACCAGCTGAAGCCATCTGGGTCACTGTAACAGTCAAAATCGACACATTCTCTACCTATCAATTATCTAGCAGTCATCTATACAAGCTTTGAAATAGTGTGTCTGACATTTGCAGAATGAGGTCATCAGAGGGTGAATTTAGCGACGATATCACGCACGATGGACTAGCATCACCAAAATCACCCTCTGGGAACCTCATTCTGCTTAGTTACCTCAATTCAGGGTAGTATCACGAAATTCACCCTGTGGAGACCTCTTTCTGCAAATCTCAGACAACACTTTATTCAGGGTTTAGTGACACTATCCTGTGAAGTACCTTGAGCCAACTGGGATTTGGCGCTGTATAAGAAACCTGTTTATTATTTTCCTGCACTGTAGGCTATCATCACTAAATTCACCTCCTGGGGACTTCATGCTGCTCAGGCCTCAACTGTGGAAACCTAGGATCAGATTGAAGTTTCCCAGTTCAAGTTGGTGATGTTCACCCATTGGTCACCTCAATTAGTATGCAAATTATCCTCTGAAAATTAGGGTATATAGAAACTGAACAGTAGGGGAAAAGTAACTAAAAGCAATATTAACTGGTTCACCCTCTTGGGACCTCATTCATTTTGTTTGATTGCAGTGTATTTGAGGCTCAGGTATATGATTGGTTGTTTTTGTTTGAATGCAGTGAATTTGAAGCTCAGGTATATGATTGGTTGTTTTTGTTTGAATGCAGTGTATTTGAAGCTCAGGTATATGATTGGTTGTTTTTGTGATTGCAGTGAATTTGAAGCTCAGGTATATGATTGGTTGTTTTTGTTTGATTGCAGAGTATTTGAGGCTCAGCTATATGATTGTGGTTCTTGCTGTGTATTTGAGGCTCAGGTATATGATTGGTTGTGGTTCTTGCAGTGTATTTGAGGCTCAGGTATATGATTGGTTGTTTTCATTTCTTGCAGTGTATATGAGGCTCCTGTTACTGTCAAATGGTGTGGTGTCGTTCCGGGTAAACCGACTGAGGCTCTAGCTATAGAAGCTGGTATGTAACTAAATCTACAATCTATGATATTCAAAACTCATCATAGAAAGAGCGTAGCATGAAACATGGAATCATCGATCACCTTCATAATTAAAAACTTCCACAAGTTAAAATTCATCCTAAAGTCGGTCTTTAAATGTTTTGTTTGTTTTATCTACTCTTTAACCCTTTACCCAACAGAACGGCCCTGTGCCAATGCATTCTCTTATATATGCGAGCCGACCATAGGTCGCCTCGCATATATAAGAGAATGCATTGGCTTAACACATATTAAAAATGATAAAATTGTCAAAGAATATAGAAAAATATTATAAAAATTGTTAAAAAATGTAAGAAAAAATTAAAAAATTGTTAAAGAATGTAAGAAAAAATGGTAAAAAGTGTTTAAAAAAAGAATTTTTTAGGCCAATGCATTCTCTTATATATGCGAGGCGACCTATGGTCGACTCGCATATATAAGAGAATGCATTGGCACAGGGCATAACTGTAACCATCACAATGTGGTCAATGAACCGGTTCCAATGATATCCATATTTGTATGGTGTTATTGAGACAGACCGAAGATATTTTAGGCTGTTGAAGCTTTATTTGGCCGGTTTTGGCCGTTTTGTTGGGTAAAGGGTTAAACCAAAGACCTCTCTAAATAAAAATAAAAGGGTGTTCGGTTTGGAGAGGTTTTGCTGTATCTGTACATTCCCCAATTAACTTAATCGTCAGTGAGTATTTAGTCACCATCAAATTTTCTATGTCTGTTTCATTTTCGCAATCAGTATTTCATTTATTTTCCAGTGGGACTCGTTGTTTCTGCCAATGTGAAAAAAATGGACAAGAATTATCGGGAGAACGTTTATTACTTCAAGGACAGAGGATCATTAGCGGGCGTGTTACCGATGGTCGGGCCGGGTCCCCGATCATTCTGTGTGAAGCACCTCAACGAAAACAAAGACGTTAACATTAAGAACAAAGATTTTGGATTAGCGGGACTGTATTTATTCATGAATGACGGACATGGATGCATTGTGGGAGTTTTACTCCATGCTGATTGACATCATTTTACAGTTGATCAGGGTAGTTGGCCTCCATGGTAGAGCACACATTAACTGGTGTTTTACGGAACATCAGGCCAGTTTTGCCTTAATTAATACTCATTGATGAACGATATTGGCTGGCACTTTACTGATGTTTGCAGCGGCTGACGTTCATTCATGACCGACATTAGCTGGAATTCTATTTTTGGTAAGATTCTCAATGGAAACAGAACATAATTCCACCATTTATTAAAAATTTTGAAGAAGCAGAAACTTCCTTTGAAATAAGTAAAAACGAACCCATGTTACACAGGTTACAACCGGACATGTATGCGTGAAACCGAAAGTACAAAATCATTGAACTTAAGCCAAGCCTTGAAATAGTGTGTCTGTCATTTGCAGAATGAGGTTCCCAGAGGGTGAATTTAGTGATGCTACCCCGCATAGCGGGCTAGCATCACCAAATTCACCCTCTAGGAACCTCATTCTACTGAGGTGTAAGCAGAATGAGGTCCCCAGAGGGTGAATTTGGTGATGCTAGCCCGCAGTTTTGCCTTAATTAATACTCATTGATGAACGATATTGGCTGGCACTTTACTGATGGTTGCAGCGGCTGACCTTCATTCATGACCGACATTAGCTGGAATTCTATTGTTGGTAAGATTCTCAATGGAAACAGAACAGAATTCCACCGTTTATTAAAAAAATTTAAGAGGCAGACAGAACATTTAACTTGTAAATTGGCAATTTTTGAGAATTTTTTTCTGGAATTACAACACGACCTAGTTTAAAAAAATCAATATAAAATAAAAAATAAAATAAACCAACTTTCTAATGGAATATATTCCAAGCCGACCTGCCAGATAAATATGTATTGTTTTCAATACCGCACAAAGTCACTTCCAGAAATATTTGCAACTCTCTAACTTTTGCTGTGGAGATTTGCATGGATATGCCCATTCAAAATTGGTCACTTGACCTCCTACTTATCATAAAGTATCCGTTAATTAGAAATGTTCACCAATGGGGCCTTACAATAAAGCTGCATGCTTGTGATTATACTTCTTTTATACTATAACATCAGCCTTTATAGTAAGGTTCACCAGAGTGTGAAAATAAATTAATATCAGTCACAGTTCACCACTGATCAGTCTTCAATCAGAGGGAACATCAAAAGTTACGGATGGTACATTCTGTGAATGTTAATGTGTGGGTATTTACGGTACCGGAAATAAGGAAATGCATGACATGGAGAAATCCCCACAAAGCACGAATATTCAAAAAATTAAATAAGATCATTTTTTTTATTATTTTGAACGCCCGGTTTTGCTGAATCCGGGAGAAATTGGGTGTTATCTTTATTTGCGGAATTGTCGTGGCTATCTGGGAGTCTCTAACAGCTCTGATATTTATGCACATTCCTGGCAATTTTTCTAACAAATCAATAATTATAATGTCTCGGGACTGCAATCCCATGCACATTTATTCAGGTCTGCACAGTTGGTCTGCACATTCAATTTTATCAGGATTTCCACCCTGCATGTTTATTTGGAAAATTAGAGTACCTTAATGTTATCTGACTGCAGCAATTAAGCCATAAAATAGTTGAAAAAATTAATTGTTTGCTACATTATCTTGGTCATCTAATATAATTTCATGACATAATTAAATACAATTCATTTCCATGTTAATGCCACATAGTTTTGCTTTGTTGAGAAGTATCGTCATTTCAACCACTGCCATATCACATCAGTTTTATTAGTAGATTTATGAAATGAGTCATGGTGTCTTCGGAGGTCGGTAGTCCAGTGGTTAGAGGTTTTAGCTCGTAGCGCTGTGAACACAGTAATATGAATTTGCCGCCCACTGGTGGACTACTGAGTTTCTCAACAGTGGATTGGTTAGATTAAACTGAGTGTGACTGTCGAGTCTTATGTAATCAATCTTTATATGGAAATAAAATTTGGAACATACTTCAGAGATATTAACCTGAAAGATTATGTTCAGCTTTTCAAACATTCTAGAATGATTTGTGAGTGTGAAGAAGGGTTGAATCACATTTAGTCTATAATAAATAAACTACTAGATTATCATCCACTTTTTTATTTTGGAAAATTTTAGTCAGCAATACCAGCAGGCAAATTTTATTTGTTATATTTATTTCATGCCAATAGCCATGGACACTTCTAGAAACTGAAGCAGTCTGCTTCTTTATATTATACCATGTTCTTTGAAACTGACAAATTTAACCAAGTTTGAGTGGTTGATGAGTTATTATAATGGTACTTGAAGATGATCATCTTTTCCTGGCATCACTTCCAGCAACTATAAAATTTCTATGAAACTTGTTTTGAAGGCATGTTTGCACTGCTGTTCCAAAACAAACACACAAGAAACATCTGGTGTTAGAAATAGTTTGTAACGTTCTAAATATAGCCACAGTTCATAGAAAATATATCAGAAAAAATATTCCTAGTGAGAGAATATCCTCTGACTCAAAATTATTATTTTACCCCCCCCCCTCCAATACAGAAAGTCAAGGGAAGAGATATTCCATATTCCAAGTTTAACACTAATGAATGAGAAAACAAATTAACATCAAAGTTATCCAAATAAAAAAAATTGAGGATGGAGTGAGATAGGGTCAGGAGATGATCAGGATCTAGTAATTTTTTATATTTTCCTGTGTTTGCCTTAACCCTTTACCCAACAGAACGGCCCTGTGCCAATGCATTCTCTTATATATGCGAGTCGACCATAGGTCGCCTCGCATATATAAGAGAATGCATTGGCTTAACACATTAAAAATTATAAAATTGTTAAATGCATTCTCTTATATATGCGAGGCGACCTATGGTCGACTCGCATATATAAGAGAATGCATTGGCACAGGGCATAACTGTAACTATCACAATGTGGTCAAGGAGCCGGTTCCAATGATATCCATATTTGTATGGTTCTATTGAGACAGACCGAAGATATTTTAGGCTGTTGAAGCTTTATTTGGCCGGTTTTGTTGGGTAAAGGGTTAACATTATTCATAAAAAGCTAATTAAGGCTTTTTAGGCAAAATAGAACATAGACTGCTACCAGTTCAAGTTTAAATTTTATTTCTATCTATTTTAAATGTTAGTGATTTCATTAATGCAGTAACGAACTATTTAAATGTTAGATATTTAATTAGTTTTTGTACTAACTGTGATTAATTGATTCTGATATCAGTGTTTTTTGAAGAATTTTACATTTATATTTTTTATTCAAATTTAAAAGAATATCAAACACCAGAACCTTGTTGACTTTGTTTTGTATTCCCCCAATATACAGTAATGCCCTAAATAATCGACTCCTTAACCACAGCAGAATTATGGGTAACTTTTCAGGATTTAGTCGGAAATATGGCTTGTTGCCATTCATCGGAAAGCTCTCACTAATGAAGTCTTGTTTCCAATCAGTTATAACCGATAACTTTGAGATAGCTGATTTCCATGTGATTTATGAAAATAGTTATAATAATTATTACTGTAGGTTTTGATTTAAAAATTTCTAAATGGGTTGCAAATGAAAGCTGGAAATTAGGGGATCATTCCATGGATGGGTATGTTTGCAGGAATCAATTTCTAAAATCACATGTCTCCCTGGGATAGTAATATAACTTCCATCTTTGTATTAATTCCTGAGTTCTACTTTTGAGGCTAAACAATGATTCATACACGTTACACAACTTCAGAATAACGGAAAGTTTTTGAGTTTTACAATACATGTACCATCTCCATTTATATGGAAAAAGGCACATTTTTACCTGATAATGGAAAAAGTTATGGAAGTATCCACCCTTCACTGCTGGTAAGGAAGATCCATAGAATTACAACATTATCATTGAATTATCTTGATGTTGAAGCAAAACCAAACACTATTCGGACCGACCCTTCTGTTCGGTTTATAGAGGTGTTCTGTTTATAGAAAATTGCACTATGATCGGAATACTAAGTATTGTCGAATGCGTTTACTGAATTGAAACAAGACATTACTTTTTATACGCCCGTTTGAAAAAACGGCCGTATTCAGTATAGTATTGGTCTGTCCGTCGTGCCGTCCGGGTGTCCGTCTGTTAACCTGGTTTCCGGATGATAACTTTAGTTAGAGTGAACCAAATTTAATAAAATTTAGTATGTGGGTTTATTAGCCGAAAATTAAGTTCAAGTTCGAATTTGGGTTCCGCCCGCCAATTTTCACCGGAGTTATGCCCCTTATATGACGTTTTTTGACTTAGAAAATCCTTGAAATTTGTTGTCCGGATGATAACTTTAGTATAGTTTATCGGAATGAATCCAAATTTGGTATATTACTTTCTCCCACCAAAACACAGGTCAAGTTCGAACTTGGGTTCTGTCCGACCATTTTTGGCAGAGTTATGCCCCTTTTTCGACTCAGAAAATTCAGTTTTTCTTATGTTTTTTGGTTTCCGGATGATAACTCGATTTTGGAATGTTTATATGCAAAACCCGTTTTTTTGTGGATTACATATATCGAAATACAGCTCAAGTCCGAATTTCGTTTTAATCCGAAAATTTTTGCGAGAGTTATGGCCCCTTTTTTGACGTAATTTGACTTAGAAAATCCCTGAAATTTGTTGTCCGGATGATAACTTTAGTTAGAGTGAACCGATTTCAATCAAATTTGGTATGTGGGTTTATTAGGAGAAAAGACAGCTCAAGTTCGAATTTGGGTTCCGTCCGCCAATTTTCACCGGAGTTATGCCCCTTATTTGACGTAATTTGACTTAGAAAATCCCTGAAATTTGTTGTCCGGATGATAACTTTACTAGAGCTTATCGGATTCAATGATAATTTGGTATATTACTTTCTCCCACCAAAACACAGGTCAAGTTCAAATTTGAGTTCCGTCCGCCAATTTTTACCAGAGTTATGCCCCTTTTTTACCAGTTTCCGCCGACCCAAGAGAGGGCGTATTTTGCACGCCCAGCGTAGCTCTTGTTTTGCTATGTTCATTGTTTTAAAGTGGTTACTGAGTGAGTGAATGTGAGTGCAAGAGAATGTGAGAAAGTGAATGATAGAATATATTTTTTTGTTGAGTGTGAGGCAAACGGGTACGTTCGTTGTGATTATTATATTGTTCATATTATAATTAATTTTCTAATAAAAAAAAGTATTGTCGAAGCACAACCAACACATTAAGATTAAACTTCATTCAATAAAGTACCAAATAAAATATTAATAACAGTTAAAACATGGTACAATCAGGTTTAATAAGAATTAAAACATAGTATAATAAGGCATAATGCAAGCATAGATAAGACAGGAAACATGGAAGCAATAAATTTTATGGTGATTCACGGTTTTTGAAAAGTGTCACTGCATGATAAAGTAGCATATGTTTTGTATACCCTTGTATATGCATTTCGATTTAATTAGCGGTCTTTTGTTCGGCAAACGAATGATAACAGCAGGTGTCTCATTAGATAACTTTATGCTTATTTCACACATTGATTGAACAAAGGTGACCTCGACACAGAGAATTAGAGAACTAACATTTTTTTTACATCAATCATTGCACTGAGTTGGACTCTTGATTTTGCAACCACTGTCAACAACCGCTCCGAGATGAATGTAGATCAGAAATTTAAACTTATAAAAGATCCCCAGTCTACATCAAAGTCAACAATTTAAGAGCTCAGCATCAAGTATGTCAAATCTACCGCACGTCGTTCGGTTGGTATCACTTTCCGTGTTCGGATTTCGGAGGTAAATTTAATGTATTTGTTCACTTATGGACTAAAAATTCCATCCGATGTTCGGAATAGAGAGGTTCCGGTTTACAGCTTGGCAAATTTTAGTGTGAATGCACTTGGGTGAATTTGGGACTGGACAATTTGTGCGGTATGGAGAGGGATTCAGTTTATAGAGGGTCCAGTTTGGACGGGTTTCAATAGCTGTATAAAAGACATGTGTCGATGATATCATGGGATACAACCAATTTTTATCACACGCTTGTTCCTAGAATTGCAGTGTTATTGCTGTTAATCCTTTGTAAACGACGTTCACCTCAATCATGAAACTGGAACTATAAAATAAAAGCACCATCACACATGTCAAGACAAGCCCTATATGTACCTAAATAAACCTTGCAATCCTGTGTTTTTTAATTCACGGATTCAAGGACGGTGATGTGTATAATAAACACAGAATGACACATGTGTCAATGAGTTTTTTTTTATACGGCCATCGCGGAAGGATAGAAATTGAGGCTGTACCTCTCATTCTATCCTTCTGTGCTAACACTCGTGCCGTATCAACAAACACATTAACGTACTTGTGTTTTTTGTTTGTTTTAATATTATTTATTCGGAATGACATGAGAACAAAACATGACAGACATGAATTAATATGAAAATATGGATTAACAATTTTCACTGGTTTGTTTAGTTAGATCATTTGATTAATATTTTGGGGTATCTGGTAATCTCTTCCTTGTGGGAGTAGTTAATTTGATGTAAAGAGTTATATGCAATCATGAGATTGGTGTCAATGCTTAAGTGTAAAACTGTCTCTCTTTCTGTATGACAAAGAAAGCAGGCTTCTGTTTCAGACATTTTGCAATTAAACAACTTAGAGTTAGTATAAAGGATATTATGAGATATTTTGAATTGAAATGAAAGTAGACTAGTATCATTTGTGATGTTACTTGTTTGCCTATAAATTAATTTCCAATCATCTGGTGAAAAGTATCTGTTGAGCCTGTCCTCCCATTTCTTTTGTGAAAGGTGTGGAATCAAAGCGATTTTTCTACAAACAATGGGTAAAAGCTTTTGCAAGCTTTAATTCTCACAATTTTTCAATTATTCAAGATTGTGAGTGGCCACTGCATATCCCACTGTTCTGCCTAACATATGACTTCCAAGTTTGTGGAAGAGCAGTCAACAGACCTTGATAAATGGTGAATGGAGTGTTTATGTCTTACCTTAGGCAAAACCCATTGTATCCTAACAGTCCTGTATTTTCATGAACAATTTAAGGTCATTAAGAAAGTAAATTCCCTTTCTGATCCATAGTATACAATAGAACATAACATATGTCGGTTTAAATACCAGGGTGTTTTTATATTAAAGCAGAGTAGTTCACTCAGTATATCTGATGAGGTTGGGATAGTACCCTGATCGAAGTGAGCCCATGCATTGAAAACATCTTTCCGGAAGTAATTCACTTTGTTGCCAATAAATTTGATACCATCTTGTGGAGATGCCATATTTGATGTCCTCCAATGGCTCTAAGTCGTCAACTAATAGGGTTTTCCATCTTGCCTCCCAATTAGGGTCAATTAATTTTTTCAAGTCATTTTTAAGGCTTTCGTAAAAGAATCTAGATGGGGGAATTTTAGTCCCATACCTCTAAATTATTAATAATTACATTTCGTTTTATCTTGTCTGGTTTTCCTGATTTTTTCGAAAAACAATTTTGGATTGTGTCTGAAATTTGGTTTGAATGAGCTGGGAGCACTGTGAGGCAGTTAGTCAATGCTAGAGTCTTAATAACTTATTTTTAGCTCACTTGTGACGAAGTCATCCGTCTGTCCATCCATCCATCCATCTGTCCACCCGTCTGTCCACAATGTTTTAAACATCTTCTTCTCCAGAACCATAAGACTGAATGGGTTCATATTTGGTGTGGATGTTCCCCAGGTGACTCACATTCAGATTCGTTCAAATGAGGTCACTGGGTCAAATAGTTGCGAAGCCAGGGCCATAACTCTTTCCCTCCATAGTTAATTCTTAAAACGAATTCTTCTCAAGTACCATTAGGCCAAATGGGTTCATATTTGAAATGAAGGTTCTTGGGTGACTGGGGACATAACTACAAATTATTTTTTTTTAGATTTAACTCCTTGCTAAATTTCACCAAAAAAAAAAAACATTAAAAGAGAAAAAAATTCTATTTAAATCAGATCCAATTGTCACCAAACTTCATATGGATCTTCGAGGTGACCTCTACATGGGGGCCTCCATTTTTCCCCAAATTTTTTTTAAAACAAAGATGGCCACCAGCAGACATTTCAAATGTCAATCCATCAGCACACCCTACATCCCACATTTATTGCAGAATTGTTTTGAAACTGTACAGTCTTGATGGTAAATAAAAAGTAGGAATGCTTCTATAGTCATGATACGGAACATTGATCAGATATGATCAGTAAAACTGAGTAAAACAGTCATTTGAAGCAGTTTGGAGGGGGTGGGTCCCTATTCCAGAATCGGAGGGGGTGGTTGGTACCCAGGCGGTAAAAATGTTTTTGCGCCTAGCGTCTGGAAATTTTTTCCTGACCCCTCCCTCCTCAGGCCAAACAAGGAATTACTTGGAATCATAACCAATCATTTTTGGTATTGAATTTAATCTTTCAATGAAAATCATATTTAAAACAATTATAAAACCAAACTGGAGAAAATATATAATTTAATTAATGATTGGTCTTTTATAAACCTTAGCCTCTTTGAACAAGACTGTCAATGACTGTGGGTCGCCCACCAGACTGTAAAGACGGAGAACACTGGGACTCTGAAGACTACAATAGTCAGTACTTGGCAAATCATTTTGAAAACAAGTAGTTCTAAACAGGGACACATATAGAGGGTCTTTGTTGAACGGTGGGAGGGGATGAAATTTCTAACAGCACATCCATTACCCTCCCCCAATAGATCATTGCCCTTTACCTCCCAACTGGACCAAACTAAATTACAACTGGTACTTCAAGATCTCTAACTGTTGGAAATTTATCAAAACCTTACTGATAATAGCGGTACATATCAAATTATTACATGTATTATAGGAATCTATATACAAGTACCAACATGAATTCATAGCATAGACAGGGTGGGTGCGAGAGTGTTAAATCTCATATATTTGCCCCTATTTGAACCAAATTTAAATCCCGATATATGAGCTCCATTGATCTAGTAATCTCAAATGGTATATTATAGAAGTTGAAGTGAGTTCATTAAAATAAATTATCAAATTAAGGGAAGGGTTAACAAAATGGCACCTCTGATAATTGTTCCTTGAAATCATCAGCATAATAAATAAGACACATCATTATCACAGATTATCACATAAGTCAATAGCCTATACAAACATATTATAACACTTGCCTGTACAACTGCATAGAACACACACAGTACATGGGAATTAAAGTTACTGAAACCGATCAGAGGGTCCCCATATCATCAAGATACAACAACATTTCAAAATACGCTTTAGTTATCAGAATCAATTAATTGCAACAAAATAATGCTAACCACTGTTAACTATGGTATAAAATTTCAAAAAAAACGTGTTATTTATCAATATTTTGATCAACGAAATATGGCTGTATTATCACTCGAGTATTCACGAAATTTGGCCGTATTAACACTTGTTTTTAGAGTTATCCATCTTCATCCGCAATTTTTGACCGAGACCATCCATTCGAAGGCGTGTTTCTGGGCCACTAATAATTGAAATAACAAACTTCAAAAATCAATATCTGATCACTCTGAGCTTTGATGGGTGGGTTCCTCTACTCGAATAAAATATTTTATACCCCCCCCCCCCCCCGAACCAAAGAAATAGTAATTTAGGAGCGTTAAATCGGATTGAGTACCTTTAAATATCCGACGATTGTGATCGGCCTCTCGTTCAGTTATATTATGACACAATCGAAACTTCTCGGATAATCGTTCTTGGCACAATAGCCAATAGATATTTGTGTAGAAAATCGCTGAGGCATGCCGATTGTTATAATGATGATGGTAGTCTGAGAAATGAGAGAATTGTGACGTTGGGAGAGCATGCAAACAGCCAACCGGATGGCGGTCCGGCATCTAGTGCAAACCGAAGTTTTTACCACACTTCCGGGAAAGTTACGTTCCGGCCACTTATTTTTTTTTTTGCGTTATTGCATAACAACACGCAAACAAAACCGTGATAATCCCAGAATTAAAGCTTTTCTGTTCGCCATAAATTGAAATTTGGGTGTTTATACTGTTCTTGGAAGGTTAGTTCAGGTGATTTTTACGTTATCGGTTCTGAACGTAACGTTTTATCGTTCCGAAAAAGTAAATTTCCTAATTTCGATGGGGGTGCTTCCGGTGTCGGCCGTACTCGTACCGAGTCGTGGCGTCTGTAGTGACTTCTTCACTCATTCTTGCAGTTGCTACCATGTAGAACGAGTATAACCGTACGGCAACCCGCCCGTTTTGCTGTGGGCCAACACGTCTGCCTAAAAATAGTAACATTTAGTCAAAATCTAAATATTCATAATAGTAAATTAGGAGTTGTGACTGTGAGCACAGTTGTTGGTCATTATAAATAAATATTAGCCCTAGAATATATACTAGTAGAAAAAGTTTTGAAGCAACATATTCAAGCTACCCTCCCACACTCCCTTTTTGCACTCGAAATATCAAAACAAATCCGCTTTGGACATAAACACCTACACACACTTACCAAACAATGATACGTACATTCCTTGACAGGTTAAAAAATTTTCCTCAATTTACAAATTTTCTCAGCTGAAAGCCTAAATATAATATAAAACACAACAAAATTGTCACGCAGACATGAGGATCGATATCTCTTTCGGTTTGCGATTATCGCAATACATTAAGAGAACACTTTGGCGTTCACAGGAAAATTGCTAATTTGAATCATATGTGTCATTCTAATATGATTACGTCAGTACGTATGGACAACCCAAAAACACGTACTTCGATCTATAAAATGGTAAATGTATATGTTTCATGGGAGTGCCTGTATTTCCGTCCAACTTGGGTCAATACGTCAGTACGTATGGACAGAAACATGTCTCGAGATCTATTCCGAAGGTTCGCTATTCCGAATATTCACTATTCTATTCCGAATAATTATGTGAATACTAGCGTAATAGCATTTTTCATTCCTCGTGTGGTTTTTATGGGGGGGGGGGTGCACATGGGGCTGCAAATTTCAATTCATTTCTGTTTAAATACGCCCAGAATAGAAAACCTTCAGAATAACGAATCTTCGGAATAACGAATCTTCGGAATAACAAACATTTGGAATAGCGAACCTTCGGAATAATGAATCTTCGGAATATATGGAACCATTCGGAATAATGAACCAGATCCTGTATGAACATACCACGACACGTTCATCAATAAATGTATAAATGTTTCGTGGGACTGTTTATATATATACATATAGGACTGGAGTAAAGTTGACACCATCGCGTCTTTGTTAATTTTGGTGCCCGGATTTCAACGAAATTTGGTGTGGTGACTCGGGGTGCCCTGGCAGAGTGGCATGGTCTAAGAAAATGCTATCAGATTAAACATTTATATGACCATCTGCGATTGCCCCATGAACTAAAAGGTCATGGCAGTTGGAACATCTTGGCCTGGAATTATTATGTTTAGCATACAGATTATTCCAATCCCAATGTGTCAGGTCAACAATAGCAAGTATGCAGGGCTATATTTAATAATTTTTCCACAAATAGCCACTAACTACAGTCATGAATTCCAGCGTGACGGAATCACCAAATTTTACGGAATTTCACTTTTCTGTGGCCTATAAAATCTAAAATTATGACCAGTAGGGTACCGCTTAAAATGAAAAACATTGTACATACTATACTAAGTTGTTTAGTTATATACAATTATATGTGTATTTAAGTATCATCTCACTCTGGGTCAAATTGTGTCCGTGACGGAATCACCAAAAAAGTGCCATCAATATGAGGGTAGGTCCGTACTATTGAAGAACCCTGCTCATTCAGCCAAGCTGACCTGGAAAAAGTTCTCAATGAGCAAAGTAGATACATTATACTTGCAGAAAAAAAGCTGCATTGTCACACACTTGTGTGTATATTACTAGTTAACTCGGTTTGTTCGCCGTGACGGAATCACACAACGGGCGTGACGGAATCACCATGTGATTTTTTTTAGGTACAGTTTTTTGTGTAACAAGTGCGGACATTGTCATAAAAGCATAAAACTTGGCACATGTGTATATTAGGTCCCACGTATTATTTTCAGATATGGGGGGCAATCACGAAAATACTTTCCATGGCAACGGTTGCTATGCGACTGTTTTTACCTTAGACACAGGTTATTGGTAGGGGTTAAACCGTCATTTTACTAAAATATATGTGCAAAAAGTGGATACTATGGTAATTGAGGCAGATTGTGATATGGGAAATGTGACAAAAATAACATTTCCACACATGCCTCACTATTAACCTAGAATGACCCTTGAGCTGCTTGAAAATGATATTTTGGTTCATTTGACCTTATTTGGCAAAATATGAAAATATGCGTTGACTGCGCATGCGTGCATCATTGATCCCCAGTCACACAATATCTGGTGTTTAAGAGATTGTATAGTGAGGGCAATGACCATTCCGAAATATATTCATTGGATAGTAATAATGAAATACAGAAGAAGCAACAACATTCCCCGATGACATGCTTATGATGCAAATACCCATTATCGGTATCCATGGCCGCTTTTTCTTGGAATTCACGTAGTATATATGCTAGCCATGCTGGCCGAGCTCCCGGTTAATACTTAAGGTTTAAACCGAGAACACAGTGTTAAAATCATGAAATATTTAATATATGAGAATGCTGAAACAAATCACCTTTAACTTAATGGCGTTATTAACGGTGCATTATTATTATAATTATTATATTTAACTTGATCTGTCCATCACAGGAAACAGAATTCTTAGATGGAAAGTTGAAAGCATATCCTCTCACCAGTTACTGCACTCTGCAGTGTGCCGAGACCAAATGGGAGATGTTCTTCTTTTCCTTCACTCACCAAGTTAATTGACTCACTTTGTCAGTCACCAATTCACTGGGCTTCACGTGCTTGTCACATCTGTGTGTCGACTGCTCTGTAGTCTGTAACTGGCTAGAATTGTATTTTGACCCGAGTCACACTCACAGTGAGTGGGTGAGACTGAGCCAGAAGTCGTTGAAAACTAAATTTATTAATCTGTAATCACTAAATTAGTGACTAATACTATCCTAATAGTGTAGTACTAGTAGTAAATGAGTAATTTCAGTAAATCAGTCAGCTCTGAAATGTCCATTTTCTTATTTCCTTGACCTGACACTGTCAGCTATTAACAATTAAATTTAGAGAAGTAGATGGAACAATTTACCGCTTGCAACACTAACCTAGTAACCAGTCCAGGTGAAAACATACTTAAAATTTAACAGAACAAGTCAAATCACCGTGGTGACCACAAACTAGTCCCACGTCCACAGTCAATCCACAGTCCAACGTCCACAGTCCACCCCACTGTGACTGTCTCCACTGACCATCATTTTGCATTTCGTTGTTGTTGATTTTCATATTTTTTCAGTCACAGATTCATCATTCAGTTTCTTTCCGACTGACTGAGTTTCACTTCCGCTGTTCAACCAAGTCCGGAGACTTCACACACAATGTATGCCCAATCGATTGGCTTATACCAATAACATTCAGCACGAGAACAACAACGGAGAATTTCGAATATGCACTCGCCGATAACTTCTTGCACCTAGGCGCACCCATTTTGTAACGAAAATTACGTCACCAATCGCAACGTTACTATGGGCCAGGGGACGTAATCTCAAACTGCAACGGTTCGGAATCTGACGAAGTTTGCCGAATGCTATGCGCCTATGTCAACTAAATCCACTTCAATCATTTAATTTTGAATAAGGTTGATTTTGTTTTTCAAATTTAACAGGGAGGCTGATCGAAGAAGATAAATAAATTCGTTTTGTTAATTTGTCAAGGTTATTCCAACATGGCGGCCACCATAAAGCCCCATAGGTCCGAATCGCCCGGATGTAAAAAACTAATTTTGAGGTTGATAGAGTATAGAAATTAGTGACGTCACAACTATACTTGCGTCGCTTACGCAATACCGTAAAACAACCCTTTTGGGTTGTGATTAGTGGAAGGTTGTGGAATTTATGTTTCGGTTTAGTTTTTTTTGGGGTGAAAAACTTGGGTCTCGGTTTCGGTGTCGGTTTTAGTACGGTATGCATTCACTTAACATATAGCAATTAGTCCCACATAACTGGACAAAACAGGCACTACCAGTTACAGAGGGTTGGTGTAAGTTGGGGAACAGCTTGCTGTATTGCTAAACTCATGAACTATAGTGAGAATGTGAGATAATAGTCATACAGAACAATAAAGTTTAGCCACACATAAAATAGTTGTGTTTCTGGTTGCCCGACCGACCTTATTTCTTGATGCCGACCCTAAACTTTTTTCGGACTATACACAAATATTTTCCCCTTACCAAAATAAAAAAATAAAACTGAAACGCAATACAGCGACATTTCGTACATAAAAGATGAAGTCCTGTGTGACTGATAGTGATACCGATATCATTTACAATCAATACTGCATTATGACTTTTGAATAGTTTAAAGACAAGGCCGCGGTAATCAATCAGTTACGATGTAGCACGTGCCCAATTCCTGGACAATGCTGACGTAATTACGTGTTTGATGCTCCCGCTCCCGCGCAAAAATAACTGCCACGATCAACAAGACGCAAAATAAGTGCAAGTTCGTGTACACGGCAATTGGCCGGCTCAAATTCATAATATTTCGTTAAAAGTTATAGATAAAAGTTCAATTTTATTGACCAATTAGTCTGGAGAATGAAGTTTCAGAAATTGCAGTTCAATTAAACTACCGACTTTATTTCCGCACAGAACGAAATGTTTCGTCATTCACTTTTAACCCACATCAATTCAAATAAAATGCACACTTATTCTAAGACAGTTGACAATAAAGGTGACAAAAGTCAACGACCTACTGGTGTAGTTCGTGTTGTCTGTTTAGCCACTCATCAATCCGTAGGTTCCAGAACAAAAAGCTTCTGGACCATTTTCCCCATGTGGTATAACATTTCTTTTCGGTTCGCATTCCCATTTTTGCAACAACATACTTTCTCATTTCAGTTTCGTTTGGCAACGCAAACACATTCACTGTAAAATTCTAGGCTAATTCCCTCTTGTGTTTGGCCATCAGATGCAAAATACGAATTGTGGAACGGACTTTACCAAGCACCGAGAGCGTGGTTTTTTGTATTTTGCTCGGTGCTGTTTCTCGGTGTTGTCTCAACACCGAAACCTCGGTGTTAAAACCAACACCGTTACAACTCTACATTCTATATATGTATTTATCAATTATTTATTATTCATTTTCATGAAAATAAAATAAAACAACTCGAATATGATATATGTTTAAGATTTCTTATGCATGAAATTGGCGATAGGTTGTTCCCAGAGTACATTATAATTTATATCTTGTGATAGTTATGTTACGCATACAGTGTTCCCCTATTGTATCATATTGCGATAATCTCTGACCTGCAGGCTAATGGTGTTGCATTGTCTTAATTTTGTTGTGTTTTTTTTTACACGTGAAATAGCAATTAATAGATACAAACGAACACATGTCCAAAAAGTGGAATATGAGGGTGGAATTGGGTATGTGGGTGCGCAGCGGTCCATTCTATATGTATATTATATAAAATATTAATTTCTACCTTTGATTACTTATTTTTTACTTTATGCCGTTTCAAGATCATCTTAGTTTTTTACGTTATAAAAAACACTCTGATAAAAGCCATGGTAAAGTCAGGTAAACAATGCTCGGGTATATCGAGTTAAATTACCCTGGTATAATTACTCTAGTAGAACCACCAGGTTCACCACATACTTACATCCCGGTAATAATACCTTTGTGAAATACATGGATGGGTCCATTTCACTGGAGTAAAATTACATGGGTGGGTCTACATTTGTGTGTATAATATGGTGATGATTCACAGACAAATTTTTATCAGAGTAACATTAGTCCAAGTCTGCTCGTGCTGGTAGCCTGGTAAAATTACATAACTTGAGTAAAGCTGATAGTGATCAATCTGTCAATACGATAGTTGGAAAGGTCTTTAATAGCGTGAGTGGCTTGGCCACAATAGAAAACAAAATCATTTATGATGAAATACAGACAGACAAAATTGATAAATACAACAGACGATACCTGACAGCATTATGGGAAGACTAAAATTTGTCCCAGTAAGTTTGGAATGTACTATCTCAATATGTGCAGATAAAGAGGTCCATGCAAGCAGAATAGGCATTTCATTTGAACATCGATGTATATTTGTATAGGTCAATGATTTGAATTAGATTTCCTTAAATTATTTAGATTTTTAAAACAAATGCCATGTATGTTAAATATGGAGCCACTAAGAATAGATGATTTATGTAGAGCCATTTGTGTGCATAATAACTGAGGTTGGTTCTGATGTTTCCCATTGTGTTAAAGTCATCACTGACAATCACCTTACTGTGAAAACAATTCATTGATGTGTAATTAAGACATTATTGAAGTATATGCCGTATGTGTAATTAACAAAGAGACAGAGCAAGCCATAGTTAATTAATATCTGGCCGTGGTGTTAACCTTTGAACCACCGTCAATCATTTGTGAACTAAAAAATATGTAATCAAAGCTGGAAGTAATATTAAATATGCATAGAATAGACCTCTATGCACCCACAAATTCAATTCCACTCTTATAATCTTTTTTGAAAAAAGGTAGTATTTTGTAATCAGTCTGTTCATCCGTCCGTCTGTTAACATTTTTTGTTTCTGATTGATAACTCGATCCAGTTTGGAATATTTGATTAGAACCAAAGTTGGTATGTGTATTTCCCAGCTAAAAATACAGGCCAAGTTCAAATATGGGCTTTGTCCAATTATTTTTACATGAGTTACGGCCCTTTTTCGACTTAGAATTTGGCCGTCCGTTAACATTTTTGGTTTCTGACTGATAACTCCAGTTTGGATTATTTGATCTGAACCAAAGTTGGTATGTGTATTTCCCAGCTAAAGATATAGATGAAGTTCCAATGTGGGATCCGTCGAATTATTTTCACATGAATTACAGCCCTTTTCTACTTAGAATTTGACCGATTTCATAACATTTCGGTTTCCAAGTTTCCAACAGATAACTCCTGTTGGATTATTTTATCTGAACCAACGCTGGTATGTGTATTTCCCAGCTAAAACTACAGACCAAGTTTGAATATGGGTTCTGTCCAATTAGTTTTACATGAGTTATGGCCATTTTTCCACTTAGAATTTTATTTCATTTTGGCATTGAAATTAGGGGTATATCGGGGGGATTTTTTCCGGGCAGGTATGCCGGGGTGGATGGGTGGTCGATGGGACTAAATTTTTTTTTTTCCTGCAAGTTTTTTCACTGTTTTTGCAATGAGTTTGGCTTAAAACACCTTAGAATAAGTGAAATAATGTAATTCTAACTGCTAAACTGACTGCAGGCAGTTATCGTGTTGTATTTTGTTGCAAATTTTTAAATCCAAGGGCAGCCATGTTTTTTTGGCCGAATTACCCCAAAATGACTCGTTCCTATTTACATGTCAATGTTAACATCCATGACAAATAGTATGCACAGAAATTCATATACAGCTGTTTACAGTGAATTCCCCCCCCCCCCCCCGCAAATATCTGTTTTAGTGTTAAAAAGGGGGGGGGGGGTGTCCAAAAATGGTCAGAAAAAATTTTGGACACAGGGGTGGGTGGGTCCCAAACAAGGGTCGAAAGGTAAAAATCAGCATACGTGCCTGAATAAAATTTCCGACCCCCCCCCTCGGGTATATCAGATATTCTTTGTAAGCTCAAATAATTATTTTATTTTGCAGTTGTACAATTCAAAATAGCTAAAGGGCGTATTTTGCTGCGCGTTAGCGATGCTCTTGTTGGACCTGTGTTTGTTTATGTTCGTTTGTGTTTGTTGTTTAGTAGGACCACTTGGTTGCTATGATTACCAGTGAACAGAATCCTTTACTGACTCTGATTTTGGAAAAATTGGGTCCACAAAGCCTTTAACTCTTTCAGTGCCAAGTCCGTTTTTTGTATCAACCCATATTTCCTTGATCATTTAAAAAAAAATTTGATTATAATAATGTGATACATTGATGGAAAGAGCTCTTAGAGCTCTTTCCATCAATGTATCACATTATTATAATCAATAAATTTTGGGTTGATACAAAAATCGGACTTGGCACTGAAAGGGTTAACTAACCAACTATTCATTTAGTTCTTGATTCACATGTAGCCAGTTAGTGAAAGGAGCCAGAAGCCACAGAAGATTGTTTCATCCCCATGGGATTTCCGAAGGAAATCAGGAAGAGTTTTATAGTAGATGATTCAGTTGATTGTTAATGTTAGATTTCATAAATTGCATAAAGGCGTTAATAATTAGGTAATATTCATACTGTATCCCACTGGGCCAGTGCATTGTGTGGAATGTATGCTTTGAAAATGATTTACGATATACGAATTTGACACATATTAAAAGGTACAATACTGGACACATTTCATACTTTGGCTCCGCTCCTCCCATAATGTCATGACCAGGGATATGACACTATGCTAGGCCATCATTGAAACGGCATCATTGTTACATGTATGCATGGTATATCAACCAATTCACGAAAAAAGATTTCACAATTACAATTTTTAATCCTATTAAGCAGCATTGATTCAATAATTCAATACATATTATACATCAATCGGGCCGAATTCTCAGGACCAACCTTGCACCTTGCATAGTGGGGGGTGGGTGTGTGGTGGGAACATCTATTGTATTCCTCTATAGTGAATAAACTACTTCCTGGTTTGAAACTACAACAGTACCGGAGGGTAATAACCCAGCCCTCGAAATTCAGAAAAATGTCCCACACCATATTTAATGCTCTGGCATCTTCGATTCCACATGTTGCCACAGTGTTTCCCACAGCATTGCTTATTGCCATGGCCAATTTTGAGGACTGGTAACCTGACCACATCATGGCCATTATCATATGGTATGTGTTTTATATTTCCAGGCTGATATTCTTAACAATGGGAGAGTGCACTGACGGAATTGATGCCCTTATTAGGCATCGGAGCCAGAGACCAACTTTTGTTCGAATGATTTCATGGGAAATGAGCAAAGATGTCATACCAAGAAAGCGGCATAGTTCTAAAACATCAAAGAAGCGACATCCATCTGCTGTCGGGGAGGTGACAAATGAAGAGGAGGATGAAATTCCAGATGACGATTTATCTGATTCGTATTCTGATGATAGCGTTTATTTAACAGCTGATGAGAGCCCCAATGAACATAGTGATGATGATTCTACAAGTGTCGGAACCGAGAGTGTTTCTGAATCGATAACATCATCTGTTAGTGCAGCCTCCACTGGCTGTGACTCAACACCTTCAAAGGGACGTCAAAGGCGTTTGAGTAAGAAACAAAGAAAGGGCAAACGCAAACAATTTGAATTATTCTATTGTGATAGCTTATTTGTTAATGAAGATTTTTTTAATATCACTGGACTCAATGAATTAACGCTCAATGTTGATGAGTTACTGAATGAATCGCAGAGAGTTTCTGTGCATAAAAGTGTGCCTAGTCTTCTGGAAATTTGTTTGCAAGTAGCATGGAAAAGTGGATTGAAATTTGAGGAAACTCCACCTGGCTTGATGCCCCTTATACATTCTCATCGACACAGTGGTAAATTCTCGTCCATGCAGCTGAAGACATTGCAAAATTATTTCAAAGATAAAGATGAGGACAATTTACTAACTGAAACCTGGCAAATGAACATTAACGGCAATTCTGAGAAAGAGAAGAAAATTCTGTGGAGAGCAAAAAGAAATGTATGGAACGAGCATGATATAGACTGTCCCTGGAGGTCGGGGTCAGAACAAAACCTTCCATATCATGGTTCACTGATGACTTCATTTCTCCGATGGACATCAGAGCAAGCCTTGTTTATAAATTTAAATGTTAATGATACATCTTGTCAGGATTGGCATGTAACCATGGCAGCACTGTCAGGTCAGTATTGTCTCAATGCAACAGATAATTTATTCAATTTGGTTTGAATGTTCTGCATCAGGTATTTAAATAACATAGCTTATATACTGTCACAAATATTTACTCTTTTTCAATAGTGTTCCTGGGCCTCATTAAAAATATCCTTATTTCCCCTCACCCTTGTTTAAGAGTGAGTATAGCTGTATGTAGTTAAATAAATTTTCTTTACCTTTACCGATATAGGTTCAATAACTGTTACTTGAGATTTGTCCAGATATAAAAGTGTGTATGATATACAGTAGATCTCAGAATTGGCATGTTACCATGGCAGCAATGTTAGGTCAGTATTGTCTCAGTGTTAAGTAGCGTTCAGATGACTGCTTTACGTTCGTTTGTTGCGTTGGATCTGTTGAACCGCTTATACACGTTGCAGGTGCAATTACACCCGTCTTCTGAATTGTGAGAGAAAATAAGTGCTCTCACTGTGTTTTCCTCGTGGGAAGGAAACCCAATGTGCCAACCCACAACAAATGCTCATCTGAACACTACTAACAAATTGCTTAAATTTGGTTAGAAGGTATCGGATCAGGTCAAGTTTTCAACTGACATAGTTTATATACAATGTACTCTCACAGATATTTATATCCTTTTGAAACAGTGTTTTTAGGTCACATTAACAGTTATCTTTGTTTCTCCTCACTTTACCTTATGTTCCAAGGCTGGCGGTCTAGAAAATCCAGGACAGCTATTAATTTTATCTGAGTTACTACTGCCCTTAATTTGTCTATTTTTGATGTTGTGTAACTAAATTAATTTTGTTATGTGGAAACAAAATGTCCAGAGTTGTGAATGTCAAACCCCCCACAGTATCACCTTGTGAATATTTAATTATGTTTTATATGTTATGATAATAATATGAACCACAGACAAAATGTAAGAGTGTTTGTACTCAACAATTTGTCAGTTGGTGTCCAACCCATGCAATGGAATTGGGTGAGTACACAATCAAGTAACATATTAAATCCAGTATATTTACACTTGGAATACAAATGACTGCTTTATTTGTCAAAGTAATTCATATTCCATCACCGATTACAAGTTGGCATGACCACTTTCGCAGATTGCTGCTTCCAGCGTTCAAGTCGCTCTGCATAGATTTACTGGGTGTTTAATACAATTGGGGACATAGAGAACAGTTTCTCAACTTTAGTAAGTGAACAACATTGTAAACAAGAATATTCACCACAGTGAATGATAATTTGGAGACATTAGCTCATTATATTAAAAGATTGTCAATCGAAGCGAGAAAATGAATGACGGCTACCAATTTCAGTGATATACAATATTCACTGATAGGAACCGGAAACAGAAAGAAAGGTTGAACTCAATCAAGACAGTGACGTTTGGTTCTCACTATCCACAAACATAATGTTGATTTTATCCAGTGAAATATATTGAAAGCTCAATCTTATGAAAAGAAATAATTTATTTTGTTCTTAAAATGTGTGAGTATCAATCAAAAGATATGATTTATAGAACAGTTCATTCCGGAATTTAATGATTCTGCCATAATGCCCATTTGACATTACCATCAGTTGCCGAAGTTACGCATGCGCACATTGTACAATATAATTCTTTACGATTTCGAGGCAGTATTTTTCTCAACACAATAAAATAATAAATAAATTTCCTATCCCAGACGAGGCGGGCTATAAAAAGCCTGCCTTGGAAAACTCTGGGTGGGCTCTAGACGGACAGCCCGCCTTGAGATTTCCAGGTCTGCTATGCACCACCTTGTTTTGCATTAAGTATATCAGTGGAGAGTTATTCAGTCTTATGCAATTTGACATGTATATTAAAGGGATATATGGCGACTCGCAGTGAGTAAATGTGAAAATTCATATAAGTTTGTTCAACCATCATCAACAAGAAGAACATTGTAAAATATATAGTTTGACAAGCCTGAGTTTAGTGTGCCTGTCATTTGCAGAATGAGGTCCCCAGAGGGTGAATTTAATTATGCTAGCATCACTAAATTCACCCTATGGGGACCTCATTCTGCTTAGGCCTCATCTTCTAGAAAGTTTCTTTATTATCAAATTTCTATAAAAACTTAGATTCTATTTCTTTTTTAGTTTAGTTTCTCTGTATCCCCAAATTGGCAGACGACACATTGCATAATCAAGGTTCCCAATGGGTGTACATCACACTATTTACCATTTGGGAACTTCAATCTGAGTATGTCTCTCATAGCAGATGAGGCCATGCAGAATGAGGTCCACAGAGGGTGAATTTGGTGATGCTAGCCTGCTATGCTGGATAGCATCACTAAATTCACCCCCTGGGGACCTCATTCTGTAAATCACAGGCACATTAAACTCAGGCATACCCCTACCCTCCCCACATGAATCATGAATGTCAGTTAACAGAGGGGGGTGAATCCTGCATACCGGTTAACAGAGAGGGGTGAATGAAATATTGATATTAATATAATGGGTGTTTTATGTTTTCAACAAAGCATTTTTGTATAATTTTTCTACTATTTTTATTTCGACACAGCTGTCGGGCATGCCATCGATTTAATGTTGCCTTCAACCATGTCACACAGAACCAAGAAAATATGTGCCACAGATCAGAACTTACTGGAACAGAATCTGAAAGCTGCTGCATCTCGAGTGAAAACTGCTCTTAAGGCGAGGTGCGTAATATGTCTCAAGACAAAACTCCACTCTCAAAGAATTTGTGCGTAATCTAATGGAAAATTGTCACTTAACAAATCTTGTTTGCAAGGCAAGGTGTGTAATCCAATAGCATGCAATATATCAAAATTAACCTCCACTAACAAAGCAATGTGCAGAATCCAATTTATCAATTTTTGTTGACTCGAATATAGCCGTAAGATCCAATTTCGGTCACCAGTCATCTCTGTATACTGGTTTGTTTCTACCAGTCCAGGGAGTTGGTGTGTGGTATTCATGTACTCTACTTTGAGTTGTCATATCCCTTTTGCCAAAATGGATATAAACATAAAACAAAAACAAACCTGCACTCCCAAACCAATGGGCGTAATAGTAACTCTATCTTTTGTCTAACGGTAAGATGCATGTCTTAAAGACCCTTCATGTGTGTACCGTTAGACTCTTCATGTGTGTACCGTTACACTCTTCATGTGTGTACTGTTAGACTCTTCATGTGTGTACCGTTAGACTCTTCATGTGTGTACCGTTAGACACTTCATGTGTGTACCGTTAGACACTTCATGTGTGTACCGTTAGACTCTTCATGTGTGTACCGTTAGACTCTTCATGTGTGTACCGCAAGCCTGGATATAAGAGGTCGGACACGGTTATTGACCGAGCCAAATAAACCGATGACCGGCACCGCCTTATTATCGTCCGTCAGTTTGTCCGGCGCCCATTATCTTCACAAAAAATATATAATTAAGGGGAAAACAACAAGTAGATGTATTATCCGCGGCAAAGACATTCAATTACCACTACTGTGCACTAAATATCAAATCCCCCCACCAATACAACGCGTTTTACCGAAAACATGTTAATGATCCATTCCATATACAGGACCTAACCTATAAATGTAATTTTAATGCAACCTCTAACCTAAATTGTCCGCAATTGATGATTGCGGTAATGAATGTTAATCACGAATGTTTTGACACGCTTAAAACGCGATGAGATGTTCGCATCTGTGTTGTTTCTGACCATCGTGAGTGTCACAAATAAATGTTTTAATTAACTTAAAAGACCGCCGTCCCGCTTTTCAGATATAAAACAATTACGACATTATCAGAGTATGTACCAGGCGCTTCGGAAGATCGTTTCGGTAACGCGTCGCACTTTTTGAAGAGACCGCGTCGCACTTTTTGAAGAGACCGCTTCCGTAAATAAATGTCAAATTTATTGCTTTAATCGGATTATACCAGTGATGTTGGCATTAATTAAGGGAGGCCATTAATTAATAAAAGCTTTAGCAATAAAACTAAAAGCTTTTGCAACTCCTTTGTTAGTTAGTCCTTATTGTTTATTTTAGCGGACACCCACATTGGAATGGGCTAAAAAACAACTAATTGCTGCTATTTATTGATACCAGGTAAATGACAGATACACTTTTCAAATGTCAGACGCCGAATCTTTGGTGCCTGTCATTTTGTCAGACACTCAAAAAAAAATTATATCCAGGCTTGGTGTACCGTTGTGTGTTTACTTTATGTGTGTACCGTTAGACTCTTCATGTGTGTACCGTTAGACTCTTCATGTGTGTACCATTGTGTGTGCTCTTCACATGTGTACCGTTAGACTCTTCATGTGTGTACCATTGTGTGTTCTCTTCATGTGTGTACCGTTAGACTCTTCATGTGTGTACCATTGTGTGTGCTCTTCACATGTGTACCGTTAGACACTTCATGTGTGTACGATTGTGTGTGCTCTTCACATGTGTGCCGTTAGACACTTCATGTGTGTACCATTGTGTGTTCTCTTCATGTGTGCACTTTTGTGTGCTCTCTTCATGTATGCACCATTGTGTGTTCTCTTCATGTGTGTACCATTGTGTTCTCTTCATGTGTGTACCGTTGTGTACACTCTTCATGTGTGCACCGCTGTGTGTTCTCTTCATAATGTGCTATTTTATTTCAGATCGTCACTTATTATAACATGCTGGGACATTCTGTGGTGAATTAGAGTCACCTCCCTTACTGTGCTTGAAGATGAGGTTGTATGTCATTCCCATTCCATTTCAGGTTTTCATTTCTAATTGACAAGTTATTTGATGAAGCATTAGCATACGTCTGTTGGGCGAGAGGCAATGTCAGCCAAGCCTCGGATATGTTGGTAAAGATCGCGGACAAAGAAGAACTTTGTGAGTATAAAGAGCTGTTCTGGGATGAAATTTTTCAGAATTTATTTCTGATTTCAGGATTTTCTGTAAAATTTGAAAATTTCAGGATTGTTTTATCTTTTCAGTTCCAATTGCCTTTTTATTTTGTTATCATTTTGTTATTCTTTCTGGTTTCTCAGGCTGATGAGCGAGTACTCAGCCACCTTGTCAACTAAGATATGTTCAGCTAATGTGGTTGATAGAACATGTTGTGGATGACGATGAGACTGGTATCCATTTGATTTTATTGAGTAGCATACGATTGAACATGCCATATGGTCACCAGGCTTCAAGATTATGGCATCTGTCTTGAGTGTTTCTATAGTATGATGGCAGAGTGGTATCGTACCAGGACTTAGAAGGGCACTCCGAGAGTGGATATAATTAGCCTAGGATACTACATCAGATGATAATTATTGCTATCTCTCAGTTTACATCCCTGTATCTTAGTGCATTATTGGATCTAATCTGATGCTGTAATAAGTGCCAGGTATGTGGTAAAGCATTCTAAATTAAACTATTATGGAAGTTCAGCAGGCAACTTTTCCTGTGCACTGTGGTAAATCCAGCATATGCTGATATAACGCCCTCTCACTCTTAAAGGCAATAATTCAGCATGCTAAATTCGTCATTTATTGCAGATTATAAACCAATTAATATCATTATATTTTTATAGTATACTACTGGCGGGATTGGTCCCATGCTTTCATCCGTCGAAAGGCGCGATTTAACCTTGAATTGACCAATTTGAAGGTGAAGGTCAGGTCGGGGTCACGATTTGACCCGTCTAAAACACTCCCCGCAAAAAAGTATCCCTAGGTATTAAATTTCGTCGAAATCCGTCCGTTTTACCCGATTTGACATTGAATTGACCATTTTGAAGGTCAAGGTCAGGTCGGGGTCATGATTTGACCCGTCCAAAACACTCCCCGAACAAAAGTACCCCTAGGTATCAAATTTTGTCAAAATCCATCTGTTTTACCCGATTTGACCTTGAATTGACGTCGTGGTCACGAATTGACCCATCCAAAACAAAGCAGCACCCTTATGACGTCATACAGATAAAGCCTCTCAGCAATGACGTCAATAACGGTATGATTACGGACAAACTCAAAAATGACCAAATTATGCTAGCCCCCCCCTGCTGCTGAAAATTACAATGTGTTTTACATGTCTGGACACAGACATAAGAATCACACTAATGTTTCTGTATGATGAAGGCGAAGTAACTCTAAAATTTCAGCAAGTATTTTCATTCAGCAATCCCCGCGTATCCAACGACAGTAGCAGGAAAGGGTGAAGGAGTGCTCAGACGTTCTCAGAAGCAGTGCGATGACACTTCTTGTGGCTTTTTACCCTTAGATAGGAAGTTTGGGCTCAATAGATCGAGCCGTTTCGAGTCTATAAAGGATATACACACACATATATATACATATATACGGAAGTCTTAAAATATATAGTAGACTAGATTAACTGTCCATCCGTCCGTTCATCCAGGGATATATCTCAGCCATGGTTTATTGGATCTGAATGATGGAGGTTTGCCATCACGACTGCTTTCAAAAGAGGATTCAATAACATTATATGCATTTTCCATTCTAGAGTTATCGGATATGAATGAAATGTGGTATGGAGGTTTTCAATCTGGGGTGCTTTCAACGTGCCCAATGACCATGTTTGCATTTTCCGTTTTTTGTTACCCTTCATTGTTTAACTGGAAGTGGTGGTCTTCTGTCTGTCTGTCTGATTATCTCACAGATCTCAGGCATGGGTTATCTGAATGAAATTTGTTTCAATTTTCTACTCTGTTTCAATTTTCTATTCTGGAGTTATTCTTCTTCATTTTCTTTAGAAATAATTGCCTTTTGTCTGTCTACCTGAGTATCACAGCCATTGGTACAGGATCTCAATAAAATTTGCTATGGATATTTACCATTATAAGACCCTTCAATGAAGTGTTAGTGATGTTCACATTTTCTCTTATTTATCCAATGAGTTCCATCCTGCCCATGTTACAATATTGCACTGTGGTAGCCGGGACCAGCCGAGAGGGTGACGTGGGCAAAGAAGTCTCCATATTCTTGCTCACTTAGCCCTAATTTTGCAGCCGGGCGAAGTTTAACCCTTTAGCGAGTAGAACGACATATATGTCGTCTATCGGTTGAGGAGTAGAACGACATATATGTCGTTTCAGGAAGTGTTATTTTATGTAGACATAACTTCAATAAATCATCTGATTTATAAATGATTTGTATAGGAGTTATTTTGATTAATATAATGTCCCAAATGTATAAGTGCAATCGATTATGATAACACACGTTAACAAAAGATGCGCATAAATTAAAACGAATTATTGAACCCTTTTGACCCGAACTTGTTAATAATTATTGCTATGACGTTGACGTTAAATCTACTCATGACGTCATGTATATGACGTCACAGATACTCTCCATAGGGTTAAGTCACCCTGAAATTTCCAAAGTTGACCAAGGAAAATCGGCAAAATATTCATCCTATATATTACTGCCATCATTGATTGAACCCAGTTATCCATTGACACTGTCTTTGATAACACCATAGTTTCTATTGTAAAAATGCCGTTCTTCCAAAATTATTATATAAAATGCTACCATTCTCTCACAATTATGTCTGGACATTATTCATAGTTATTAGAGTGATGATTTGAACATAGAGTTTCCACATTTGAACCATTGTTTCATCATTTTAATTTAAATATGACATATCTCCTATTTTCGTTATATAGGCGACTACAGTGCGGGCCGATTTCAATTTTGCCAACCCATTTTGCCCTGGAGAATGCCCACTTCACCTTATTTTTGTGACAGGGAGAAGTCACTTCGCCCTGAAAATCAGGTCTAGGTTGGTCCCTGCATGGTAGTATGAAGCACCAGAGGTTCAACCTCTTGTTTAATCTCAATTGAATGTTGTTCTATCTATGTTTTTTACACATTTACAGATCTAGAAAAAGCTTTACTGCTATCAGAGATTGGTCGAATGTACTCTCAGTTAGATGACTCTCAGTTGGCGACAAAGTTCATCCGTCTGGCATCAGAAGCTGCCCACGAAGCTGGTCGAGTTGATACAGATAAAGATTTCAATGACATTAATCATCAAATGTTACATCTGCTGGCGAATGTTCATGATCAAGGGTTAGTGGAAAAATAGTTTTAAAATTCTGGGGTTATTGGCAAATATGATGTCCATAAAACTGTTATTTTTATGTTATCAGAGGATAATCAGATCAAACCTATGGCCATTCTCATGGGACGTTTTGATGGCCCCTTTGTGCTCTTCACACACATTTTGTTTTAAAAAAATTATTAAAAAAAGAAGAAAATTTTAAATAAAAACATAATTACAATTTTTTTATATTGAACTCCTTGTTCCAGTTTTGAATATTATTTTAATTTAAAAAAAAAAATCTAAATTCTGAAAAACCAATGCCGATATAACATCTGTCGGGGTACCCCTAGTTACCACACAACCTTTGGTTGAAATCGATCCAGGGGTCTGTGAGAAAAATCATGAACAGACATACAGACAGATCCTACTCTTTTATTATATATAAATATCATAAGATATTCTGCAATCAGTGTTTAGTACTTTAATTATAGCATGTTTGATAGATAACAATACAAGCACGTGGAGCATTATGATGAAAATCAATAGCAAATCCATGGAATGATTGTTTATGATTTGAGTTCGCAAGCTCACGTTGGGCATCCAATTCAATCCCTGATTGGTGAAAAAATGTCTTCTCGAGGGATCATTTAGTTTATAAAGTTTGCTGTCACTCCTACAAGGTATTACAAGTTTTTTTTAAGTAGAATGCAGAATTTCTCAGCCCTGCATAAACAGCGAAACGTGGATGGAATGTGCGATAAATTAAAAAAGAATGAGGAGTCCTTTCACGGATAAATTTTGGAGCATGGTATGTAATATAGTGACCGCATACCAGCTGTAGTTCTTGATCATGCAAATGATTCCTTTCTGACTATCACAACATTTTGCATGAACCTCAGATGCCACTCCTGCTGCGTACACAGTGTAGAGAGTGACAATGTCACTAGGGTAGTTATCTTACTTTTACTCCAGAGTTGCTTCCCTTAGAATATGACAGTATTTTTAATGTACATGTATTATGTTTTTACTCTAGGTTGATGACTGAAACCAAATGCAGGGAATCTAAAGCTCTGTGGTCATCAGTAATTAACAGCGGCTACAAACAAATAAGTACCCCCTCATACCTCGCGGCCTTCGATGCTCTGCTGTGCTTCCATTCTGGGACATTCCCTGGTAAGTTAGAGTTACCTTCCTTACTATGGGACATTCCCTGATGATTGAGAGTTACCTCCCTTATTGTGCTTCCTTGTTGGGACATTTCCAGGTGAGATAGAATTACCTCCCATTCTGTGATTCCATGCTGGGACATTCCCTGGTGAGTTACATCTCTTACCGTGCTTTCATGGTGGGACAGTCTCGGGTGAGTTAGAGTTACCTCCCTTACTGCTCTTCCATGATGGGACATTCCCTGGTGAGTTACATCTCTTAGCGTGCTTTCATGGTGGGACAGTCTCAGGTGAGTTAGAGTTACCTCCCTTACTGCTCTTCCATGATGGGACATTCCCTGGTGAGTTAGAGTTACCTCCCTTAGTGTGCTTCCATGCTGTGAAATTCCTTGATTAGTTAAGAGTTACATCCCTTACTCTGCTTCCATTCTAGAACATTCCCTGGTGATTTAGAGTTACCTCCCCATATTGTGTTTCCATTATGGGACATTCCCTGGTAAGTTAGAGTTACCACCCTTACTGTGATTCCATTCCAATTCTCATTATTTTTCCTAAACTAAGCAACATTGAGGCCGGTTTCTATTTGAACGGGTGATCACTGAGGGATTCTGGGTATGTATCTCTAAGCAACATACACAGTGTGTAATGATATTTATTGGCCTCTGGTAGAAATATTCTAGTTGTGTTTCAAATATTGTGCCGCTAGTGGTATCCATAGGAACAGGACTCAGGTTGAAGTGATCAGTTATCCCCAACACTGTTCACTGTTAATGTTGTAATTTTGATAGATATATATTTGTAACTAAATAATAATAATAAATCAATTATAATTTCTGCTAGATCAGTATCCAGTTTGATTGATTGGACGAAATTTTATTGGCTGGTTTTGCTTGTGATAATAGAAGGTCAAGGCCGCTCTATTCAAGATCGACTTGAACGTAAACAAAATTAAACTGACACAGAGGAACAGCGAACTATTATGTCATTAAAAATCACTTTCTGAATTGAAAAATATGAATTAGATACTATATGAATGTGATGTGAATCCGCATGATGCTTTGGCATTCTGCAATTTTACAATATTTATGTCTCTGGATATCTCATTCAAAATCAGTTACTGAATTGATGGGATTCCCTCCATCTCATTGGAGAGTGGCGAAGCACGCGCGTGATTGCATTGGCTTATGGCATAACAGATCACTTCACAGATCAGAGGTCATTGACCTGTTGACAAGTTTCCCACACATTGTCAAACTCAACTATTGTTGGAAAACTGAATACAGGCAATATATCCATAACTCATTTTACTCATCGCAATATAGGAGACATCATCATGACTGATTATTCTTTCGCATCTTGTTGTATTTATAACTATTTCTAAATACTACGATTCTCACAAACATTTCCCACACCAGGAATGCACTCCATATGTTGGGAATGCTGCGTCGTTGTAGAAATTAAATTTAGTGGACACATCTAATTGTTTTATTATGGGATTTGATGGAAAATGCAGATGGTGCACATCCATTGGTAAAGTACTTGCTGATGTCGATATGACTCAGAATTTTGAATATTTACAAACTTGTTGTTTGGACGTCTTTCAATGAAGACTCTTACGAGAACACGAAGAGTCCTGGTCACAAAGCCTAAACTTTGTCCCTAAATTACGCACATATAAACTATTTAAAACCGCATATGAACCTGAGAAATATGTAGACATGAATATACACAAATCACATCGTTCTATCCTGGCACAATTTCGATGTGCTATTCTCCCTTTGAGGATTGAAACTGGGTGTTTTAAAAATGAGAAGCTCCATGAACGCATTTGTGTTATATGTAGCTTGAAAGAGATCGAAGATGAGACACATTTCCTCTTGCGTTGCCCTTATTATCATGATCTCAGAATATCCCTCTTAATATCTCTACCTGAAAGAATTTCTGAATTGGTATCCGAAGGAAAGTATAAAGAAGCACTTATCGAAATAATGTCTTACCCACGACAAATATCTAAATACCTCTCTGACGCTTTCAACAAAAGAAAGAACTTTTTATATAGACATTAAACTACTTATTATGGTAATGGTTAACACACATACATACAACGAATCAGTATGAATGTTTTAATTTTTTATTTTTAGTTTGCAATTTGATTTAGCGGGAATCGTTACGTGAAAACGTATGCGAAAATATTATATTAAGCGTGACATTTAGGCCTTATAGGCCGGGTGTTTACTGTATACTGTTCTTATTATATTTTGTATTATGTATACACATGTCACGGAAATAAATGATATCTCTCTCTCTCTCTCTCTAGAGACGTACATCCGTCAGGATTATCATCGTTTTTTTAAAGAGACTGACCACAGACATGTTATTTCCACAACAATTTGTACAGAAATTATTGTTTGGCATTTTTTACACTTTAACTGAGAAAGCATCAGTAACCAAGGACACACAGTAAACATGGTAAATTTCCGTCTGGGATAATCGACTCTCATGATTGTTAACCCTCCCCGTATTCCTACACCAGTGATGCCGCCACATATTTCTTTATACAGAAATATAAGCAACAAGTAACTTACTACGGCATTGAGGGGACTTGTCCAATCAGAATGTAGGAAACTGAGAGAGAAAAATATAGGTGTAATTATATGCAGATAAAACATAATAAAATTTGCATAGATTTCTACATATAACACATGAAAAAGTCTAGCATTGATATCTAGTCTATGTCTACAAATAATTCATGTATGTTCTTACCTATTACAGGAGGTGACATTGACTGGCTGAAGGAAGCGGAAGATAAACTGAATAAAGCCGTTAAAAAGAGGATTCCCCTTAATATGCATTATTCATTCATTCTGGCATGGCTTGGGAAGACAGAAGAATCTAATTTAGCATTTATAAAGCTCTCTTATGGGTAAGGTATTTAACCCTTTCAGTGACAGGTCCGATTTTTGTATCAACCCATATACCCTGTGACAATGCATTCTCTTATATATGCGAGTCGACCATAGGTCGCCTCGCATATATAAGAGAATGCATTGGCCTAACAAATTTTCATCATTTGTTATTATTTTTTACAATTTTTTTACAATTTTAATAATTTTTACTTATATTCTACTCTCTTTCAGTGCCAGACTTATTTTCTGGGTTTAGTGCCAGGGAATCTTACGTTTTTCATGGGCATCAAAATTATTACTATGAATACTTGGTGATAGTTTTGAGTTATAACATATAATATTCAATGGCCAACCGCCTCCCAGTTATATTGAAATAACCCAACTGGATAAGGAATAGCACACCAATAGTTTGGTTTTGCAATCCAAAATGGCTCCACTTAGCTGTCTAGTCATCTGGCTGATGTGAGATTGGAATAATAATTGCACTTCAGAGGGTGAATTTAGTGATGCTAGTCCGCTATGTGGGATAGCGTTGCTAAATTCACCCTCTGGGGACCTCATTCTGCAAATGACAGACACACTAAACTCAGACTTGTTGCCCCAATTTTACAAACAAGTTGGATGAGAATCTAGTTATTTGGCCTAAAATGTTTAATATTTTATGTCGATTCACCAAACTCTTGTGTCGGACTATTTTTTAGCTCAACTGTCCGTGTGTGTGTGGAGACATCTGTCAACAATTTCCATTAGCACAGGCTGCAGGTTGTACATTTGATCAGAGCATTATGAAATTTGTCATGGCTGTTAACATTGACATGTAGATGGGAACGAGTCATTATGGGATCATTCGGCAAAAAAACATGGTGCCAGTGGCCATCTTGGATTTCAAAATTCGATCCATTAGCACGGGCTACATGCCGTACTGTTTGTCTGATCATCATGAAATTTGTCATGGATGATAATATTGGCATGTAGATGGGAACTTGTCATTTTGGATTTTACTCTTTGCATGACTAAATACCTTTGGTCTGATCATCATGAAATTTGTCATGAATGTTGACATTAACATGTAGATGGGAATGAGTAAGTTTGGGGTCATTCGACAAAAAAACATGGCTGCCAGTGGCCATCTTTGGATTTTAAAATTCAATTCATCATTCCATTCATTGTTCATCACAAAAATTTAACTTCTTTGTTGAGCTACAGTGTCATGGACACTTTCATTTACTTAGTTTTAAATTCATGCAAATAATAATACTGCATAAATTTAACTACAAGTAAGGCAATCAAGTCCTTATTTACAGTACTCAGTGGCAGCTGTCATATCGAAAGTCTGATGTGTGATAAATGTGTCTAATATTTACAGTGCTCAAGGGCAGGCATCCTACAAGATGTCCAGTGTGTGGGATCCATTAATAAATGAGGTGTTTAGGCGGAAGAGTGAAGTGCGGCCACTCAAGGTCATCTGGAGGACACAACTTCAGCCATATTGTCTGAGTGAAACGTGAGTTTTTATTGGTTGAATGATGTCATATAACAAATAGTGATGTTTGTTCACTGTAATGGAGGTATATATAAAAAAAACTAAATTCCTCGTCGCAACTAATCCCTCAAAAATAACAATTATTAGCAGTGTTAGCAAATTCAGTGAGTTTTGTATCATAGGCAACAGTTCATATTTCCATAATTCTGCACACAGAATCAACATTTTTCTCACAGGTATCTCTTGTGTTTATATTTCCAGGCCAATATCTCTAGCTGATTTGTGTAGCACCCAAATTAACCTGCGTTTCACTGTCGACGGATACCTCACTGGGGATATGCAGCAGTTACTTCCTCCGGTCAGGGGAGTGTACCTTGATCCACATACCGGGTAAGAATTACTTCCCCTGTGAGGGGAGTGTACCTCGATCCACATACCGGTTAAGAATTACTTCCCCTGTCAGGGGAGTGTACCTCTATCCACATACCAGTTGAGAATTGTTCCCATGAATCTTGCTGAAACAAAACTGAGCTACAGTGTAATGGACAATTTTCCATGTTACTTCAGCAGGAGAAAAATGGGTGGTATAATGGGTTGATCGACTTATTCACAAGTGATGATGTTGAGATTGGTCTAAATTGTATTTGTGAGCTGCAGATGAATTTCTGTCAGTCACCTCACATATATTTCTGTCCATTTCTGTCCATCTGTACAATATCATCGAATCAAATTTATTACATTTTCTGCATCCCACAAGTGTGTTTTCTACATATCTGTACCATGTGACACTATTTGAACCAATCTTTAAATGTCGACATGATGGGTGCACTATATTTGGCAAGACCGCTTCAATAGTTTGTGTAACCACAGTTTTGACTCGATGCTTATTGATTAACCACACTATGTCCAATCTGACAATTCTAGCTGATTTGTGTAGCACCCAAATTAACCTGCGTTTCACTGTCGACGGATACCTCACTGGGGATATGCAGCAGTTACTTCCTCCGGTCAGGGGAGTGTACCTTGATCCACATACCGGGTAAGAATTACTTCCCCTGTGAGGGGAGTGTACCTCGATCCACATACCGGTTAAGAATTACTTCCCCTGTCAGGGGAGTGTACCTCTATCCACATACCAGTTGAGAATTGTTCCCATGAATCTTGCTGAAACAAAACTGAGCTACAGTGTAATGGACAATTTTCCATGTTACTTCAGCAGGAGAAAAATGGGTGGTATAATGGGTTGATCGACTTATTCACAAGTGATGATGTTGAGATTGGTCTAAATTGTATTTGTGAGCTGCAGATGAATTTCTGTCAGTCACCTCACATATATTTCTGTCCATTTCTGTCCATCTGTACAATATCATCGAATCAAATTTATTACATTTTCTGCATCCCACAAGTGTGTTTTCTACATATCTGTACCATGTGACACTATTTGAACCAATCTTTAAATGTCGACATGATGGGTGCACTATATTTGGCAAGACCGCTTCAATAGTTTGTGTAACCACAGTTTTGACTCGATGCTTATTGATTAACCACACTATGTCCAATCTGACAATAAAATTGATGTTTATTAGACTGATACCATATTATAACAAAGATCTCAATATTTTGATATATTGATTTATTATACCCCCCCCCCCCCCCCCCCCCCCGCAACGAAGTTATGGGGGGTATACTGGAGTCAGCTTGTCCATCCATCCGTCCGTCGTCCGTCCGTCCGTCTATGGACACAAATTTGTCCGGAGTTTTTCTCAGTCGTTTTTTGATCAATTTCCGTGAAACTTGGCACAGACATCAACTACCATGGGAACCTGTGCACCTGCGATGATGACGTCTGTCCGACATTTTTTGGTGGAGTTATCCCCCCTTTTTCGACTTAGAATTTTTTTGCAACATGCATAATTTTGTCCGAGCTTTTATTCCTACATTTTTCGGTCAATGTTTTTTAGATCTTGGCACTGATATTTAGTACCATGGGAACCTGTGCACCTGCGATTATGACGTCTGTCTGACATTTTTTGTGTGGAGTTATTCCCCTTTTTCGACTTAGAATTTTTTTCGCAACATGCATAATTTTGTCCAAGCTTTTATTCCTACATTTTTCGGTTAATAGGTTTAAGATTAGGGTTATGGTTGTACACCTGCAATGGGAACTGTTATTTTATTATTTTAACTAAATGTTTACTGACATGTGAAGCATCTTAGTATTTTAAAAACAGGGGGGTATCCGTAGTCCCATTGGGACAGTCACACCTCTAGTTGACTTTAATATTCCACACCCCACTAAATTTAACATGCACCCCACTAAATTTAACCTGCACCCAACTAAATTTAACATGCACCCTACTAAATTTAACATGCACCCCCACTAAATTTAACCTGCACTAAATTTAACATGCACCCCACTAAATTTAACATGCACCCCACTAAATTTAACCTGCACCCTACTAAATTTAACAATACCCCACTAAATTTAACCTGCACCCCATTAAATTTAACAATACCCCACTAAATTTTATCTGCACCCCACTAAATTTAACCTGCACCGCACTAAATTTAACCTGCACCCCACTAAATTTAACATGCACCCCACTAAATTTAACAATACCCCACTAAATTTAACCTGCACCCCACTAAATTTAACAATATCCCACTAAATTTAACCTGCACCCACTAAATTTAACCTGCACCCCACTATATTTAACCTGCACCCCACTAAATTTAACAATACCCCACTAAATTTAACCTGCACCCCATTAAATTTAACAATACCCCACTAATTTTATCTGCACCCCACTAAATTTAACCTGCACCGCACTAAATTTAAACTGCACCCCATTAAATTTAACCTAGACCCACTAAATTGAATGTGTACTTCACTACTTCCTGGTCAGGGGATTGTCTGCAACTCACAAGTAGGTCGCCTCACAATTGTATCTGCAGGATAGTGCCGTCTGTCTATTTGTACACCTCCGTCTGTCCATCCGGGCATATATCTCTTGGGTTATCTGAATGAAATTTTGTCTGGAAGTTCACCAGCATGACTGAGGTGAAAACGATGTTCACATTTTTCATTCTGGAGTTATCCTTCTTTGTTTGGGTTCTGTCATGCCTATTTTTCAATTTGGCATCGTGCAGATATGCCAACACCAGAGGTGCAAACTTCTTGTTGAGACAGAGATGAGCGACAGTGTTATTGATGCTTGTTCCTTTGCTTTTTTAACCAGGCAGAGAATAGTTCACTCAAATCCCCATGAGAAAAAATGAACTACATTTCTATTGACACTTTCATTTGTTTTGACCAGGCAGAGAATAGCTTGATCAACTCCTGGTGATAAAGAAATGAGCTGAATTGTCATTGACACTTTTTTCTTAGGCCAAAGAATTATTCAATCAAATCATTTGAGACAGAGATGAGCGACCGTGTTATTGATGCTTGTGCTTTTTTTGTTTTCACCAGACAGAGAATAGTTCGATCAAATCCTGGTGACACAGAAACATGGTTGGACTCTTATGAATGGCTTCAAAAGGTCATCTCCACAGGTTAGAATCACACCCTGGCATCGATTACAGTGTTTGCCCTGCCGTTGGCCATTTTAGCAAAATGTGGAAAAAAAGACCGCGGACTGAACGACAATTTATTGTTAACAAAAGAAATTAACTGGCTTAGCACAAGACGACTTAACATTATTCGCGAGAGCTTACGAGAAGGACGAGATTACGGATGTGTTCGATTAGCTATATTATCGGGTGTCGGTTTCACGCCCTGGGCAATTAGTTAATGATCGTTTAGAGGTGGATTCTTCAGATGCTCTCACATATGAGTAAACATAGATTTTTATGAAATGGCTTCTTCTGTAACAAAAGGGCTTTATTTTATGGTGTTATAAACTGATTGCAAAAGCGTGAAGTCATATATACGCTCAATTCAATAGCTTCTCACTTTTCATGGACGTTAATGCTGTGGACAGTGTTGAATGGGACAATGAGACTCACGGACATGACATTATATTAAGATTAAATGGCTACAAAGAATTTCGGGCCAGGGCAAACACTGATCGAATACATCCCTACCTCAGTTAATAAATGGCTATGTTCTCATCCAACATATTTTTCTAATTTGGATGAATTTTATGGCAAATGGGTGAATTTAATTTTTATATTTTTATTTTTCCAACAGAAATAGTCATGGTCAGTTCTGGAAATTGAGTCCTGCATATTTCAAAATTTTTCATTGCCTATTTTCCCTGATTGATGCTTCGTTGCCCTAGAATGTTCTGATAACTCATAATATGTCCTGTAGGTAACCTAAAAGCTTACGCAAACTGCTTCAATGACTGGAAATTTCCCTCACATACTTGGTTATACCGGTATTAGTGATGAATAATGAATAAACAATGAGATATTGATCTTTAACCCTTTACCCAACAGAACGGCCCTGTTCCAATGCATTCTCTTATATATGCGAGTCGACCATAGGTCGCCTCACATATATAAGAGAATGCATTGGCTTAACACATTAAAAATTATAAAATTGTTAAAGAATGTAAGAAAAAATGGTAAAAAGTGTTAAAAAAAGATTGTTTTTAGGCCAATGCATTTTCTTATATATGCGAGACGACCTATGGTCGACTCGCATATATAAGAGAATGCATTGGCACAGGGCATAACTGTAACCATCACAATGTGGTCAATGAGCCGGTTCCAATGATATCCATATTTGTATGGTTTTATTGAGACAGACCCAAGATAATTTAGGCTGTTGCAGCTTTATTTGGCCGTTTTTGGCCGGTTTGTTGGGTAAAGGGTTAAGGAAATAAACATATTTTGTTAACCCTTTACCCAACAAACCAGCCAAAAACGCTCAAATAAAGCTTCAACAGCCTAAAATATCTTCGGTTTGTCTCAATAACACCATACAAATATGGATATCATTGGAACCGGTTCATTGACCACATTGTGATGGTTACAGTTATGCCCTGTGACAATGCATTCTCTTATATATGCAAGTCGACCATAGGTCGCCTCGCATATATAAGAGAATGCATTGGCCTAACAAATTTTCATCATTTCACTGGGGGTAAGCTGCTCCATGGGAAGCGGTTCGCTTGTGATAAAAGCTCCAGTGCGCAGTTTACAATGCGACGGTGCGTCTGTGATTATTTTGTGAAAAAGGAAACCGAAGTATTGAAAATGGTACGTATTATCTTTATAAACAGCATTATTCTATGGAACGTCGGTCACAAATGACCAACATGCTTCAACTGTGATGTACATATCGCATTTATTCGAACACATTTCCATACCACGCAAAAGCAGCTGATTTATCACTTCAAAACCTGATTGTGTAACGAGAAAATTCTTAATAACATGATATTTTGTGTATGAAAATGAAATAATCTGAATAATGTCCCGTATCAATTGCTATAACAAACATCTCCGCCGTGCGACTGTTGTTGGCTTTGGTGTCTCAAACAATTAAATACTGAGAAAAATGCATTTTTACACCACCACGTGGACGTTCCAGTTCGTATTTCCAAAAGCGCCAGCGCGTAGACCGCCTGGATTGGTGGGCTCCAGTGCGCATTTTAAAAGAGATTTAGGGAATTGCAAAGGTGAAAACGATCGAAACAAGTTCGTATTTATTATTTCAATCACATTGGCATTATTGGAGCCTAAAACATGACAATTATCGTGTGGTGTTTCCGTGAATTATCAGTACTTATATACCAATAGTTTATCCTATTATATACTCCAATCGATATGTATTTGAA
Source organism: Siphonodentalium dalli (assembly GCA_032622095.1). NCBI lineage: Eukaryota > Metazoa > Mollusca > Scaphopoda > Gadilida > Siphonodentaliidae > Siphonodentalium > Siphonodentalium dalli. Next base: position 246,678,963 of record CP136065.1, read on the forward strand.
TGTACATGCAGTCCTGTGTGATTCACATGTATTTGTACGGATATAATTAAAACTATTCGTTTGTTGTCAGCCTAATTGATTTCGAATACATAGTGGGTTGATCATGTATGCATATTACGATGTGAGAGATTGACAATTACATGCATGTATTTGAATAATTAATCTTGCAAAATAATAGTCGATATGTGGCTTGTGTAAGTCATAACACAATATGGATGTGCCATTATATATAAATGGCACGAAAACGGCATGTATGACCTATTAAAGGCAGACAATCTGATCAGGTGGCCCTCGTATAATCAGATTCCAACAACAACAAAAACATTTCTCAAAAGACGCTTTAGTTATTATAATCAACTAATTGCAAAAAATAATGCCAAATACATGCAATTATGGATGCATTTTATAACTTTTCAGAAACAACAAGGTGTTATCACTGCCGAGAAAAACAAGAAAATGGCTGCGGTGCAATTCGGCACACCATGCAAGCGCACCCATGGTATCTGAAGAACTTGGCGGTGCTGGTGTTAGAAAATGGCAGGGAAACCACGGGGATCATTGAATCCTCCATTGATATAAGCGACCCTTCCATACCCGCATACATCTGAAATGACAATAACGAAATAATAATTAATAAACGCAAGATAATCAGGTATAATTATGGGTGGAGTGTCTTCATTGCTGGTGGGCAATATTGGGCAACTCAATTTGCAATGCAGGGGTCCAGGAATTTATTGTTTTAATTTATCATATTATTTTCTCAAAATACTATAATAAATTAAAATCATATATATTCCCGGACCCCTGTGATTTGCACTCCACCCGGAGTTGAAAGACATTCATATTTACAACATATATTTCAGATACTTTCAAATATATGGGGGTATATCGTTGGAGTTCCAACCAGTTACAGACCTGTTTCAGGTAACAGTCAGAATATTCAAGCTCAAGAATGTGCAAAAGGAAAGTCTTTAAGTTGAGAAAAAATGTGCTCCAAAGTGGGGGATACAGTTGGAAATTTGAAGTTTGACACCCACCCAAACCAAGACCCTCTAGTCACGTCCCTGACATTCCCAATCCTGCATCAAGGTGTGATGAATACAGTGTTTGCTTTTACTGAAGCAGCACATCGATACGAGTTCAACGTATTCCCAACTAAAATAAATGTCTAATAATCATCATTACATTCGTACTAACGAAGCCATATCACCACTATATATATGGTGTTATGATTCTGTGAAGAATGCACTGCAAATGATATGAATATGATTATTATATTATAGTAATTATAATTATTATATATACTAATGTCTAATTATCGTAATTACATTCATATCATTTGTATTACGAAATTCTTAATTGTCATAATTACATTCGTATTCAGATATTTATAATATAAATGATATATAATATTAATTACAACATAAAACACAAGCTAATTGAAGAAAATGACTCTGAGGAAAGCGCACACCACCTTCTGTAGTTTTCGGTTGTCAGAATGTTGATTATCCTGTCAAAAATAAGTCAATTACGATTCCATGACACCTACGCACTGGCGCTTTATTTCATCACAACCGCACACGATGTGTAACCTGTTATCGCAATGGCACTGGGGCTTTTTGTCATGATTTGAAAGCTTTCTGGCATTGTTGTAAATGAGCAGAATACATCGACACTGATTGGGGATTAGTAGATGACGTTTTAGCTTTATTGTTCAATATTGTTCACGCTCAAATAAGCTTTTAAATACGCTCTATTCACCAGGTTACTTTCGCTATTTTCCCATAGTAAATGCATAGGGAATGTTTTTCAACAATGTTAAACGGGTATTGTGAGCAAATATGTGACAAAACGTCTCTGGTTTTGTTATATATGTTATCGCAGAAGGGAGCAGCAGTGGAAATTCTTTTCTATTCCTTACCTTCAATCTGTGTTCTTTGAATGTTGTAAATAAAATAACTTCTTCTGACCGGATGTGCACTGGAGCTTCTCACATGCGCACTGGAGCTTTTATCACAAGCGAACCGCTTCCCACGGAGCAGCTTACCCCCAGTGATTTGTTATTATTTTTTACAATTTTTTACAATTTTAATAATTTTTTCTTATATTCTACTCTCTTTCAGTGCCAGACTTATTTTCTGGGTTTAGTGCCAGGGAATCTTACGTTTTTCATGGGCATCAAAATTATTACTATGAATACTTGGTGATAGTTTTGAGTTATAACATATAATATTCAATGGCCAACCGCCTCCCAGTTATATTGAAATAACCCAACTGGATAAGGAATAGCACACCAATAGTTTGGTTTTGCAATCCAAAATGGCTCCACTTAGCTGTCTAGTCATCTGGCTGACAAAGGTCGCCTCGCATATATAAGAGAATGCATTGGCCTAAAAAAAAATCTTTTTTTAACACTTTTTACCATTTTTTCTTACATTCTTTAACAATTTTATAATTTTTAATGTGTTAAGCCAATGCATTCTCTTATATATGCGAGACGACCTATGGTCGACTCGCATATATAAGAGAATGCATTGGCACAGGGCATAACTGTAACCATCACAATGTGGTCAATGAGCCGGTTCCAATGATATCCATATTTGTATGGTTTTATTGAGACAGACCCAAGATAATTTAGGCTGTTGCAGCTTTATTTGGCCGTTTTTGGCCGTTCTGTTTGGTAAAGGGTTAAGTTGGATATTCGGGGATTCAAACATGAAAACTGTTTTCATGCTTGTATCCTAAATAGTAAATATCCAATGAAACATGCTACGTTTATCTCCACTCTAATTCAATCTACTAAATAATTTAAATGGTATTGCACTAATAGTACTTTTTATCGGTGACGGCATTATATGCTACAAAATGATATATGCTTTTTCCTGTGATCAAATCTCTGGGTATGTTCCATGCGGTTACTCAGAACAGCACTGGAACAACTTTATAGTAAATAAATGTTGTGGCACTGCTTAATTACATGACTCCTGCTTGCTCGATGATGTTTTTGACACAACGTTTTCCATCCATACAGTAATACCCTAAGTAATCGACTCCTTAACCACAGCAGAATTATGGGTAACTTTTCAGGATTTATTCGGAAATATGGCTTGTTGCCATTCATCGGAAAGCTCTCAGGGAGAGCTTTCGGATGAATGGCAACAAGCAATATTTCCGACTAAATCCTGAAAAGTTACCCATAATTCTGCTGTGGTTAAGGGGTCGATTACTTAGGGCATTACTGTATTTGTTCACCCATCAGCTGGTGAATGAAAAAATAAAGTTATCAACTCTCGACCAATTGAATTACAATGTAATCTATTGCTGGAATTACCTTCTTACAATTTCAGACACCATGTTCTTGCCCACACCACGGCAGTTATATGCTGATGATGACGGCACGACTGTTCATCTTCTTTGTGCCACTTCTAAACTACTCACTTGCATCACAAATGTCAATGTCAATATGGCTTCTTTACACTGGCAAGACAGAGAAGGTCATAAGGTCAAGTTGAATCTTATACCAATCATGAGGAAATTAGCTTACCAGGTTAGTCAAGAATAATTAACTATTTTAGTTTAGGGAACTCCATGGTCTAGTGGTTAGAGTGTCTGGCTTTTCTTCACTGTCTACAGGAGATGAGTTTGCACACTGTCTACAGGAGATGAGTTTGCCTCCCGCCAGTGGATTAACCCTTTCATGATGGGAGCTGCACTGGTGCATACTGCGCAGGGCATACTCTTATATATTCAAGTATCCCATAGGGAGCCTCACATACATAAGAGAATGCACTGGCTTACAAGGTCAATTTAAATATTGTTACTAGTTAGGCCAATGCATTCTCTTTATATGCGAGGCTTCCTATGGTAGACTCGCATTTATAAGAGAATGCATTGGCACAGGATTTTCACAAAATTTCAGGAAGCTCCAGTCATCAAAGGGTTAAGTAACATGTGGCTTTCGAGTCATACGCTCTTCAAAATTTTGAACCTTGAGCAAGGCTGCTCATAGTGGGACTGCTTCACACCAATCAAGCGTTAAAATTGTACTGAGTGAGGTGGGATGGGACGTATGGGTCTGGTCACATAAATTACATATCCTAATACAAGGTTCACAATACGAATACGCAGTCCTTCCTACGAGAGAAACACAACAAGAGCATTTATTTGCTCCCCCAATTCAGAAGACAGGTGTAATATTGCACCACTAATAATAATCGTAAGTTGGGTTTTTCTCAAACAAATTGTTATTGTGGGATAGACATGTTTGTCCAATTACATTTTCATATGCCCATAATTGAACTGACAAGGGAAATGATCTAAATAAACCTTAACCCTTTCAGTGCCAAGTCCGATTTTTGTATCAACCCATATTTCCTTGATCATTTTTCAAGTTTATTGATTATAATAATGTGATACATTGATGGAAAAAGCTCTTAGAGGCACTGAAAGGGTTAAAATAGTTCAATATTGAATCAACAATTACAGTCACCTTAAGTCTTTTGACAAGATGGACTAGTGCAAATTTTAGATCCAGTGAATTGGAATTGAAAATTACGAGTGTGTACGGGTGCTAGAGCAATCGCTCCCGTCTCCTGGGAAGGACTGAATACGTATCTAGATATCTCAGGTTAATATACTGAGGCCTTATAGTAGTTAAAATCATCTGTGCCTGGTAGCGTTTCACCTAGTGTAATTTTCCCCCAATTCTGGTCCCCCCATAAGTCCCAATTCACATATTACCACTACTAGAAACAAAGAAACAAATTTAGTTTGTAGACAAAATATAGGACTCTCCTCCATGTATTTTGAAGCCAATGAAAGCCCCACATCCCACTTACTGGACGTCGTGAATTGATACAAGTATGAAGGAGAAAGTACACACTGTATGTTGTCATTCTGTTGACCAGAGTACCGTAATGCCCAAAATAATCGACTCCTTAACCACAGCAGAATATGGGTAACTTTTCAGGATTTAGTCGGAAATATGACTTGTTGCCATTCATTGGAAAGCTCTCAGTGAGAACTTTCCGATGAATGACAACAAGCCATATTTCCGACTAAATCCTGAAAAATACCCATAATTCTGCTGTGGTTAAGGAGTCAATTATTTAGGGCATTACTGTACATTTGGGAAAGCAGAGTTATCCGTTCGGTATCATTCATTACATTGTTGTAAACTTTGCCGTGAAGTTTATATCTGTGTGAGGGGAAGGGGAGGGAGATTGGGGGGGGGGGAATCAAAGTCTTCTGATACATTGAGGAGAAGTAGTATATGTCATCCAAAATTGCCACACAAAGAAAATATTAGTATCATTGTTTTCAGAAGTGGTATGTGAATTTGGAATTCATTTCAGGGACCAGTATTGGGAAAACTTAGCTATTTACGATCGGGAATGGGGCCCCCTGCCATCAGTAAGAAAAATAGTTGTGGTTGTATGTTTACTGACAAAAATGTAGCAATAAAAATGTCAAAAAACTTGGAAAGTCCAGAAATTGCTTATATTGGTACTGGCATACTGGTTGAAAAAAAATTTACTTTATCAAATCAAGAAACTTCAATATTTTATGCTGCGATACAATACACCTATTGCTGAGTCACATATCACGATTCACCGTGCACCGGTTGTATTTCCCATCCCTACAATGGATGTTAATGGATGTTGTCACCGTTATTATAATCCTGATGCACAGGCATATGCAGGGTCCGCACTGGACTGAAATTTACTTTTGCCAAATAGTATCATTTTCTGCATAGCCTATTTCGTTCCCCTGATTGATGCATAAGTAACCCATAGTTCGTTTGCCTGGAATGTTCCGATAATCATGGCTAAGTGCTTGGAAATCTTATATTGGGCTGACTTAATGTGCTGCGTGTCTCAAATTCACCACAGATTTTGTGAAAATAAATAAGCATACACTCAGCTTTTTATGAGAATAAATCATCATTGAGTTTTATGTTTCGACATTCGTGGTTTGAACGATGTTTGATATCGATAGTAAACCAGTTAGTTAATAATTATGCTCGCATGCATCTCTATTGTGGTTCACCATACAACAATAAACCAATCACCGAACAATAAAATGGTAGAAGAGTTGCTTCATCAGAAGGGAACATCACAAGAGGACTACCATCACACTAAATATTGGTAATCCCTCCACCCATAGATAATAAATTTACAAGATTAACTGCATCTTATTGGAGGTGTTAACATTCCCGAAAACCATATAAAACACCACCAATATAATTCTATTGTAATAGTTTCCTAAAATGAATGGTATTGATTGACCGATAATTTCAACTTTATTGAGCAATTAAAAATTGACTTGCAAAAACTTTTGCCAAATGAAAATATTTTTTGCCAAGTGGCAGCGCGAACCCTGGGCATATGCCAATGGGCCAATGAAATTGATGTCATAGTGCTTTATCAATGGAGGGGAGGGGGGTATTAAGGTATCAGATTTATGGATGCTCAGACTCAGTATTACCGAATATTATTAAGTGTCTTTTGGGGCGCAAACTGCCATGTGGCTTTAAAGTTTAGCTTTTTCTCAGCAGAAGTTTTACTACCTGCCAAACTGTGATTGATACAAAGGTGTTGTCAGTTTGGAGGAATAAACATCTTTATTCCACACCCATTGACATTAGTCACATGAATTCAAAGGAATCCCAGCCGTTGAATACATATTAGTGTATACCTCTAGTGGAATACAAGCTGGAACTATTCTTGTTGACGTTGTCGCCAAGAAAGATGATGTACATTACGTCGATCATCTGCTTCCGATGATCCCCCCTTGATTACTGGTTATTTGTCAGACTTAAATCACAATAAAGGTAGCTATAGTAACAATGGAGGTGACATTCATGGATTGAACTTATCTGACTGAACGGTGTAGAATAAATACAGAACACAACTTGAATATCTCAAATCTTTTATCGAACTCGTTGCAGACGGCGCAAAGAAATATATCCTTGCACCATCCACAACTCATTCGATAAAAGAGTCTTGATTAAGATGCGCATTGTGTTCTGTCTATTTATTCCACAGCCATTGATGTGAGGCACATGTATTCAACGGATTCCCAGCCATTGAATACATAATAGTGTGTACCTATTGAACTTATCTGACACAACAGTGCAGAATAATTACAGAACACAATTTGCATCATAATCTCAAATCTTTTATCAAACTCATTGTGGAAGGCGCATAGTTACATTTCGCTCTGGCGTCTCACGAAATATATCCTTGCACCATCCGCAACTCATTCGATAAAATATTCTTGATTAAGATGCGCGTTGTGTTATCTATTTCTTGATGGAATCTCTTGTTTATCTCAACAAACACACCATCAAACTGAGCTTTATTGTCATTGTTGCATCCATTGATTACAGTATATAACAGAAAATATAGCCAAGAACAAAATATCGCAAAAGAAAAGTGTCAAGTGGAAGGAGCTATTTGATTGGCTGGCTCAGCTTGCATACGAGAGAGGCAAGTCACAATCCTACTGGGTAAGTGCTCATAGCTTACTAGTCTATTCGCTGTTTCAGCTTGTGTATAAGAGAAGAAAGTCATGATAAAGCCTTGAAATAGTGTGTCTGTCATTTGCAGAATGAGGTCCCCAGAGGGTGAATTTAGTGATGCTACCCCGCATGGTGGGCTAACATCACCAAATTCACCCTCTGTAAACCTCATTCTGCTGAGGTGTAAGCAGAATGAGGTCCCCAGAGGGTGAATTTGGTGATGCTAGCCCACTATGCGGGGTAGCATCACTAAATTCACCCTCTGGGGACCTCATTCTGCAAATGACAGACACACTATTTCAAGGCTTGTGGGTGAGTGGTTCTAGCTTTCTAGTCTGCTATTTGTATGGTGTAAGCAAAATATAATTTTTACCACTGTGAGATTCTGCATAATGACCACATTACACAAATATTGTGCACTCTGCAAAGAATGAAAGAAACTTATCAAGATTTTCTTTTCCCCACCCCTTTGCAACGAATATATATTGATGTAAATTTGTTCAGAAACTAGCAAAAAGCTCCTCTATAGTATAAATAATGGTATATACCATTGGAAAGTGGTCAGTCGTAAATGAATTTCGAAGTACAATTGCTAGTCGCGCTCGTACGTCGAACGAAAGAACCCCTCATTTCCGTTTGCACATTCCGGGAAAGCCCTGGGAAATCCTGTCACCTGATTGGCTGGCGTCTTTAAAAAATGCCAGCTTTTGTATACAAATAAACACGTGGAACATCTAATTTTAGCGTATGGGCGTGGATAATCGATAACATAATTACTTCGCGCACGAGCAGTCCAAACAGGAATCTCTTCCGCTTTACATGAATGATGAATTCCGGGGATCTTAACAGTCTTTTGAACCGATCTCCGCTCACTGACGTGAAGTTTGTTCGTAGATTGTCTTTAATTGTACAATTTGGTTTCGTTTCTTGGGTCCAAAATGATTGACGTGCATAAAGTAGTCTATTTTGGGAGTCGCTTGCCAGGATAATGACGTCACTCGCTCTGTTGTTTTTCGAGCTCGAGCAAATGACCTTGACTGCCATTTCGATAAGACGTACCGTGCGCGACTCTGGGAGCAAATGTACGCTAAGTTTACTGGAAAGTGGTCTACTGTTTTAGCGATGCATGTGGTATAACTGTAATGCAAGGAAATACATTAAGAGTTTTGGGAAACACATTCGATCTTAGGTTTTCTTTGATTGATCAGCATGATACATATTAATTTTGTCTATTGTTTTCGAGGATGCACTGCATCAAATTTTGACATATACCTGGATATAGTGTGACTACCGTTTGCAGAATGAGGTCCCCAGAGGGTGAAATTAGTGATGTTATCCCAGGGACCTCATTCTGTGTAGGCCTCATCTTCTGGGAAGTATCTATAGTCTCAAATTGTTTTAGTTACTTTTTCCCTTCTGTTCAGTTTCTATATCCCCTAATTTGTAGAAAATAAAATGCATAATGGAGGTGACTAATAGGTGAACATCACCAATTTCAACTGAGGAACTTCAATCTGATCCTATGTCTGCCATAGCAGTTGAGACCTAAGCAGAATGAGGTCCCCAGACAGTGTTCACGCTGGACCGAAAAAAACTTTAGCCAAAAGTTTAGCCAAATGAAAATTTTATTAGCCAAATGAAAAAAACTTTAGCCAAATGTTTTTTGGCCAAATTAAAAAAAACTTTGGCCAAATTAAATCATCGTTTTCTGGTCGGTTCACAATTAATGACTAAAACGTAAAATCTAACAGACACAGGTAAAATACACAATAATTTAAATAATTTTTATGAACTAGAAGTATCATTTATTAAAAATTTATTAATCTTTATGTGAAAGAGTGATTGGGGGGGGGGGGGGGGGGTAACCCGGGATTGTCCTTCTTAATGTCATTATTTTTTTGTTTTATATCAATATCTTTTTTTAAATCATTAAATATTTATCCTTGCGAAAATATCTAAGTGACATCTGGAAACTAATAACTTAATATTGTTACGCCATTATCAAATTACAATCTGTCATAAAAGCATGCATATTATTTTGTCCGTATCGGTATTGACGACAAAGAGCCACAAAATATCTGTCGTGATTCACATTTGGCTGATTAAGCTATTGTCTTACACTTGGTGCTCATAAACCTCGACCGACATAAATACAATGTCATCATAAACATGCATTGTGCGGGAGTCCCGTGAGTGACCAGACAGACAATGGGGGATTAGGGGATTAAATGTAAAATAATAACCTTTTGCTGTTTCGTGCAGAATGACATAATTTTTCTCCAGATTAAAACAGCCTGTTACGAACAAATTGCTTATATACCAGCGTCAATGCACACTTTACAAAATATTGCTTTCTTCACATTGTCATGATTCAACCACGGTCGGTTTAATGTCCATGCGTCTTTGAATGTCCGTCTTGTGAAAACTAAAGATGAGTGCATATCACTGTGTGATCGCTTGGTTGATAGAGTTGTCGATCGGGTTTCCCTTTGTACTGTCCGCGATCGGGTTTCCCTTTGTACAGTCGGCAATATATTCCCACTTTCGATATTTTCAGACTAGATCGTTCACATCACAGAATTGAAAACCCACTTGCCCAAATTTATGTTAGATTTGGAAATAAAAATATGTTTACTCTACACTAAATGTTAGAGCTTACCTTTTGCTGTTACGGAACGATATTTCATAAGTACGAAATTAATGAAATACTTTCGTCACCTAACTTCGTCTTTAATGTCGATCTATTGAGCGCTTTTATGAATTAGCTTTCTGACTCCATACTTTCAGTCTCCATTTGGGGTAAAAAAAAGTTTAGCCAAAAGTTTAGCCAAATGAAATTTTTATTAGCCAAATTCGAAAAAGATTAGCCATTGGCTAATTTGGCTACCGACAGCGTGAACACTGTCCCCAGAGGGTAAATTTGGTATGCTAGCCTGCTGTGCGGGATAGCATCACTAAATTCACCATCTGGGGACCTCATTCTGCAATTGTCAGACTCACTATATCGAAGGGAAGGGTTAATTTAATTTTAGATATATATTTTCTGTTCAGAAACATGTCACCTAGGTATGAGTTATCTCCCTTTGTATCTCAACAGTTCAGAAAATATATCGAGTTTACTATAAACACACACACATCAGTGGCAGTAACTCTTTCATGACTGGAGCTTCATGGAATTATGCGAAAACCCTGTGCCAATGCTTTCTCTTATATATGCGAGTCTCCCATAGGGAACCTTGCATATACATTAACCTAACAATATTTACCTTGACCTTATAAGCCAGTGCATTCTCGTATATATGTGAGGCTCCCTATGGGAAACTCGCATATATAAGAGAATGCACTGGCACACGATATTTAATGCTGCTCCAGCTCAGCTCCCATCATGAAAGGATTTTAAATATTTTGAATTGATAGCTTGGAGGAACTAAGATATCTGTAAAGGTGAAAAAATTGGTCACTTCAGTGTGAACCCTTGTTGGCAATTGGCCAATTCTGCCTCCAACAGTGCAAAACCCTGTTGAACATATTTTCCAAAATTTCAGAGGTTGGAACGTTACGTCAAAGCCTTCCTTCAGAAACTTGAAAGTAAAAAGGAGAAAGACAAAGTCCCAGATGAGAAGAAATTTTTCCGAGAAAAAATAAAGGATGACTATGATTTTGATGTGACGATTGAAGCCATACAACAATATGGCAAAACGCTCTTCATACAACTGTGTGGACTTGACTATGGTCAAGTTAATTTCGTAAGTAGAGCACATTTACAATTTCGGAGGAAGTGCATTGTACTGTCCCAATATAATGGCAGATCCATTGTATGTCAATATTCAAATCCATTTTTCATTTTTCACACATTCATTTGACTTGAAAATCTCTCCCAACTTGCATAATTTTGTCCCAGCTTGTATTCCTACTTTTTTGTGTCAATTTTTTGAAAACTTGGCACAGATATTTAGTACCATGGGAAACTGTATACTTGTCCGACTTTTTTTGAGTGGAGTTATCCCCCTTATTCTACTTAGAAACAGTTTGCAACATGCATAATTTTGTCTGAGCTTGTATTCCTTGTTTTTTTTCTCGAAAAACAAGTTTGTTAATATAGCCCATTTGGG